>OU342740.1:398674284-399258881 GCA_910589775.1 Avena eriantha | reverse complement strand
CCTGGCATCAAGTCAATGAGAAACTCGATGTCTCGGTCGGGAGGCATCCCTGGCAATTCTTCCGAAAACACATCTGGGTACTCCTTCACAATTGGCACATCCTCCAAGCTAACCCCCTTAAGAGAGTTCACCATACTTCCTTTGAGTGCGAAAGCTGACATAAAGCGGATCCTTTTCTTATCCGGAGTCGTGAGTGCGATAGTCCTTTTTGCACAATATATGACTCCCTCATATTCGGTCATCCATTCATGCCGAAAATTATGTCAAGTCTTGTGATTCCAGAACGACTAGGCTGGTGGGAAAGGTGTGTGCCGCAATTCTTAGTTCTAACCCACGGCATCCAGAGTTTTGCCACTATTTCTCCTCCAGAGAACTTACCCTTAGGGGAGTACTAATAGTCTCCGTAGGTACCTTGCCTCTATCCACAAATACCCTTGATATGAATGAATGCGATGCACACCGTATCAAAAAGAACAACTGCAGGTATGGAGTTAAGCTTGAACTTACCAATCACGGAGTCAGGTGCCTCACGAGCATCCTCCACGGAGACATGTTCACCGTGGCTTTGACGAACGGATTCGGCTTCTTCCCATTTCCATTACCATTGCCATGGTTGTGTCCGTTGCCGTTTCCATTACTATTCCCATTCTTCATCTTTTCGGGGCAAGTAGTTGCATAATGCCCTGTCTGTTACACTTGAAGCATGTCACTTCACTCAGATCCTTCCATTGCCATTTCCATTGCGGTGTTTATGGCCATTGTGGTTATGTCCCTCCATGGCGATGACCATTGTGGTTGTGGCCATTGTGGTTGTGGGGTGGTGGTGACGAAGTGCGTTGCTTCTGATATGGGGCAGAGTTGTGCTTGTGCGAGGTGGACTTTCTCTTTCGGCTCTCTATACTCCTTTGCTTTGCTTCAACCACCACTGCCCTGTCCAGGAGTTCCTGGTAGTTATCAAACTTCAGAGCCACAAGCTGAATAGATATTTCATCATTAAGTCCGCTCAAGAACTCCTCCTGTCTCTTGGCATCAGTGGATACATCATCAGGTGCATAACGTGCCAGCTTGTTGAAAAGGTCCCCATACTCGGAGACAGAGCGGTGCAGTTGTTTCAAGTCACGGAACTCACGCCTCTTAAGTGACATGAATCCCGCGGCTACGTGATGAGTACGAAAGGCCGCCTCGAACTGGTTCCAGGTGATAGCTCCAATATCGGGGTGGGTGACCTGGTAATTATCCCACCATTCAGCAGCTGGTCCCTCAAGTTGGTGCGCGGCAAAGCGCACCCTATCAGCTCCAACAACTTGGACGGTGTCTAACTTCTTGTTGGTGGTGCGGAGCCAGTCATCTGCCACAATTGGCTCAAACTACTTGAGAAAATTGGAGGGTTCAACCTCAAGAACCGAGTCAAGCGATCCTGTTGGGGCGGTGGAGGTGGCGGAGGCGGCGGGTTGTTGTTTTTGTTGTTGTTGTTGTTGTTTTGCATGTTTTGAGTGAGGAGTTGGATCAATTGATTCTGGGAGTTTAGAAGTTGTGCTATCTCTGGGGGCATGTTGTTATTGTTGTTTCCACGTCTCGCCATCTGGAGGGTTCGGGAGACAAGTTAAGAAATAGATAGAAAGCCTAAGGAATAAACTCCTACCCTTATGTAAACAAGATAAAAAAAACACACGAGAAAAGCCAGGCACACAAGGCACATAGTTCCACACACTCAACCAAGTTTAACTAAACCAATATAATTTTTGGTACTCATTACAATCGCGAACAACGTTTGACTATAGAACTAAAGGTGGTCAAAGTACTCTACTCATCATCCACTTCCTCATCCTCAATGATGAAGCCTTCCTTTTCCAGCAGTGACTTGTATAACTCCATGTCCCTCGTCGTGGCTTCAAGCTTCTCCTAAAGTTCCTTCACCTCATGTGGCTCCGGTGTAGCAGCTTCGAGCCTCTCTTGAAGTTCCTTCACCTCCTGCAGCTCCTGGGTAGCAGATTCCAGCCTTTTTTGGAGTTCCTTCTTCTCCTTCTGTAGCTTCTTGATCAAACTTGACCCCATAGTCACGGGCGTGATCTTCTCCTCCAAGCTCCTCTTAGCTGCTCGCAGGTCCTTCAACATGGTGGCAAAGTTCTTGAACTCCATCTCGTTCTTTGCGAGCACGAGACTTTGCTCCCTAATCCTCTTGTTCTTATCTTGCACCCTCTTCTCTTGATTAGCGAACCTCTTGTCTTGGGCGGTGAGCTCCCCTCCTAGGGACTTGATATTCTCTTCTAGCTCCTCGATCTTCTCGTCCTTCTCCTTGACTAGGGCACAAAGCTCGTCATTCCTCACGATCTCAAGACAGCTCCCCTTCTGAAGGTCATTGATGTGGGACTCCAAGTCTTGATATTGGATCCTTCGACGCTTGCATGTCTTCCTTTCCTCCGAGGTTAACTCGATTGGAACTCCCTTCTCATCACGTCTTCCAAAGAGTTTGATGTAGTGGCCTTCAACCTCTTCATGGTGGCGTCCGCAAAGGCGTCCAATGAGCTCCTACAAGCAGATGCTAAGTCCTTTCTCCTTGGAATCGCTGGTGACGTTGAGTATGATGGCCTCTGTCTTGGGTTCTGTCTGACTGCGCCCTGGTTGGACGACTTCAATCGCCCAACATCCTTCCTTGTGCATCTTCCTCAACTCGCTTCCCTTGATTGATGGCATGGGTAACTGCAATGTCTTGATGATGTCCAGAAGGCATTCCCCGAAGCGCATGCACTTGATGTCTTCAGTGGTGTCGTAGTACAAGGCCGTCATCTTTAGGTTAGGAGAAAGAAAATTAGGCACAAGGTGATAAGGAAGAGAAATACTAGAAGAGTACAAATAACTTAGAAGAATATAGAAAGCAAAAACACACATGGTAAAGGTGGTTTCCAATCCTAGGGGTCACGTCCTACGTGCAACTTTGTGCTCTGATACCATCTGTTGTGACCTCAGATCGTTTAGGATCCTAAGTCCCTGTGATAAACATGCTAGTCCCTGGATCAATAGCTAGCACTTCACAGTCGATGAATATCATGTAAAACACAAGTCATTATTACACGAATAATCCAGAGTATAATTATTACAACTTGCATAGCTTATAGCTAGCTCAAATAAAACAGCGTAAACTAAGAAGAACTTGAGTCCATCAACGCCTCAGGCTAGTTGCGTGAAGACCCGTGATCCCTACGCACCTTTCAATCTTCGGATTCTGCACATAAGACATGCAGCCAACAAGTTGAGTTAATACTTTGAATGTATTGGAAAATTACACCAAGGAAAGAGTAATTCTATCTCTACATGCAAGGCTAAGAGTAGGCTCTGGTGTTCATTTGCGTAAAGCCAATTTTACCAATGTAATAAGAAAAGAGGAAGAAAGTTTTCCCTACTTTGTAAACTTTGATAATTAGTATAGGGTCGAATGGAACACGTGCATATTACTCACCAAGTGCCCAAATCAACCTAGCACTTGGATATTACAAACCAAGTTCCCAAAATCCTGCCCAACGGCGATATTACTCACGCCTTGGGTTTTATAAAACGTTAGGTTTGGAAAAGAGAGAGGAAGATCTTTTTCAGAGGCTCCATCCTTCAGATGCTCAAAGTTGTTCTGTTTCCATGAACACGGCTGATTGATCAGATTGCAATACTCTCGAGAGGTTGTGCACTTTCCCCACAATCCATGATCAAGTCTTTTTACAAACAAGACCATGGCGAAGCCTTCCCTTAGTAGCCCCTCTACCAGCTGGATCCAACCGTGCCAAGAACCTCTAAATGTTGGTACCCCCGGTGCGGTTTCCCACTAAGTACTAAGCCAAGACATAGCCCATATGTATTGTGGTTGCACGGGAAGCTTCTGAATTCTGAAACATGGCAGACTTCTTTGATTCCTGGGCGGCCGTCCTCCACCAAAATCCCACTCGTTGTCTCGACAACCATTCCGCACAGAAGAAAACTTAGTTTTATTTTGAAGGGGGTTTTTGTTGGGGGGATACCCCCGGGTAGGGTCACGTCGTGGTATAAAGGCCGAGTTAGCCGAGGTTCGGCAAGGCAAAAGCAGATGCTGGCCGGGTCACCTCAAGGCAGGCCGAATCATGGGGTAATCCGGACCTGGGGGCGTTCGCCTAACTAGCCCTCATCCGAATTAAGCGGTAAGTCGGAAGCATATGTCTAACCTGTATGCAGGAAAAGGGTGCGGCCGGATGAACCATCGTCCGGGTCGCAACAACCTTCTAGGAGAAGGAAGGAATCTCGCTGGTCAAAAGGAGCCCGGTACGCACTGCCTGAGCGAAGCGAGCAAGGACAGGACCACCGGGGCGTGGCCGACCAGCGTGACGACGCCCGTGTCAGCTGACGAGGGCGCCGCAGTGGCTCACGTAGCTAAAGCATAGCTGACGCGGGGGAAAAAGCACCCCGGTCGGCTTACCACTTTGGGAGGAGGCATATTCTTAGGAATATGCCTCCACGTATGCCCTAGGAAGAAACCGAGCCTCCCCTATAAAAGGGGGGCTAGGGCTTCAGTAGAGGGGGTTGGCGTTTTATTCTCTGGACAGTTCTGTTAAGGTCTAGAGTTTCAGGTGAGATCTGTGGGTGAGAGTAAGAGAGCCTCTTCTTCCTCCTCTCGCCTATACAGCTCTAGGAGCACTTGTAACCTTGGAAGGAAATCAATACAAATTCTTGTGTGCAGAATCACTTCGCTATCCCTCCCTGGATTCCCCTAGCGTGTATTAGTCCCCACCTTCAGCCTATACATGGCATCTACCGTGACACCACCATGACAGTTGGCACCCACCGTGGGGCTAGCGGCGCTAGCAGGGGTCAAGATCCGGACGGGAAACTTCATCGCCACTGGCGAGCGCATCGTCTCCGGGCTCGTCCAGCGCTTCGAAGCGCGGGACTTCGTCAGCGACAACGTAGGCTGCTTCCGCACGCGCCCTCTCCCGCATAACAACATCTTCCACAAGCTCGGCGCGCACAAGGTCTATGTCGCGGTGGACGTGTCAGGCGTTCATCCGCGCCACGTCGTCGAAGCAGGCGAACCACCCCTCACTGTGACCCGCGGGGAGCGTATCGCTCGTTCCCCGGACCGTGCAGAGGTAATGATGACAGCGCCGGGTGCGGTTGCGAACAAGGATCCGACGCCAGATGCAGAGGTGACGCCCAAAGCACCAAGGAAAGGTAGGGGTCGTCCACTAGAGAGGCCGGAAAACGTGCTGAGAGAGGCAATGGATAGCTTGGCCAACCCTGTAGTATCAGCGGTAGATCCGGCTCGTGCACAGGCCGAGCTGGAAGAAACTAGGCAGAAAATACTTGAGGGCACAAAGAAAATAGCCGCAGCCTAGCAGTCGTTGAACATGACGCTGCGAGAGTATGCTAAGGCGAACAAAGTTGATACTGTAAAAGTTAAAGGGAGAAATCTCATGAGCGAGATGAATAGAGAAGGTGATGTCGAAATCAAGGAATCAGAAAACTGTTTTTCCGTGGGGCTGCCGAGGTATAGTACCCTGGCCAAGAACCTCAGAGCGGCGGATGCAGCTGCATTCGAGTTAGAGGGACTAACGGGTGAAGCCTGGCAAAGGCAGCAAGACCGGGTTAACGAGCTGGTTCGGATTGCGAATAGGCAAAACGAGGAACTGCTCAGGTCGAACCCCGAGAGAGCTGGGGCCTCCAAGATCGTCCATTCAGCGATGGGTAACCCGGAGAAATCTGCTGGAGCCGCGTCGTCCCCTCATGGCGACCCAAGGAGAGAGGAGGTCGTAACCTCGGCCAGACGGAACAAACAGACTGTCTCGTATGACCCGACACGGGCAGGGAAAGAAAAAGAAGCGCAGAAAAATGATGATCGACGAAGTGTGAGCCGAGGCGAAGCTGGCCGAGGTAACCGTGACCAAGGCAATGCCGGTCGAAGGAACATTGTCAACGGTAATGCCGGGCAACAAAATCCAGCTGGAGCAAGACAACCGCAGCAGCGGAACATGCCGAGGCAAGAGCACAGTGCCGGTCGAGGTATGCAACAGAAAGGTGCACCGCAGGAGCAAAACCGGTATAACGACGGTGATTCGGAGATGGCAAATGCGGGATACCCGAGACCGGACTATCATGTGATAGGGTCGAGACTGGGAAGCAGGGATTTGATGCCGGATGATGCGAGGTTGAAACTGGATCGACTATATAGGTCGGAACAGATAGAATGTCAGGGCCCACCGGGTCCATCTTGTTTTGGACCCCGGATCATGAAAGAGCCACCAGTCCCGAACTTTCAGTTGCCCAGGGGCACCAAGACCTATGACGGTAGTACCAAGCCAGAGGATTGGCTGATAAACTACGCTACCGCTCTAAAAATTGCCACAGGTAACCTGAGATGGGCCGTACGATATGTACCCCAAATGTTGGAAGGCCCGACAAGGGTGTGGTTAAACAATTTGCCACCAGGAAGCATCAACTGCTGGATAGATTTCGAGGAGATGTTCATCAGCAATTTTTCGAGTACGTATCAAAGGCCAAATAGGCCACAGACCCTAGCTATGTGCAAACAACGACCCAATGAGACGGACCGGGAGTTTTTGACCCGGTGGTGTACCGTGAGAAATTCATGCGAGGGCGTGATAGAATCACAGGACATAGCATGGTTTGCACAGGGGTGCAGGTATGGAAGCGAGTTATGGATGAAGTTGCAACGGAAAAATGCCGGCAACGTTGGCAGAGATGATCCGGATCGCAGATTCGTATGCGTTGGGTGACCCGACCCAACCAAGGCTCGCCTCAAACGAGTCAAGCGATGAGTACTATCAGAGGGATGGATCCGGATCATCCCGGAGAATGATTACAGAGGAAAAAGGAGAGATGATCGACCGGACCATCGGTACTATTCGCACCAAGTAGCAGCCGTGAGTCAAGACCAACCCGGAGCAGGGGGTAGTCAGCGTCAAAAAACTGGAGGTCAATGGACCCCAAGGAACGATGGGAAGAAAACTTGGACACCGGAGCAAAAGAAGCAATGGCAAGAAAGGAAAAGACCATCCGAGGTATACTTACGAGTCGATGTTGGACCAGCCGTGTAAGTTTGACACGCCAAATCCAAACAACCCAGCGGGTCATACAACGAGGCAATGCGAGTGGATGCGCAAGATCGAGCAAGGTGGTTCGGGGAATGCTCAAGCATCCCGGAATGATCAGCCTCGGCAGGAGTTACCCCGGCAGCAATTGCTCTCCGGAGCGAACATGCAACAGCTAATGTTGCCTCCCCCTCCGCCGAGGTATGATAACAATGAAAGAAGGGATGCAGTGCATCAGGTAGAAAATCAGCATCGGCCGGATCAGAGGCACCCCGGAAATGAGGGGAGAAGCGAGTACAGGGAGCATCACCAGAGCTACTGTGTATTTACCACAGAGGAAACTGATAGAAAAAGCTTGCAGCGTAGGCATATGGAGGTGAATGCAGTAATACCGGCAGTGACGAGGTACATGCCTTGGTCCGATCAGGAAATCACTTGGAGCATTAGGGATCACCCCAAGCTCATGCCGAGCCCTGGTTCGTATGTGTTGGTGCTAGATCCTACATTCATTGGGCCTACCATTAACGTAAGATTCTCAAAGGTACTGATCGACAACGGTAGTAGAATAAATATCATGTATGCGGACACAATGCGCAAGTTGGGTATCTTGGAGAACATGCTCCAGGCCACGAGGACAACTTTCCATGGCATTGTGCCCGGCATTTCTTGCGAGCCCATAGGCAAGGTACGGATTGACGTCTTGTTCGGCACGAGGGACAATTGCCGAACTGAAAATCTGGAGTTTGAAGTGGTGAACTTAGAAAGCGCGTATCATGCATTGCTCGGAAGGCCAGCGCTGAACAAGTTCATGGCAAGTTGTCATATCAGCTATTTGAAAATAAAATTGCCCGGACCAAATGGAGTAATTACAATTGCTGGGGATTTCCGACGTTCGATGGAGTGTGCGTCGGCCGGATCAAACTTAGCCGAGTCACTTGTGATCGCGCAGGAAAAAAGGAAAATTCAAGAGGTGGCTGCGTTGGCTCAGTCTGCGCAACAGTATATGCCGACGTTGAGTAACCCGCATGGAACCGTCTCCTTCCAGGCCACGAAAGATACCAAGAAAGTTCCCGTTGATGACATGTTCCCAGAGCGCACCGTAACGATTGGTGCCGGGCTAAGTGATAAATAGGAAAGCGAGCTCGTCAGCTTCCTCCGTGAGAATCGGGACATTTTTGCTTGGTCCACACAGGACTTGCAAGGTGTTCCGAGGGAGTTGGCCGAGCACTCTTTAAATGTGAGACCCGGAGCTAAGCCGGTGAAGCAACCTCTCCGCCGCTTCGCCGAAGATAGGAGGAAAGTCATTGGGGATGAGATAGCTCGGTTGCTAGCTGCAGGATTTATCATGGAGGTCCTTTACCCCGATTGGCTGTCTAATCCGGTGCTGGTGGAAAATAAAAAGGATGATCCGAACGTGGCAGTGGTTTGGCGCATGTGTATCGACTACACGAACCTGAACAAGGCGTGTCCGAAAGATCCATTCCCGCTGCCAAGAATAGATCAGGTCATAGACTCAACTGCTGGATGTGAAATGTTGTCATTCATCGATTCTTATTCTGGTTTCCACCAGATACCTCTGAATCCGGATGATCAAATAAAGACTGCATTTATTACCCCGTATGGGGCTTATTGCTATCGCACCATGCCGTTTGGTTTACGTAATGCAGGGGCGACGTACCAGAGATGTATGCAAAAATGTTTGCATGACCAAATAGGTCAAAATGTACAGGTATACGTGGATGATGTGGTTATCAAGACCAAGGAAAGCAAAACGCTCCTTGACGATATCAGGCAAACGTTTGCAAACCTAAGGAGGTACCGGATAAACCTTAACCCGGAAAAATGCACCTTTGGTGTCCTGGCTGGAAAATTGCTCGGCTTTTTGGTTTCCAGCCGAGGTATCGAAGTTAATCCAACCAAGATCCGAGCCATCGAATGAATGGAACTGCCGAAGTGTCTTAACGATGTCCAGAAGTTTACAGGTTGCCTGGCCTCGTTAAGTCGGTTTGTATGTCGGTTGGGAGAAAAGGCATTGCCTCTCTATCAAGTCATGAAAAAGTCGGATAAGTTCATTTGGACGCCGCAGGCTGATGAGGCCTTTACCCACCTAAAGAAAATGTTAGCCACGGCGCCAGTGCTAGCCTCACCACTATCAAAAGAGCCAATGTTGCTCTATATAGCCACAACCAACCGAGTTGTAAGTGAAGTGATAGTGGTGGAGCGCGATGAGGAAGGTAAGTCAGTGCAAAGGCCCGTGTATTATTTGAGTGAAGTGTTGTCAACCTCAAAGCAGAACTACCCACACTATCAAAAAGTGGCGTATGGCGTGTACATGGCCGCCAAGAAATTGAAGCATTAATTTGAAGAGCATCCCATCCGGGTCATATGTGAGGCCCCTATATCCGAGATAATGAGTAACAAGGATGCAAGCAGCAGAATTGCAAAATGGGCAATTGATCTAGCTCCTTACGCTCCGCAGTATGACCGGAGAGAAGCCATCAAGTCTCAGGCTGTGGCGGACTTTTTCGTGGACTGGGCCGAGGTATAGTACGAACCACCAATTCCGGATCCGAACTATTGGCGGATGCACTCTGACGGATCAAAAACCAAAGGAAATTGGTATACGTCGGATCATATGCTTTGGCGACTCAGATTTGGTAGTGCAGCAAGTGTCCGGAATGTGGGATGCCCTTGATCCAAACATGGCACTATACACATTTCATGTGCAGAAGATTTCTGGTTACTTTGAGGGATGCGAATTTCATCATGTACCCCGGGTGGAAAATGAGGCTGCCGACATGCTGTCGAAGCTCGGGTCAACCAGACAGGCAATTCCACCAGGTGTAGCATTAGAGCACCTCAAGAAACCATCCATCAGGCCATCCCCGGAATCCGAGTCCATCTACGTCCCGGAGGACACAGAGTCCGGAGCTGCGCCCATGGACGTTGACACGGGAAGTGGTGCACAAAACCCGAGGACTGCTTCGGCAAACCCGGGGACTGCTTCGGCAAACCCGGGGACTGCTTCGCAAGACCCGGGGACTGCTCAGCGTAGTCCGGTTGAAGTTATGCCGGTGGATCAGATGGAGATAGACGAGGACGTGTTCCCCGTGCGGCCAATACCGGCTTGGGCACTGCCTATATTTCAATTCCTGAAAGATGGAACGTTACCCACTGAGGAGGTGTTGTCCAGGCAAACACAGAGGAGGGCAAAGGCTTACATGATCATCAATTCCGAGTTATACAAAAGAAGTGTGACCAATGTCCTCCAGCGGTGTGTTGACCCGGACGAAGGGCTTGAAATCATCCGAGATATACATCAGGGGGAATGCGGGCATCACGCCTCATCCCGAGCCTTGGTAGCGAAAGGTTTCCGACACGGATTCTACTGGCCAAACGCCTTAGAGCAAGCAGAAGATCTGGTGAGAAAATGTAATGGTTGTCAGAGGTACGCTACAAAGACACACATGCCAATGTCGGAGCTCAAGACCATCCCAATCACTTGGCCATTTGCCGTATGGTGCTTGGATATGGTGGGCCCGTTCAAACCAGCAAGAGGGAACATGACTCACATTCTGGTAATGGTGGACAAATTTACGAAGTGGATCGAGGTAAAGGCTATAAGAAAATGTGATGGAGCTACGGCCATAACGTTTCTCAAAGATATCATCTTGAGGTACGGTTATCCACACAGTATCATAACTGATAATGGCACAAATTTTGCGGAAGGAGCATTTGCTCGTTTCTGCCGGGATAAGAGGATCCGGCTTGACATAGCTTCGGTAGCCCACCCCGCATCGAACGGGCAGGTGGAGAGATCCAACGGATTAGTATTGTCCGGGATAAAACCCCGGCTCATTGAGCTGCTGCAAAGATCAGCGGGGTGTTGGATAGAAGAACTACCAGCGGTACTGTGGAGTTTTAGAACAACTCCAAATCGATCAACAGGCTATACGCCGTTTTTTCTGGTATATGGGGCAGAAGCTGTATTACCAGCCGACATAGAGCATGATTCGCCTAGAGTCACCCAATACACAGAAGCCGAAGTGCAAGAAGCCCGACAAAATGATGTTGATCTGCTGGAAGAAGCGAGAGAACTGGCACTGTCCAGATCCGCCGTATATCAGCAAAATCTCCGACGCTATCATAGCCGGAAAGTGTGCCCCCGAGTTTTTCGGGAAGGCGATCTGGTGCTCCGGTTGGTACAACGTACTACTGGAATGCATAAATTATCCCCCCATGGGAAGGGCCATTCATCGTGAGCAAAGCATTGCACAATGATTCTTACTATCTTATAGATGCAAAGCCACAGGAAAAGAACAAGGTGGACAGATCCGGTGAGGAATCTAAACGTCCATGGAATGTAGCTCTCCTTCGTCCTTTCTACACTTAGCGAAGAAGTGTATGTATCCGGGTTATCTCATATGTCGGTATGTATGTCGGCAATGAGCTTATCAATGAAATGTTGGCACCTCGAGCAGTAACTCGGGGACTGCCTTAATAATGTTTGTTGTATTTTGTTATTTGTGCGTCGGCTGGAATAGGTTATTCTACTTAGCTCGGATTAGTAGTGTGTGAGCACCAAAAACCCAACTCTTCGACTTGCTGCTGTCCAACAAGAATTGGCTTCATGGCAAGCAAGAGAACAAGTTTGGAATTGCGTAGCACATGAAAAACGACTAAGGAAAAGAATTTATTCGAGTCGACGTTTGTTTTCCGGACTAACCCCGTACTTATTTTTGAGCTAAGTCTAAAAGTTTCCTAGTATTGTTAAGACAATTTTCAGGCTCGGATTCGTAAGTTGCAAAACCGAATCAAGGTAGACACGATCCGAGCCAAAAGATTGAACAAACAAGAAAAAGAAACTTGGGGACTACGCCCAAGTTAATCCGGCATAAGTACTTAGTAGCAAAATATCACATGTATTTGGAATACAATTCCACCCGGCATACCAGGGATCTCATGAATTTTCAAGTGTTTTTACTTAGGAGCAGCAGGAGGGAGTTCGGCATCATCGTTGCCCTCTTCGATATCCGAGGCAGTGTCCTCCTCGTCTTCACCCGAGTCATCTTCAATGTTCTCAATTTCCTCTTCACTTGTGGCTTCCAGGAAGCTCAGACCCTCAGTCCATTCATGAATGGGGGCATATTCAATGAGGCTGTGGGCACAAGCCTGGCACCGAGCTACCCATTCCGGGTCATCTGTCCATTTGGACCCGGTGCGCAGCCGTGTGAGGAGGCTGAGATCTATCTTTTCATACCACGTCAAAACGTGGTGAAGGACGGTATTGGCAGCAGCGCGGCCAGCGGATTCTCGCCAGAGGTCGAGCTGGGTCTCAACTTCTGAAAGCCTTTCAGCGAGCTGCGTGACTCTCTCCGGAGCGTCATCGGCGGGCCAGAAGGCGTTGAAGATCCGGACTGAAACATCGAAGAGGTCCCTGCCGTAGTTCTTGATAATTTCCATGCGAGATGACAGGCTGACCAACAGGTCCTCCATGTCGAAGGGAATGCTCTCACCCTCAGCAGTGACCGGGGTACCTCTTTCTCGGCGGAAATTGGCAACAACAACACTTGCAATGGCAGTACCCTCTGGAAAGTGGCCTGGGAAACAAGGCAAAGGACAAAGTTGAGAAAATAAGACATGAGAAATAACCCGGAGAAGTAAGGCGGATAAAGGAAAAGAAGTTACGAGAGATGTGACTGTGAATCCGGGTCAACTCCTTGATGCAAGCATCACGCCTTTTCTGAAGCTGCTCGAGCTCAACATTTGACGACCCAAGTTTGACCTCGGCTTCTTAAAGGAGCTCGCGATCCTTAGCACTTTGGAGTTTGAGGTGCTCGTGTTCCTCGGTGAAGTCCTGGTCAACCCTTTTCAGCTCGGTTTGATGCTGCGCCTTCATCTTAGCCATTTCAGCTTTGAGCTTGGCTATGTCATCATCTTTGGTCCGGAGGAGGGCGAGCTCATCATCTTTCTTCTTCAGCTCGGCTTGATGCTGTCCTGCTTGTTTGAGAAAATGCAGCATCATGTCAGGCACATGCACACTTTCTTCAAGCAATGCTGAAACCGTGTGTTGGCCCGGCAGAGCCGAGGTATGAATGTTTGCTGAGCCAAGGAGGTAAAATGATGAAAAGCACAGTAAGAACAGATAAGAAGGACGTGCCCTTGATTTGCTCCAAGTTCTTTCGCATTATTTTGTTTTCAGCTTCCACCCCAACTGCGGAAACCGAACAATCAGATCAGTTCGGCAAACGAAGTGGAAGAAAAATGAGGAAAGGAATGAGAAAGAAATTTACCCCTTTCCTCATACTCAGCGATGAGTGCAGCCTGTTTCGTGCGAAGATTTTTGTGCGTATCCAACAAGCGCTGGAATTCGGCACTTCGGCGGTTGGTGGTCACCTAAAAAAGATACAGAAACTTAAGTCAGCCTAGTGCATGTTTGAAGTGTACTAAAATCCGGGCCAAGTGGAACTTAACCCAGCTCTAGGTGTGTGCATGTTCGAAGTGTACTAAAATCCGGGCCAAGTGGAACTTAACCCGGCTCTAGGTGTGTGCATGTTCGAAGTGTACTAAAATCCGGGCCAAGTGGAACTTAACCCGGCTCTAGGTATGTGCATGTTCGAAGTGTACTAAAATCCGGGCCAAGTGGAACTTAACCCGGCTCTAGGTGTGTGCATGTTCAAAGTGTACTAAAATCCGGGCCAAGTGGAACTTAACCCGACTCTAGGTGTGTGCATGTTCGAAGTGTACTAAAATCTGGGCCAAGTGGAACTTAACCCGGCTCTAGGTGTGTGCATGTTCGAAGTTATCATGGAGCTACGTTAGTTCTATAAAAGAGCACCCGGCCGAGTAACAAGTTACTCTGCCGGAGGCTCGGGAACTAATGGTTATTATCTACAATTTTCAAAGGAGAAACGGCGTACCTCCATCATCCGTCTAGTGAGGCTAATGGCCTTGGTGGCGGTATTCACTTGATCAGATTCGTGGATTACCTCGGCCTTGTTCCAGTTCATGACGAACTCCATCAGGCTCGGGGGATACCGTTCACCTGTGGGCATATGTGGCGTCACCAAACCCTTAGCATGTGCCTCCTTCCTCTCCACCAAGGCAAGGGCGAGGCTGGTGTGCAGAACCAACTGCTGAGTTTCGGTTGGCTCGGCAGGCGCGTCCTTTGCCGCTGGTGCCTTCTTGGGGAGCATGGATTCAAGAGTATGTTGCCCAGGCTCGGCAGTGCCGGCCTTGGCAGCATCTTGAGTCTTCTTGCCCTTGACTTGCTGGGAAGAAGAAACCATAACAGCGGTTTTCCCCTGCCGAGGTTGAGAGGACTCGGAAGATGCAGAGGAACTGGGCGCTGCTACTTTCGTTGCTGGACTTGGTGCCGGCGCTGACGTTTTCGCTGCCGGGGTTGGTGCTGCTGCCGAGGCTGGAGTTGGTGCTGTTTTGGCTGCTGGTACTGGAACAGATGCTGGAGTCGAGGTAGCTTTAGTGGCTGCTGGTTGTGGCGTCGCCGAGGTGGTGGCTGCTGTTGTTCTGGCTAGGCCAGGTCCCCCCGCCCCAGGATGATCCGGAGCGGCCGCAGAGCTTTCCGGAATGGGGCTCAGCGGACGTGACTCGTCGTCACGACGGGGTGAAGGGCTGGCCCGGAGAGGCAATGAGATACTGGACCCACTCTGAGGGACCTCCACCGGAGCCCTGTGAAATCAGGTAACGTTAGAAGGAAAATTACGACGAAGTAAGGAAGAGCGAGTTACAGAAGAAAGAAGGACTTACGCATCCGAGGTTTCGGCTGCTCTGGGTTTCCGAGCCCTTCGTGCTGGGGCCTTCTTTCGCCTTTTAACGGACTCGGAAGGTCCGGAGGAAGAGCTTGCGGAGGCCGCGCGCTTTTTCTTTGGCGCCACCGGAACTGGCTCGCCTGTGGCGAGGGGAGGATCCTCGTGGATATGTCCACCGGCGTGAGCTAATGGCGGTAAAGCAAAAGAAAGGGGGACAGTCTCAAACGGTTCAATTATCTCGATATCCGAGTAATCTTTATCATCGGGCCAATCTCTAGCAGAAGAGAAGTTACCCGTGGGTCGTTTCGTGGCGTCGGTCATGGGGAGAAACATCTCTTGGTCCGGCTCCTCCACGTCCGAAGTCTCTCGGTCCGGTGCCCACTTAAGGGTCGGATCCGTGCTGTCCTCGAGCGTTTGCTAAAGGAATAGCTGAGGAAAAGAGTAAACAAACGAGTCAAAAATGCAACAATAACAGACAAGTAATTGGTCTGGGGTAAGGTTGCATAATGAAACTTACCATGGGAGGAAGCCAGTCACGGCAGAAATGCTCTATCCCCCAAGTCCAGTCAGAGGAGAAGTCCTTATGAGTGGTGAAGAGAGCCTTAACCCGGCGAAAGATCTCCATGTTGTTTAGTTCGAAAGATGAAGTCCGGTTGGGATCGCGGCCGTAGCTCATGTGGCACACCTTGTGGGTGCACTTTTGGAGAGGGGAGATTCGGTTGTGCATGAAAGTGATCATCGCATCCTCGTTGCGCAACCCGAGCTCCTTCAGCTCCGTGAACCTCTTACTCACTTGGTTGGCCAGGGCTGTAGGTTTCCTCGGAACGGCGTCCCACAGATCCGTGTTCGGCGGACCCGGGGTATAAGGGAGCAACCGGATCAAATCTTCGGTGCCCGTGTTCTGGACGTAAAAGAATGTCCGGGCCCAACCTTTGCAGGATTCTAGCCTGTGACCCGGGGGAAAACAGAGAACCTCCGGGGTGAGATGGAGGCCGCTCCGAACTGAGTGAGCCGCTTGTCCTTCGGATCGTTGTGAATGTCGGGAATAACGTTGCGGCGAAGGGTGAAAAACCAGATCCACAGCTCCTTTGCGGGCCATAATCCGGCGTAGCCTTCAATCGTAGAAGCGAAGGCAGAGAGAGAAGTAATGGCATTGGCGGGAAGATGGTGCGGCTGGAGATGGTAGGTGCTGAGCCAATCATGGAAGAAATCACTCACCGGGAGTCTGAAGCCCCGCTGAAAATGAGACAGGAATACAACGAACTCCCCAGGGTTGGGCGAAGGAGCTAGGTCGGCGGAGGCGAGGCGAGCGACGACGCCGGCGGGGATGCGTCTGGTCCGGTAGAGCCAGTCCAGATCGTCCTGGCAGACCCAGGAGCCGGCCCATGCGCCGCGGTCCGTAGCGGCGGCGTCCTCCTCCATCTCCTGCTCCGCAATGGCGAGCTCTTCTTCCGCCATCTGCTCCTCGAAGCCCTCGCTGGCGCTGGAGGCGGCGGGAGACAGTGGCTTGGATTGGCGAGGACCCGTAGCGGGGGATTGGCGTAAGCAGTGACGGAGACGCAGAGGTGAAACGGAGAAGTGGGGCGGCGACGCTGTTTTTTGGCAGTGCTGGCAGCGGCGCAGTCGCGAGGAAGACGAAGGGGAATAGCAGTGGGCAGAGGCGTGTGGAGGGGAAAAATCCTAAGGAACGCACCCCTCCGCTATTTAACGACCTCCATCAGAGGTGAGTGGGATCGCACCCTGTGGACCGGCCACACGCTGTGGCCGTGTATTACCCGTCCGGACCAATCAGTGAGGAGCCACACAGAAGGCCACAGGGCGGACAGAATCCTGTGACATGACGCACTGATGCGGTAAACGAGGGGGCAGGTGTGATGTGACCTGCGCACAGTGATAACTGACAATTACTGCGACGGTTACTGTACCGTCCCTTAAAATAAGACAACATAATGATTACCCTTCACATGGGCTAGCGTACGAGAGAAGGAAGTAAGACCCGGATAGAGCAGTGGTAACCTGGCCGGCAAGTGAAAACTTGCAATGTGCAAAGGGAACGTAAATCCAAGCCGTCCGAGGTACAGAGGTAACTCGACAAATAGCGACAGGAGCACAAGATGGAACCTGGAGTGGCCTTAGCGGCCAAGGCGGCTAAGACCGCACCAGCTTCGGGGACTAATGTTGGGGGGATACCCCCGGGTAGGGTCACGTCATGGTATAAAGGCCGAGTTAGCCGAGGTTTGGAAAGGCAAAAGCAGATGCTGGCCGGGTCACCTCAAGGTAGGCCGAATCACGGGGTAATATAGACCTGGGGGCGTTCGCCTAACTAGCCCTCATCCGACTTAAGCGGTAAGTTGGAAGCGTATGTCTAACCTGTATGCAGGAAAAGGGTGCGGCCGGATGAACCATCGTCCGGGTCGCAGCAACCTTCTAGGAGAAGGAAGGAATCTCGCTGGTCAAAAGGAGCCCCGGTACGCACTGTCTGAGCGAAGCGAGCAAGGACAGGACCACCGGGGCGTGGCCGACCAGCGTGACGACGCCCGTGTCAGCTAACGAGGGCGCCGCAGTGGCTCACGTAGCTAAAGCATAGCTGACGCGGGGGAAAAAGCACCCCGGTCGGCTTACCACTTTGGGAGGAGGCATATTCTTAGGAATATGCCTCCACGTATGCCCTAGGCAGAAACCAAGCCTCCCCTATAAAAGGGGGGCTACGGCTTCAGTAGAGGGGGTTGGCGTTTTATTCTCTGGACAGTTCTGTTAAGGTCTAGAGTTTCAGGTGAGATCTGTGGGTGAGAGTAAGAGAGCCTCTTCTTCCTCCTCTCGCCTATACAGCTCTAGGAGCACTTGTAACCGTGGAAGGAAATCAATACAAATTCTTGTGTGGAGAATCACTTCGCTATCCCTCCCTGGATTCCCCTAGTGTGTATTAGTCCCCACCTTCAGCCTATACATGGCATCTACCGTGACACCACCACGACAGTTTTGGAGAAGAAAAGTTCGCTCGAGAGAGCTCTCGTACTTAGAATTTTTTTGAGTCTTTCGAACCCTCCCAACGGTACTTGATATATACAAGTATATAGCATAGCAAGCATAACTTAGAAAAATAGGATAACCTATTGGGATGGAAATTCCTAAGCATAGAGCTACTCATGGCATACTACAAAACCGCACTTGCGAAAATAGTACTTAAGAAAATCTACCAAAATCCTACACATGCATACTACAGAATTTGAAGAGTAAAACATGCATAGTCAAAATTGGGACATAAACATGAACACGTGGTGCAACTTGCCTTGATCCGAGCAGCACTCTACACAACAGTACTCCTCAGCGCACTCCGAGCAATCTAACGAAGCAAACATGGATCCAATCACAATTTGCACAAAACAAAGTCACGAAGTCGAATATGCATGCATGCAATATGGTAATATGCAAGGATGGATTCGATTTCGACCAAGGGTTTTAATCAGGGGTGTTTTTGAGTTGGGGATGTCATTAGAATCCATTCCCCACAGATTTTAAGTATTTTGGGTTAAACCCTAAATAACCAAGCTCAAAACTAGATCTACAACTCCAATCTACCGCGAGACAGATCTGAACACCCTAAGCATGATATGACAATTTTCTATAGAAGGTCTTGTCGATACAAAGCCAACGCAACAAGAATCAACTAAAACGGAGCTATGGATAGTTTTCTAGAATTAAAATACTCTAATCTAAACTTTAAATGCTTCTGCAAGATTTCTATTGCAAAACAGCAATATTATTGTAGATTTGTGTTCTACTCAAAAATATGAATCCAACGGTATATTATACGCAATTTTTGGACTAATACTCGAATTACTATGGATTTTATAAGATTAGAGTAATTTCTGCCAATTTAACAGAAAATAAAAAGGTGGCCAACTACGCGGCAACAAGTGGCGGCTCGGGATTGGCCAGTAGGGCGCGCGTGATGCCGACGCAGTGATGACGCGGCGGGTGCCACGCGGCGCGACGCGATTGGCCGGTGCGGTTTGACCGTTTTGTGCCATTGGATCTCGATCTAACGGTCGGAGCGGGGGGGGGGGGGGGGGTGGCGGCTTACCGGCAATGGCGACGGTGGGTGGCGGCGGAGCGTCGGCGATGGGCGGCGACGGTCGACGGTGGTGAGGCGGTGCTCCCCCGGCTCGGTGAAGTGGACGACGGCGACCGGCTCCTCGCCGTGGTTCCGTTCCCGGGGGCGGCGTCGGCTCCTCCTTCCCGAGGTGGCGGCGGGCGGCGGCTGGAGGCGGCGGAGTCCGGCGGAGCTCCGGCGAGCGATTGGCGGCGGCTCGGTGGCGGTGGGCTAGAAAAAAGCTAGGGTTTCACGGGAGGCGTGCCGGTGGTTCTTATAGGCGGGTTTTCTTGGCGCGGGGACTACGGAATCCACTCCGAATCAGCCGGAGGCGGTTGTGCCGACGCGACGAGCTCGTGCTCGAGCCGGACTCGAGCGAGGAGGGGGATGATGGGTGGGACCGGGGCGTTAGCGGGTACGGGGGCGGGCTGGCTGATGCTGCGGCATCTGGGCCGGCCCACGTGCTGCGCGTCACCCTCCTGGCCAGGCGGCGGTAGGTAAGTCACTAGCTGGTCTAGCCGGCCCGTTAGGCTAGATCCTCTCTCTTTTTTAATCTTTTATTTTTTTCCTATTTTCCTATTTGTTTAATAACTTTTGCAAATGGAGTCCAAATTAAACGAAATTTGTTTCTAAAATTTTGTAAAAAGAAGAGGGTTAGGGTAGGATTATAAAATAACACTTCTGCAAGGGTGTTGGTGGTTCAAAAATGTTTTACCCCTTTTAGTCTCTATATGACTATGGGATTTAGGAAGAAAAATCTATGCAGTTTTAATTATGCAATGCCATGATGCAAGGATATGATGCATGCTTCTAGTAACATCTGTAATTGCAAAAAGTCACATCCATGCGCTTGGAATCAGCATAACTCTTTTGTCTGGATTGGGCTATTTTTAACCTGTCTTGAATCTATCTCACCTTTTCTTGGGCATCTTTGCTCAGTTCAGGTCCAAACAAACTACGTTCTCCAACTCCACTCCATAGCAGCGGAGTTCTACACTTTCTGCCATATAGAACTTCAAATGGAGCCATCCTGATACTAGTTTGGTAGCTGTTATTGTATGAGAATTCCGCATATGGCAAGTTATCATCCCAACTAGACCCATAGTCTAGCGCACAGGTTCTTAACATGTCCTCCAAGATCTGATTAACTCTTTCCGTTTGCCCATCTGTTTGTGGGTGGAAGGCAATACTAAACTCCAGTCGTGTCCCTAGAGACTCGTGTCAAAACTTAGAGGTGAATTGGGTCCCTCTATCAGAGACAATCCCCTTGGGTACACCATGACGACTTACGATCCTTGACATATAAATCTTGGCAAGTTTAGCACTCGTATAGGTGGTCTTTACGGGAATAAAGTGGGCCACCTTTGTGAAGTGGTCGACCACTACCCAGATGGAGTCATACCCAGAACGAGTCCGCGGTAGTCCTGTGATAAAATCCATGCCTACCTTGTGCCACTTCGAATCGGGCACAGGTAATGGTTGCAGCAGTCCTGCTGGCTTTTGATGTTCGGCCTTGACCCTGTTGCACACGTCACACAAGGAGATATATTCAGCAATTTCTCTTTTCATGTTGTTCCACCAGAACCTATCTTTCACATCCATGTACATCTTTGTATTACCGGGATGAATTGAGTAAGGCGAATCGTGAGCTTCCTGAAGGATTAGCTTCCTGATATCAGGGTCATCGGGAACGCACAGACGCTTCTCATACCAAAGTGTTCCCTGTTCATCCCTATGAAACCCTTTTGCTTTGCCCTTGCTTATATTAGCTCTTATCTCTTCCAACTCTTTGTCCCCCTTCTAGGCCTCTTTGATTTGGTCCAGAAGCGTTGGCACTATCTCCATAGTTGCTAAGTATCCCTCCGGAACTATTTCCAACCTGAGGTCCTTGAATTGTTCACACAAATCATTTGGAAGTTCTCCCACGGTAAGTCCATTTACATAGAATTTCCGGCTTAAGGCGTCAGCCACAACGTTGGCTTCAAGCTTCTCCTAAAGTTCCTTCACCTCCTGTGGCTCCGGTGTAGCAGCTTCGAGCCTCTCTTGAAGTTCCTTCACCTCCTGCAGCTCCTGGGTAGCAGATTCCAACCTTTTTTTGGAGTTCCGTCTTCTCCTTCTGTAGCTTCTTGATCAAACTTGACCCCATAGTCACGGGCGTGATCTTCTCCTCCAAGCTCCTCTTAGCTGCTCGCAGGTCCTTCAACATGGTGGCAAAGTTCTTGAACTCCATCTCGTTCTTTGCGAGCACGAGACTTTGCTCCCTAATCCTCTTGTTCTTATCTTGCACCCTCTTCTCTTGATTAGCAAACCTCTTATCTTGGGCGGTGAGCTCCCCTCCTAGGGACTTGATCTTCTCTTCCAGCTCCTCGATCTTCTCATCCTTCTCCTTGACTAGGGCACAAAGCTCGTCATTCCTCACGATCTCAAGACAGCTCCCCTTCTGAAGGTCATTGATGTGGGACTCCAAGTCTTGATATTGGACCCTTCCATGCTTGCATGTCTTCCTTTCCTCCGGGGTTAACTCGATTGGAACTCCCTTCTCATCACGTCTTCCAAAGAGTTTGATGTAGTGGCCTTCAACCTCTTCATGGTGGCGTCCGCAAAGGCGTCCAGTGAGCTCCTGCAAGCAGATGCTAAGTCCTTTCTCCTTGGAGTCGCTGGTGACGTTGAGTATAATGGCCTCTGTCTTCGGTTCTGTCTGACTGCGCCCTGGTTGGATGACTTCAATCGCCCAGCATCCTTCCTTGTGCATCTTCCTCAACTCGCTTCCCTTGATTGATGGCATGGGTAACTGCAATGTCTTGATGATGTCCAGAAGGCATTCCTCGAAGCGCAGGCACTTGATGTCTTCGGCGGTGTCGTAGTAGAAGGCCGTCATCTTTAGGTTAGGAGAAAGAAAATTAGGCACAAGGTGATAAGGAAGAGAAATACTAGAAGAGTACAAATAACTTAGAAGAATATAGAAAGCAAAAACACACATGGTAAATGTGGTTTCCAATCCTAGGGGTCACGTCCTACAGGCAACTTTGTGCTCTGATACCATCTATTGTGACCTCGGATCATTTAGGATCCTAAGTCCCTGTGATAAACATGCTAGTCCCTGGATCAATAGCTAGCACTTCACAGTCGATGAATATCATGTAAAACACAAGTCATTCTTACACGAATAATCCAGAGTATAATTATTACAACTTGCATAGCTTATAGCTAGCTCAAATAAAACAGTGGAAACTAAGAAGAACTTGAGTCCATCAATGCCTCAGGCTAGTTGCGTGAAGACCCGCGATCCCTACACACCTTTCAATCTTCAGATTCTGCACATAAGACGTGTAGCCAACAAGTTGGGTCAATACTTTGAATGTATTGGCAAATTACACCAAGGAAAGAGTAATTCTATCTCTACATGCAAGGCTAAGAGTAGGCTCTGGGGTTCATTTGCGTAAAGCCAAATTTACCAATGTAATAAGAAAAGAGGAAGAAAGTTTTCCCTACTTTGTAAACTTTGATAATTAGTATAGGGTTGAATGGAACACGTGGATATTACTCACCAAGTGCCCAAATCAACCTAGCACTTGGATATTACACACCAATATTTAGCAAAGGTAGAGATTGCGGATCCATGGTATGAAGATTATGCTAATTATCTAGCAACAAATTATTTACCTCCCGGTATGTCAAGAAATCAAAGAACGCAATTCTTTAATGATCTTAAATATCACTTTTGGGATGATCCGTATCTATATCGTCACGGACTTGATGGAATGATTTGGAAGTGTGTTCCTAATCACGAAATGAATGTGATATTGAAGGTTTGTCATGATAGTCCATATGGAGGGCATCATGCAGGTAAAAGGACTGCTGCAAAGGTACTTCAATCCGGATTCTATTGGCCCACCTTGCTCAAGGATGCACACATGTATGTGGAATATTGCGATGCTTGCCAAATAAGAGGTAATATAGACAGGAGACAAGAAATGGCAATGAATTGTAGTCTAATAATTGAACCCTTTGATGTATGGGAATGGATTACATGGGGCCATTATAGAGTCAAATGGTTACTCATATTCTTGTTGCAGTTGACTATGTTACTAAGTGGGTTGAAGCTAGCCCAACAAATCATGCAGATGTAGCTACCTCAGTGAAGATGATCAAGGATGTCATATTCCCCAGGTTTGGAGTTCCTAGATTTTTAATTACTGACGGTGGTTCTCATTTTATGAAAGGGACTTTCAGGAAAATCCTTAGCAAGTATGGAGTAACTCATCGTGTTGCTTCACCATATCATCCCCAAACAAGTGGTCAAGTGGAACTCTCAAATAGAGAACTAAAGACCATACTCGAGAAGACAGTGGACAAATCAAGAAAAGATTGGTCATACAAGTTAAATGACACTCTATGGGCATACCGTACTGCATTTAAAAATCCACTGGGTATGACACCTTATAAGATGGTGTATGTTAAGGCATGCAATTTACCATTAGAACTAGAACACCAAGCTTTTTGGGCAATCAAGAATCTAAATTATGATCTCAAAGTAGTAGGGGAAAAGTGTTTATTAGATATGCATGCTTTAGATGAGTTTAGAAGTGAAGCCTATGAGAATGCTAGGTTGTTCAAGGAAAAAGTTAAAAGATGGAATGATAGAAAAATAGAGAATACATTTTTTAAAATTGGAGACAAAGTGTTGCTCTATAATTCTCGTCTTAAGTTGTTTCCAGGAAAACTCAGGTCGAAGTGGGAAGGTCCATATGTTGTTTAAGAAGCCTATTCATCGGAAGCAGTGAAGCTCCAAGGAAAAACACCCTCTCTTGCATGGGTGGTAAATGGACAACGCTTGAAGCATTATCAGGTGAAAGAAGATATAAGTGCAATCACTATAGAGTTGAGCACCCTGATGGCCCAAAATATATTGAGCTCGTTGGGGAACCCCAAGAGGAAGGTATGATGAGCACAACAACAAGTTTTCCCTCAATTATGAAACCAAGGTTTAATCGAACCAGTAGGAGCAAGGAAACACCCCAAAGGTGTAGCTAGCTGAACTTTGGCAGGGCGCACTACCGGTGCCAGCAGCAACGTGGAGACCTGGACAACACAACCATAGAACTTTGCCCCCAACTTGCGATGAGGTTGTCAATCTCACCGGTTTTGCTGAAAACAAAGGATTAAACGTATCAAGTGGAAGAAAGTAATGGTTTGCAGAAAAGTAAACACAAAGCAGTAAACAGTTGATTGTAGATTGTATGTAAAAGAAAGGACCGGGGTCCATAGTTCACTAGAGGTGGCTCTCCTTAAGATAGATAACATGCTGGGTGAACAAATTACAGCAGGGCAATTGACAAACATCGAGAAATCATACAAGCATATACTAATCATCTTGACTCCTTTGAGACTTGATTGGGCAATACAACATTATACATAGACCGCCATCCAACTGCATCTATGACTAATAATCTGTTGTGACCTCGGATCGTTTAGGATCCTAAGTCCCTGTGATAAACATGCTAGTCCCTGGATCAATAGCTAGCACTTCACAGTCGATGAATATCATGTAAAACACAAGTCATTATTACACGAATAATCCAGAGTATAATTATTACAACTTGCATAGCTTATAGCTAGCTCAAATAAAACAGCGGAAACTAAGAAGAACTTGAGTCCATCAACGCCTCAGGCTAGTTGCGTGAAGACCCGTGATCCCTACGCACCTTTCAATCTTCGGATTCTGCACATAAGACGTGCAGCCAACAAGTTGGGTCAATACTTTGAATGTATTGGCAAATTACACCAAGGAAAGAGTAATTCTATCTCTTAATGCAAGGCTAAGAGTAGGCTCTAGGGTTCATTTGCGTAAAGCCAAATTTACCAATGTAATAAGAAAAGAGGAAGAAAGTTTTCCCTACTTTGTAAACTTTGATAATTAGTATAGGGTCGAATGGAACACGTGGATATTACTCACCAAGTGCCCAAATCAACCTAGCACTTGGATATTACACACCAAGTTCCCAAAATCCCGCCCAACGGCGATATTAGTCACGCCTTGGGTTTTATAAAACGTTAGTTTTGGAAAAGAGAGAGGAAGATGTTTCAGAGGCTCAATCCTTCAGATGCTCAAAGTTGTTCTGTTTTTGTGAACACGGCAGATCGATCAGATTGCAATACTCTCGAGAGGTTGTGCACTTTCCCCACAATCCACAATCAAGTCCTTTTACAAACAAGACCATGGCAAAGCCTTCCCTTAGTAGCCCCTCTACCAGCTGGATCTAACCGTGCCAAGAACCTCCAAATGTTGGTACCTCGGTGAGGTTTCCCACTAAGTACTAAGCCAAGACAGATCCCATATGTATTGTGGTTGCACAGTAAGCTTCTGAATTCTGAAACATGGTAGACTTCTTTGATTCCTAGGCGGCCGTCCTCCACCAAAATCCCACTCATTGTCCCGACAACCATTCCGCCCAGAAGAAAACTTAGTTTTATTTTGAAGGGGGTTTTGGAGAAGAAAAGTTCGCTCGAGAGAGCTCTCGTACTTAGAAATTTTTTGAGTCTCTCGAACCGTCCCAACGGTACTTGATATATACAAGTATATAGCATAGCAAGCATAACTTAGAAAAACAGGATAACCTATTGGGATGGAAATTCCTAAGCATAGAGCTACTCATGGCATACTACAAAACCGCACTTGCGAAAATAGTACTTAAGAAAATCTACCAAAATCCTACACATGCATACTAGAGAATTTGAAGAGTAAAACATGCATAGTCAAAATTTGGACATAAACATGAACAAGTGGTGCAACTTGCCTTGATCCGAGCAGCACTCTACACAACAGTACTCCTCAGCGCACTCCAAGCAATCTAACGAAACAAACATGGATCCAATCACAATTTGCACAAAACAAAGTCACGAAGTCGAATATGCATGCATGAAACATGGTAATATGCAAGGATGGATTCAATTTCGACCAAGGGTTTTAATCAGGGGTGTTTTTGAGTTGGGGATGTCATTAGAATCGATTCCCCACAGATTTTAAGTATTTTGGGTTAAACCCTAAATAACCAAGCTCAAAACTAGATCTACAACTCCAATCTACCTCGAGATAGATCTGAACACCCTAAGAATGATATGACAATTTTCTACAGAAAGTCTTATCGATACAAAGCCAACGCAACAAGAATCAACTAAAACGGAGCTACGGATACTTTTCTAGAATTAAAATACTCTAATCTAAACTTTAAATCCTACTGCAATATTGCTGTGGCAAAACAGCAATATTATTGTAGATCTGTGTTCTAATCAAAAATATGAATCCAACGGTATATTATACGCAATTTTTGGACTAATACTCGAATTACTATGGATTTTACAAGATTAGAGTAATTTCTGCCTATTTAAAAGAAAATAAAAAGGTGGCCAGCTACGGGGCGACAAGTGGTGGCTCGGGATTGGCCAGCAGGGCGCGCGTGACGCCGACGCGGTGACGACGCGGCGGGTGCCACGCGGCGCGACACGATTGGCCGGGGCGGTTTGACCGTTTTGTGCCGTTGGATCTCGATCTAACGGTCGGAGGAGGGGGGTGGCGGCTTACCGGCGATGGCGACGGTGGGTGGCGGCGGAGTGTCGACGGCGGCGAGGCGGTGCTCCCCCGGCTCGGTGAAGTGGACGATGGCGACCGGCTCCTCGCCGTGGTTCCGTTCCCGGGGGCGGCGTCGGCTCCTCCTTCCCGAGGTGGCGGCGGGCGGCGGCTGGAGGCAGCGGAGTCCGGCGGACCTCCAGCGAGCGATTGGCGGTGGCTCGGTGGCGGTGGGGTATAAAAAAGCTAGGGTTTCATGGGAGGCGTGCTGGGGGTACTTATAGGCGGGTTTTCTTGGTGCGGGGACTACGGAATCCACTCCGAATCAGCCGGAGGCAGTTGTGCCGACGCGGCGAGCTCGTGCTCGAGCCGGACTCGAGCGAGGAGGGGGATGACGGGTGGGACCGGGGCATCAGCGGCTGCGGGGGCGGGCTGGCTGCTGCTGCGGCATCTGGGCCAGCCCACACGCTACACGTCGCCCTCCTGGCCAGGCGGCGGTAGGTAAGTGACGGGCTGGTCTAGCCGGCCCGTTAGGCTAGATCCTCTCTCTTTTTTTAATCTTTTATTTTTTTTCTTGTTTTCCTATTTGTTTAATAACTTTTGCAAACGGACTCCGAATTAAACAAAATTTGTTTCTAAAATTTTGTAAAAAGAAGAGGGTTAGGGTAGGATTACAAAATAACACTTTTGCAAGGGTGTTGGTGGTTCAAAAAGGTTTTACCCCTTTTAGTCTATATATGACTATGGGATTTAGGAAGAAAAATCTATGCAGTTTTTATTATGCAATGCCATGATGCAAGGATATGATGCATGCTTCTAGTAACATCTGTAATTGCAAAAATTTGGGACGTTACAAACCTACCCCCCTTAAGAAGAATCTCGTCCCCGAGATTCAGGTTAGTTAGCAAATAGGTGTAGGTGTTCTTTCTTTAGGTCTTCTTCACGTTCCCACGTGGCCTCTTCCTCGGAATGGTGATTCCATTGAACTTTGCAAAACCAGATAGTCTTGGTACGAGTAATTCTCTCGGCTGTTTCCAAAATCCAGGGTGGGTTTTTCTTCATAGGTGAGATCATTTTCCTAGTTGAACTTCTTCCAACGGAACCATATCCTTTAGTGGGGTTTCAGCCATTTCTGGGTGACACTTCTTTAGTTGCGGACACATGGAAAACATCATGAACTGTTAGCACTTCGGGCAATTCCAACTGATAGGCAACTTCCCCTCTTCGACCCAAGATTTTGTAGGGCCCTATGAATTGGGGTGCTAACTTACCCTTGATTCCGAATCTCTTAACTCCTCGTAGTGGCTGAAACTCGGAGATACGCACGGTCTCCCACTTCATAAGTCACATCCATGCGCTTGGAATCAGCATAACTCTTTTGTCTGGATTGGGCTATTTTTAACCTGTCTTGAATCTGTCTCACCTTTTCTTTCGGCATCTTTGATCAGTTCAGGTCCAAACAAACTACGTTCTCCAACTCCACTCCATAGCAGCGGATTTCTACACTTTCTGCCATATAGAACTTCAAATGGAGCCATCTTGATACTAGTTTGGTAGCTGTTATTGTATGAGAATTCCGCATATGGCAAGTTATCATCCCAACTAGACCAATAGTCTAGCGCACAGGCTCTTAACATGTCCTCCAAGATCTGATTAACTCTTTCCATTTGCCCATCTGTTTGTGGGTGGAAGGCAATACTAAACTCCAGTCGTGTCCCTAGAGACTCGTGTCAAAACTTAGAGGTGAATTCGGGTCCCTCTATTAGAGACAATCCCCTTGGGTACACCATGAAGACTTACGATCCTTGACATATAAATCTTGGCAAGTTTAGCACTCGTATAGGTGGTCTTTACGGGAATAAAGTGGGCCACCTTTGTGAAGTGGTCGACCACTACCCAGAATGGAGTCATACCCCGAACGAGTCCGCAGGTAGTCCTGTGATAAAATCCATGCCTACCTTGTCCCACTTCCAATCGGGCACAGGTAATGGCTACAGCAGTCCTGCTGGCTTTTGATGTTCGGCCTTGACCCTGTTGCACACGTCACACAAGGAGATATATTCAGCAATTTCTCTTTTCATGTTGTTCCACCAGAACCTATCTTTCACATCCATGTACATCTTTGTATTACCAGGATGAATTGAGTAAGGCGAATCGTGAGCTTCCTGAAGGATTAACTTCCTGATATCAGGGTCATTGGGAACACACAGACGCTTCTCATACCAAAGTGTTCCCTGTTCATCCGTATGAAACCCTTTTGCTTTGCCCTTGCTTATATTAGCTCTTATATCTTCCAACTCTTTGTCCCCCTTCTGGGCCTCTTTGATTTGGTCCAGAAGCGTTGGCACTATCTCCATAGTTGCTAAGTATCCCTCCAGAACTATTTCCAACCTGAGGTCCTTGAATTGTTCACACAAATCATTTGGAAGTTCTCCCACGGTAAGTCCATTTACATAGACTTTCCGGCTTAGCCACAACGTTGGCCTTTCCAGGATGGTACTGTAGGTCCAAGTCATAGTCCTTGATGAGCTCAAGCCATCTCCTTTGCCTCATATTTAATTCCTTTTGAGTAAAGATGTATTTAAGGCTTTTGTGATCCGTGAACACATCACAATGTTTGCCCATTAGGTAATGTCTCCATACCTTGAGCGCATGCACAACTGATGCTAGTTCCAAATCGTGCGTGGGGTAGTTATTCTCATGGTGTTTAAGTTGCCGAGAGGCGTAAGACACTACTTTTCCATCTTGCATCAGTACACTACCAAGTCCTTGCCGGGAAGTGTCGCAATAGACCTGGAAGTCCTTTTGGATGTCAGGGAGGCACAAAACTGGTGCTGTTACTAGGCGCTTCTTCAACTCTTGAAAACTTGCTTCACATGCCTCGGTCCATTGGAACTTCTTCTCTTTCTTCAGCAACTCTGTCATAGGCTTTGCTATCTTGGAAAAGTTTTCAATGAATCTTCGGTAATATCCCGCAAGGCCCAGGAAACTCCTAATATCACCCACATTCTTAGGAGACTCCCATTCTGTCACGGAAGCTACCTTACTTGGGTCCATGGCAACACCTTTAGCTGATACAATATGACCAAGGAATCCCACTTCTTTCAACCAGAACTCACATTTGCTAAATTTAGCATACAACTTGTGTTCCCTTAATTTTTCCATGATTAGGCGCAGGTGCCTCTCATGTTCCTTCTCGTCCTTGGAGTATATGAGTATGTCATCAATGAATACCACAATAAACTTATCCAAGTACTCCATGAACACCTTGTTCATCATAGTCATGAAGTACGCTGGGGCATTGGTTAAGCCAAACGACATCACGGTGTACTCATACAATCCGTATCTTGTGGTGAAGGCTGTCTTGGGTACATCCTGTTCTCGGATCTTTAACTGAAAATAACCTGATCGGAGATCAATCTTAGAGAACACACTAGCTCCCTTTAATTGGTCAAACAGGTCGTTAATATTGGGTAGAGGGTACTTGTTCTTGATTGTCAGTTCATTCAACGACCGGTAGTCCACGACTAGTCTCTTGGTTTTATCCTTCTTCTCCACAAATAAGGCAGGTGCTCCCCAAGATGACGCACTTGGTTGAATGAAGCCTTTGTCCAATTGCTCTCTAAGCCGTTTCTTAAGTTCCTTCAACTCATCCACATCCATCTTGTACGGTCTTTTTGATATTGGTCCAGTACCTGGCATCAAGTCAATGAGAAACTCGATGTCTCGGTCGGGAGGCATCCCTGGCAATTCTTCCGAAAACACATCTGGGTACTCCTTCACAATTGGCACATCCTCCAAGCTAACCCCCTTAAGAGAGTTCACCATACGTCCTTTGAGTGTGAAAGCTGACTTAAAGCGGATCCTTTTCTTATCCGGAGTCGTGAGTGCGATAGTCCTTTTTGCACAATCTATGACTCCCTCATATTCGGTCATCCAATTCATGCCCAAAATTATGTCTAAGTCTTGTGATTCCAGAACGACTAGGCTGGTGGGAAAGGTGTGTGCCGCAATTCTTAGTTCTAACCCACGACATCCAGAGTTTTCCACTATTTCTCCTCCAGGATAACTTACCCTTAGGGGAGTACTAATAGTCTCCGTAGGTACCTTGCCTCTATCCACAAATACCCTTGATATGAATGAATGCGATGCACCGGTATCAAAAAGAACAACTGCAGGTATGGAGTTAAGCTTGAACTTACCAATCACGGAGTCAGGTGCCTCACGAGCATCCTCCACGGAGACATGGTTCACCGTGGCTTTGACGAATGGATTCGGCTTCTTCCCATTTCCATTACCATTGCCATGGTTGTGTCTGTTGCCGTTTCCATTACTATTCCCATTCTTCATCTTTTCGGGGCAAGTAGTTGCATAATGCCCTGTCTTGTTACACTTGAAGCATGTCACTTCACTCAGATCCTTCCCATTGCCATTTCCATTGCGGTGTTTATGGCCATTGTGGTTATGTCCTCCATGGCGATGACCATTGTGGTTGTGGCCATTGTGGTTGTGGGGTGGTGGTGACGAAGTGCGTTGCTTCTGATATGGGGCAGAGTTGTGCTTGTGCGAGGTGGACTTTCTCTTTCGGCTCTCTATACTCCTTTGCTTTGCTTCAACCACCACTGCCCTGTCCAGGAGTTCCTGGTAGTTATCAAACTTCAGAGCCACAAGCTGAATAGATATTTCATCATTAAGTCCGCTCAAGAACTCCTCCTGTCTCTTGGCATCAGTGGATACATCATCAGGTGCATAACGTGCCAGCTTGTTGAAAAGGTCCCCATACTCGGAGACAGAGCGGTGTAGTTGTTTCAAGTCACGGAACTCACGTCTCTTAAGTGACATGAATCCCGCGGCTACGTGATGAGTACGAAAGGCCGCCTCGAACTGGTTCCAGGTGATAGCTCCAATATCGGGGTGGGTGACCTGGTAATTATCCCACCATTCAGCAGCTGGTCCCTCAAGTTGGTGCGCGGCAAAGCGCACCCTATCAGCTCCAACAACTTGGACGGTGTCTAACTTCTTGTTGGTGGTGCGGAGCCAGTCATCTGCCACAATTGGCTCAAACTACTTGAGAAAATTGGAGGGTTCAACCTCAAGAACCGAGTCAAGCGATCCTGTTGGGGCGGTGGAGGTGGCGGAGGCGGCGGGTTGTTGTTTTTGTTGTTGTTGTTGTTTTGCATGTTTTGAGTGAGGAGTTGGATCAACTGATTCTGGGAGTTTAGAAGTTGTGCTATATCTGGGGGCATGTTGTTATTGTTGTTTCCACGTCTCGCCATCTGGAGGGTTCGGGAGACAAGTTAAGAAATAGATAGAAAGCCTAAGGAATAAATTCCTACCCTTATGTAAACAAGAGAAAAAAAACACACGAGAAAAGCAAGGCACACAAGGCACATAGTTCCACACACTCAACCAAGTTTAACTAAAGCAATATAATTTTTGGTACTCATTACAATCGCGAACAACGTTTGACTATAGAACTAAAGGTGGTCCAAGTACTCTACTCATCATCCACTTCCTCATCCTCAATGATGAAGCCTTCCTTTTCCAGCAGTGACTTGTATAACTCCATGTCCCTCGTCGTGGCTTCAAGCTTCTCCTAAAGTTCCTTCACCTCCTGTGGCTCCGGTGTAGCAGCTTTGAGCCTCTCTTGAAGTTCCTTCACCTCCTGCAGCTCCTGGGTAGCAGATTCCAGCCTTTTTTGGAGTTCCTACTCCTCCTTCCGTAGCTTCTTGATCGAACTTTCTCCTCCAAGCTCCTCTTAGCTGCTCGCAGGTCCTTCAACATGGTGGCAAAGTTCTTGAACTCCATCTCGTTCTTTGCGAGCACGAGACTTTGCTCCCTAATCCTCTTGTTCTTATCTTGCACCCTCTTCTCTTGATTAGCGAACCTCTTGTCTTGGGAGGTGAGCTCCCCTCCTAGGGACTTGATATTCTCTTCTAGCTCCTCGATCTTCTCGTCCTTCTCCTTGACTAGGGCACAAAGCTCGTCATTCCTCACAATCTCAAGACAACTCCCCTTCCGAAGGTCATTGATGTGGGACTCCAAGTCTTGATATTGGATCCTTCGACGCTTGCATGTCTTCCTTTCCTCCGAGGTTAACTCGATTGGAACTCCCTTCTCATCACGTCTTCCAAAGAGTTTGATGTAGTGGCCTTCAACCTCTTCATGGTGGCGTCCGCAAAGGCGTCTAATGAGCTCCTACAAGCAGATGCTAAGTCCTTTCTCCTTGGAGTCGCTGGTGACGTTGAGTATAATGGCCTCTGTCTTGGGTTCTGTCTGACTGCGCCCTGGTTGGACGACTTCAATCGCCCAACATCCTTCCTTGTGCATCTTCCTCAACTCGCTTCCCTTGATTGATGGCATGGGTAACTGCAATGTCTTGATGATGTCCAGAAGGCATTCCCCGAAGCGCATGCACTTGATGTCTTCGGTGGTGTCGTAGTAGAAGGCCGTCATCTTTAGGTTAGGAGAAAGCAAATTAGGCACAAGGTGATAAGGAAGAGAAATACTAGAAGAGTACAAATAACTTAGAAGAATATAGAAAGCAAAAACACACATGGTAAAGGTGGTTTCCAACCCTAGGGGTCACGTCCTACATGCAACTTTGTGCTCTGATACCATCTGTTGTGAACTCAGATTGTTTAGGATCCTAAGTCCCTGTGATAAACATGCTAGTCCCTGGATCAATAGCTAGCACTTCACAGTCGATGAATATCATGTAAAACACAAGTCATTATTACACGAATAATCCAGAGTATAATTAATACAACTTGCATAGCTTATAGCTAGCTCAAATAAAACAGCGGAAACTAAGAAGAACTTGAGTCCATCAACGCCTCAGGCTAGTTGCGTGAAGACCCGTGATCCCTACGCACCTTTCAATCTTCGGATTCTGCACATAAGACATGCAGCCAACAAGTTGGGTTAATACTTTGAATGTATTGGAAAATTACACCAAGGAAAGAGTAATTCTATCTCTACATGCAAGGCTAAGAGTAGGCTCTGGGGTTCATTTGCGTAAAGCCAATTTTACCAATGTAATAAGAAAAGAGGAATAAAGTTTTCCCTACTTTGTAAACTTTGATAATTAGTATAGGGTCGAATGGAACACGTGCATATTACTCACCAAGTGCCCAAATCAACCTAGCACTTGGATATTACACACCAAGTTCCCAAAATCCCGCCCAACGGCGATATTACTCACGCCTTGGGTTTTATAAAACGTTAGGTTTGGAAAAGAGAGAGGAAGATCTTTTCAGAGGCTCCATCCTTCAGATGCTCAAAGTTGTTCTGTTTCCATGAACACGGCTGATCGATCAGATTGCAATACTCTCGAGAGGTTGTGCACTTTCCCCACAATCCATGATCAAGTCTTTTACAAACAAGACCATGGCGAAGCCTTCCCTTAGTAGCCCCTCTACCAGCTGGATCCAACCGTGCCAAGAACCTCCAAATGTTGGTACCCCGGTGCGGTTTCCCACTAAGTACTAAGCCAAGACATAGCCCATATGTATTGTGGTTGCACGGGAAGCTTCTGAATTCTGAAACATGGCAGACTTCTTTGATTCCTGGGCGGCCGTCCTCCACCAAAATCCCACTCGTTGTCTCGATAACCATTCCGCACAGAAGAAAACTTAGTTTTATTTTGAAGGGGTTTTTGTTGGGGGGATACCCCCGGGTAGGGTCACGTCGTGGTATAAAGGCTGAGTTAGCCGAGGTTCGGCAAGGCAAAAGCAGATGCTGGCCGGGTCACCTCAAGGCAGGCCGAATCATGGGGTAATCCGGACCTGGGGGCGTTCGCCTAACTAGCCCTCATCCGACTTAAGAGGTAAGTCGGAAGCGTATGTCTAACCTGTATGCAGGAAAAGGGTGCGGCCGGATGAACCATCGTCCGGGTCACAGCAACCTTCTAGGAGAAGGAAGGAATCTCGCTGGTCAAAAGGAGGCCCGGTACGCATTGCCTGAGCGAAGCAAGCAAGGACAGGACCACCGGGGCATGGCCTACCAGCGTGACGACACCCGTGTCAGCTGACGAGGGCGCCGCAGTGGCTCACGTAGCTAAAGCATAGCTGACGCGGGGAAAAAGCACCTCGGTCGGCTTACCACTTTGGGAGGAGGCATATTCTTAGGAATATGCCTCCGCGTATGCCCTAGGCAGAAACCGAGCCTCCCCTATAAAAGGGGGGCTAGGGCTTCAGTAGAGGGGGTTGGCATTTTATTCTCTGGACAGTTCTGTTAAGGTCTAGAGTTTCAGGTGAGATCTGTGGGTGAGAGTAAGAGAGCCTCTTCTTCCTCCTCTCGCCTATACAGCTCTAGGAGCACTTGTAACCTTGGAAGGAAATCAATACAAATTCTTGTGTGGAGAATCACTTCGCTATCCCTCCCTGGATTCCCCTAGCGTGTATTAGTCCCCACCTTCAACCTATACATGGCATCTACCGTGACACCACCATGACAGTTGGCACCCACCGTGGGGCTAGCGGCGCTAGCAGGGGTCAAGATCCGGACGGGAAACTTCATCGCCACTTAGCGAGCGCATCGTCTCCGGGCTCGTCCAGCGCTTCGAAGCGTGGGACTTCGTCAGCAACAACGTAGGCTGCTTACGCACGCGCCCTCTCCCGCACAACAAGCATCTTCCTCAAGCTCGGCGTGCACAAGGTCTATGTCGCGGTGTACGTGTCAGGCGTTCATCCGCGCCACGTCGTCGAAGCAGGCGAACCACCCCTCACTGTGACCCGCGGGGAGCGTATCGCTCGTTCCCCGGACCGTGCGGAGGTAATGATGACAGCGCCGGGTCCGGTTGCGAACAAGGATCCGACGCCAGATGCGGAGGTGACACCCAAGGCACCAAGGAAAGGTAGGGGTCCTCCACTAGAGAGGCCGGAAAACGTGCTGAGAGAGGCAATGGATAGCTTGGCCAACCCTGTAGTATCAGCGGTAGATCCGGCTCGTGCACAGGCCGAGCTGGAAGAAACTAGGCAGAAAATACTTGAGGGCGCAAAGAAAATAGCCGCAGCCTAGCAGTCGTTGAACATGACGCTGCGAGAGTACGCTAAGGCGAACAAAGGTGATACTGTAAAAGTTAAAGGGAGAAATCTCATGAGCGAGATGAATAGAGAAGGTGATGTCGAAATCGACGAATCAGAAAACTGTTTTTCCGTGGGGCTGCCGAGGTATAGTACCCCGGCCAAGAACCTCAGAGCGGCGGATGCAGCTGCATCCGAGTTAGAGGGACTGACGGGTGAAGCCCGGCAAAAGCAGCAAGACCGGGTTAACGAGCTGGTTCGGATTGCGAATAGGCAAAACGAGGAACTGCTCAGGGCGAACCCGAAGAGAGCTGGGGCCTCCAAGATCGTCCATTCGGCGATGGGTAACCCGGAGAAATCTGCTGGAGCCACGTCGTCCCCTCATGGCGACCCAAGGAGAGAGGAGGTCGTAACCTCGGCCAGACGGAACAAACAGATTGTCTCGTATGACCCGACACGGGCAGGGAAAGAAAAAGAAGCGCAGAAAAATGATGATCGACGAAGTGTGAGCCGAGGCGAAGCTGGCCGAGGTAACCGTGACCAAGGCAATGCCGGTCAAAGGAACGTTGTCAACGGTAATGCCGGGCAACAAAATCCAGCTGGAGCAAGACAACCGCAGCAGCGGAACATGCTGAGGCAAGAGCACAGTGCCGGCCGAGGTATGCAACAGAAAGGTGCGCCGCAGGAGCAAAACCGGTATAACGACGGTGATTCGGAGATGGCAAATGCGGGATACCCGAGACCGGACTATCATGTGATAGGGTCGAGACTGGGAAGCAGGGATTTGATGCCGGATGATGCGAGGTTGAAACTGGATCGACTATATAGGTCGGAACAGATAGAATGTCAGGGCCCACCTGGTCCAGCATGTTTTGGACCCCGGATCATGAAAGAGCCACCAGTCCCAAACTTTCAGTTGCCCAGGGGCACCAAGACCTATGACGGTAGTACCAAGCCAGAGGATTGGCTGATAAACTACGCTACCGCTCTAAAAATTGCCACAGGTAACCTGAGATGGGCCGTACGATATGTACCCCAGATGTTGGACGGCCCGACAAGGGTGTGGTTAAACAATTTGCCACCAGGAAGCATCAACTGCTGGATAGATTTCGAGAAGATGTTCATCAGCAATTTTTCGAGTACGTATCAAAGGCCAAATAGGCCACAGACCCTAGCTATGTGCAAACAACGACCCAATGAGACGGACCGGGAGTTTTTGACCCGGTGGTGTACCGTGAGAAATTCATGCGAGGGCGTGATAGAATCACAGGCCATAGCATGGTTTGCACAGGGGTGCAGGTATGGAAGCGAGTTATGGATGAAGTTGCAACGGAAAATGCCGGCAACGTTGGCAGAGATGATCCGGATCGCAGATTCGTATGCGTTGGGTGACCCGAACCAACCAAGGCTCGCCTCAAACGAGTCAAGCGATGAGTACTATCAGAGGGATGTATCCGGATCATCCCGGAGAAATGATTACAGAGGAAAAAGGAGAGATGATCGACCAGGACCATCGGTACTATTCGCACCAAGTAGCAGCCGTGAGTCAAGACCAACCCGGAGCAGGGGGTAGTCAGCGCCAGAAAACTGGAGGTCAATGAACCCCAAGGAACGATGGGAAGAAAACTTGGACACCGGAGCAAAAGAAGCAATGGCAAGAAAGGAAAGACCGTCCGAGGTATACTTACGAGTCGATGTTGGACCAGCCGTGTAAGTTTCACACGCCAAATCCGAACAACCCAGCGGGTCATACGACGAGGCAATGCGAGTGGATGCGCAAGATCGAGCAAGGTGGTTCGGGGAATGCTCAAGCACCCCGGAATGATCAGCCTCGGCAGGAGTTACCCCGGCAGCAATTGCTCTCCGGAGCGAACACGCAACAGCTAATGTTGCCTCCCCCTCCGCCGAGGTATGATAACAATGAAAGAAGGGATGCAGTGCATCAGGTAGAAAATCAGCATCAGCCGGATCAGAGGCACCCCGGAAATGAGGGGAGAAGCGAGTACAGGGAGCATCACCAGAGCTACTGTGTATTTACCACAGAGGAAACTGATAGAAAAAGCTTGCAGCGTAGGCATATCGAGGTGAATGCGGTAATGGCGGCAGTGACGAGGTACATGCCTTGGTCCGATCAGGAAATCACTTGGAGCATTAGGGGTCACCCCAAGCTCATGCCGAGCTCTGGTTCGTATGCGTTGGTGCTAGATCCTACATTCATTGGGCCTACCATTAACGTAAGATTCTCAAAGGTACTGATCGACAACGGTAGTAGCATAAATATCATGTACGCGGACACAATGCGCAAGTTGGGTATCTCGGAGAACATGCTCCAGGCCACGAGGACAACTTTCCATGGCATTGTGCCCGGCATTTCTTGCGAGCCCATAGGCAAGGTCCGGATCGACGTCTTGTTCGGCACGAGGGACAATTGCCGAACTGAAAATCTGGAGTTTGAAGTGGTGAACTTAGAAAGCGCGTATCATGCATTGCTCGGAAGGCCAGCGCTGAACAAGTTCATGGCAAGTTGTCATATCAGCTATTTGAAAATAAAATTGCCCGGACCAAATGGAGTAATTACAATTGCTGGGGATTTCCGACGTTCGATGGAGTGTGCGTCGGCCGGATCAAACTTAGCCGAGTCACTTGTGATCGCGCAGGAAAAAAGGAAAATTCAAGAGGTGGCTGCGTTGGCTCAGTCCGCGCAACAGTATATGCCGACGCTGAGTAACCCGCATGGAACCGTCTCCTTCCAGGCCACGAAAGATACCAAGAAAGTTCCCGTTGATGACATGTTCCCAGAGCGCACCGTAACGATTGGTGCCGGGCTAAGTGATAAATAGGAAAGCGAGCTCGTCAGCTTCCTCCGTGAGAATCGGGACATTTTTGCTTGGTCCACATAGGACTTGCAAGGTGTTCCGAGGGAGTTGGCCGAGCACTCTTTAAATGTGAGACCCGGAGCTAAGCCGGTGAAGCAACCTCTCCGCCGCTTCGCCGAAGATAGGAGGAAAGTCATTGGGGATGAGATATCTCGGTTGCTAGCTGCAGGATTTATCATGGAGGTCCTTTACCCCGATTGGCTGTCTAATCCGGTGCTGGTGGAAAATAAAAAGGATGATCCGAACGTGGCAGTGGTTTGGCGCATGTGTATCGACTACACGAACCTGAACAAGGCGTGTCCGAAAGATCCATTCCCGCTGCCAAGAATAGATCAGGTCATAGACTCAACTGCTGGATGTGAAATGTTGTCATTCATCGATGCTTATTCTGGTTTCCACCAGATACCTCTGAATCCGGATGATCAAATAAAGACTGCATTTATTACCCCAGTATGGGGCTTATTGCTATCGCACCATGCCGTTTGGTTTACGTAATGCAGGGGCGACGTACCAGAGATGTATGCAAAAATGTTTGCATGACCAAATAGGTCAAAATGTACAGGTATACGTGGATGATGTGGTTATCAAGACCAAGGAAAGCAAAACGCTCCTTGACGATATCAGGCAAACGTTCGCAAACCTAAGGAGGTTCCGGATGAAACTTAACCCGGAAAAATGCACCTTTGGTGTCCTGGCTGGAAAATTGCTCGGCTTTTTGGTTTCCAGCCGAGGTATCGAAGTTAATCCAACCAAGATCCGAGCCATCGAATGAATGGAACTGCCGAAGTGTCTTAACGATGTCCAGAAGTTTACAGGTTGCCTGGCCTCGTTAAGTCGGTTTGTATGTCGGTTGGGAGAAAAGGCATTGCCTCTCTATCAAGTCATGAAAAAGTCGGATAAGTTCATTTGGACGCCGCAGGCTGATGAGGCCTTTACCCACCTAAAGAAAATGTTAGCCACGGCGCCAGTGCTAGCCTCACCACTATCAAAAGAGCCAATGTTGCTCTATATAGCCACAACCAACCGAGTTGTAAGTGAAGTGATAGTGGTGGAGCGCGATGAGGAAGGTAAGTCAGTGCAAAGGCCCGTGTATTATTTGAGTGAAGTGTTGTCAACCTCAAAGCAGAACTACCCACACTATCAAAAAGTGGCGTATGGCGTGTACATGGCCGCCAAGAAATTGAAGCATTACTTTGAAGAGCATCCCATCCGGGTCATATGTGAGGCCCCTATATCCGAGATAATGAGTAACAAGGATGCAAGCGGTAGAATTGCAAAATGGGCTATTGAGCTAGCTCCTTAAGCTCCGCAGTATGACCGGAGAGAAGCCATCAAGTCTCAGGCTGTGGCAGACTTTTTCAGTGGACTGGGCCGAGGTACAGTACGAACCACCAATTCTGGATCCAAACTATTGGCGGATGCACTTTGACGGATCAAAAACCAAAACCGGGCTAGGTGCCAGAGTTGTACTCGCGTCGCCAAAGAAGGACCAGTTGAAATATGTGCTGGAGATCCACTTCACCGCATCGAATAATGTCGCTGAGTATGAAGCACTTGTGCACGGGCTCAAGGTAGCAAAGGAAATTGGTATACGTCGGATCATATGCTTTGGCGACTCAGATTTGGTAGTGCAGCAAGTGTCCGGAGTGTGGGATTCCCTTGATCCAAACATGGCACTATACACATTTCATGTGCAGAAGATGTCTGGTTACTTTGAGGGATGCGAATTTCATCATGTACCCCGGGTGGAAAATGAGGCTGCCGACATGCTGTCGAAGCTCGGGTCAACCAGACAGGCAATTCCACCAGGTGTAGCATTAGAGCACCTCAAGAAACCATCCATCAGGCCATCCCCGGAATCCGAGTCCATCTACGTCCCGGAGGACACAGAGTCCGGAGCTGCGCCCATGGACGTTGACACGAGAAGTGGTGCACAAAACCCGGGGACTGCTTCGGCAAACCCGGGGACTGCTTCGCAAGACCCGGGGACTGCTCAGCGTAGTCCGGTTGAAGTTATGCCGGTGGATCAGATGGAGATAGACGAGGACGTGTTCCCCGATGCGGCCAATACCGGCTTGGGCACTGCCTATATTTCAATTCCTGAAAGATGGAACGTTACCCACTGAGGAGGTGTTGTCCAGGCAAACACAGAGGAGGGCAAAGGCTTACATGATCATCAATTCCGAGTTATACAAAAGAAGTGTGACCAATGTCCTCCAGAGGTGTGTTGACCCGGACGAAGGGCTTGAAATCATCCGAGATATACATCAGGGGGAATGCGGGCATCATGCCTCATCCCGAGCCTTGGTAGCGAAAGGTTTCCGACACGGATTCTACTGGCCAAACGCCTTAGAGCAAGCAGAAGATCTGGTGAGAAAATGTAATGGTTGTCAGAGGTACGCTACAAAGACGCACATGCCAATGTCGGAGCTCAAGACCATCCCAATCACTTGGACATTTGCCGTATGGTGCTTGGATATGGTGGGCCCGTTCAAACCAGCAAGAGGGAACATGACTCACATTCTGGTAATGGTGGACAAATTTACGAAGTGGATCGAGGTAAAGGCCTATAAGAAAATGTGATGGAGCTACGGCCGTAACGTTTCTCAAAGATATCATCTTGAGGTACGGTTATCCACACAGTATCATAACTGATAATGGCACAAATTTTGCGGAAGGAGCATTTGCTCGTTTCTGCCGGGATAAGAGGATCCGGCTTGACGTAGCTTCGGTAGCCCACCCCGCATCGAACGGGCAGGTGGAGAGATCCAACGGATTAGTATTATCCTGGGATAAAACCCCAGCTCATTGAGCCTGCTGCAAAGATCAGCGGGGTGCTTGGATAGAAGAACTACCAGCTGGTACTGTGGAGTTTAAGAATAACTCCGAATCGATCAACAGGCTATACGCCGTTTTTTCTGGTATATGGGGTAGAAGCTGTATTACCAGCCGACATAGAGCATGATTCGCCTAGAGTCACCCAATACACAGAAGCCGAAGTGCAAGAAGCCCGGAAAAATGATGTTGATCTGCTGGAAGAAGCGAGAGAACTGGCACTGTCCAGATCCGCCATATATCAGCAAAATCTCCGACGCTATCATAGCCGGAAAGTGTGCCCCCGAGTTTTTCGGGAAGGCGATCTGGTGCTCCGGTTGGTACAACGTACTACTGGAATGCATAAATTATCCCCCCATGGGAAGGGCCATTCATCGTGAGCAAAGCATTGCACAATGATTCTTACTATCTTATAGATGCAAAGCCACAGGAAAAGAACAAGGCGGACAGATCCGGTGAGGAATCTAAACGTCCATGGAATGTAGCTCTCCTTCGTCCTTTCTACACTTAGCGAAGAAGTGTATGTATCCGGGTTATCTCATATGTCGGTATGTATGTCGGCAATGAGCTTATCAATGAAATGTTGGCACCTCGAGCAGTAACTCGGGGACTGCCTTAATAATGTTTGTTGTCTTTTGTTATTTGTGCGTCGGCTGGAATAGGTTATTCTACTTAGCTCGGATTAGTAGTGTGTGAGCACCAAAAACCCAACTCTTCGAATTGCTGCTGTCCAACAAGAATTGGCTTCATGGCAAGCAAGAGAACAAGTTTGGAATTGCGTAGCACATGAAAAACGACTAAGGAAAAGAATTTATTCGAGCCGACGTTTGTTTTCCGGACTAACCCCGTACTTATTTTTGAGCTAAGTCTAAAAGTTTCCTAGTATTGTTAAGACAATTTTCAGGCTCGGATTCGTAAGTTGCAAAACCGAATCAAGGTAGACACGATCCGAGCCAAAAGATTGAACGAACAAGAAAAAGAAACTTGGGGACTACGCCCAAGTTAATCCGGCATAAGTACTTAGTAGCAAAATATCACATGTATTTGGAATACAATTCCACCCGGCATACCAGGGATCTCATGAATTTTCAAGTGTTTTTACTTAGGAGCAGCAGGAGGGAGTTCGGCATCATCGTTCGCCCTCTTCGATATCCGAGGCAGTGTCCTCCTCGTCTTCACCCGAGTCATCTTCAATGTTCTCAATTTCCTCTTCGCCTGCTGGCTTCCAGGAAGCTCGGACCCTCAGTCCATTCATGAATGGGGGCATATTCAATGAGGCTGTGGGCACAAGCCTGGCGCCGAGCTACCCACTCCGGGTCATCTGTCCATTTAGACCCGGTGCAGCAGCCGTGTGAGGAGGCTAGATCTATCTTTTCAGTACCACGTCAAAACGTGGTGAAGGACGGTATTGGCAGCAGCGCGGCCAGCGGATTCTCGCCAGAGGTCGAGCTGGGTCTCAACTTCTGAAAGCCTTTCAGCGAGCTGCGTGACTCTCTCCGGAGCGTCATCGGCGGGCCAGAAGGCGTTGAAGATCCGGACTGAAACATCGAGAAGGTCCCTGCCGTAGTTCTTGATAATTTCCACGCGAGATGACAGGCTGACCAACAGGTCCTCCATGTCGAAGGGAATGCTCTCACCCTCAGCAGTGACCAGGGGTACCTCTTTCTCGGCGGAAATTGGCAACAACAGCACTTGCAATGGCAGTACCCTCTGGAAAGTGGCCTGGGAAACAAGGCAAAGGACAAAGTTGAGAAAATAAGACATGAGAAATAACCCGGAGAAGTAAGGCGGATAAAGGAAAAGTAAGTTACGAGAGATGTGACTGTGAATCCGGGTCAACTCCTTGATGCAAGCATCACGCCTTTTCCGAAGCTGCTCGAGCTCAGCATTTGACGACCCAAGTTTGACCTCGGCTTCCTGAAGGAGCTCACGATCCTTAGCACTTTGGAGTTTGAGGTGCTCGCGTTCCTCGGTGAAGTCCTGGCCAACCCTTTTCAGCTCGGTTTGATGCTGTGCCTTCATCTTAGCCATTTCAGCTTTGAGCTTGGCTATGTCATCATCTTTGGTCCGGAGGAGGGCGAGCTCATCATCTTTCTTCTTCAGCTCGGCTTGATGCTGTCCTGCTTGTTCGAGAAAATGCAGCATCATGTCAGGCACATGCACACTTTCTTCAAGCAATGCTGAAACCTGTGTGTTGGCCCGGCAGAGCCGAGGTATGAATGTTTGCCGAGCCAAGGAGGTAAAATGATGAAAAGCACAGTAAGAACAGATAAGAAGGACGTGCCCTTGATTTGCTCCAAGTTCTTTCGCATTATTTGTTTTCAGCTTCCACCCCAACTGCGGAAACCGAACAATCAGATCAGTTCGGCAAACGAAGTGGAAGAAAAATGAGGACAGGAATGAGAAAGAAATTTACCCCTTTCCTCATACTCAGCGATGAGTGCAGCCTGTTTCGTGCGAAGATTTTTGTGCGTATCCAACAAGCGCTGGAATTCGGCACTTCGGCGGCTGGTGGTCACCTAAAAAAGATACAGAAACTTAAGTCAGCCTAGTGCATGTTTGAAGTGTACTAAAATCCGGGCCAAGTGGAACTTAACCTAGCTCTAGGTGTGTGCATGTTCGAAGTGTACTAAAATCCGGGCCAAGTGGAACTTAACCCGGCTCTAGGTGTGTGCATGTTCGAAGTGTACTAAAATCCGGGCCAAGTGGAACTTAACCCGGCTCTAGGTGTGTGCATGTTCGAAGTGTACTAAAATCCGGGCCAAGTGGAACTTAACCCGGCTCTAGGTAGTGTGCATGTTCGAAGTGTACTAAAATCCGGGCCAAGTGGAACTTAACCCGGCTCTAGGTGTGTGCATGTTCAAAGTGTACTAAAATCCGGGCCAAGTGGAACTTAACCCGACTCTAGGTGTGTGCATGTTCGAAGTGTACTAAAATCCGGGCCAAGTGGAACTTAACCCGGCTCTAGGTGTGTGCATGTTCGAAGTTATCATGGAGCTACGTTAGTTCTATAAAAGAGCATCCGGCCGAGTAACAAGTTACTCTCCCGGAGGCTCGGGAACTAATGGTTATTATCTACAATTTGCAAAGGAGAAACGGCGTATCTCCATCATCCGTCCAGTGAGGCTAATGGCCTTGGTGGCGGTATTCACTTGATCAGATTCGTGGATTACCTCGGCCTTGTTCCAGTTCATGACGAACTCCATCAGGCTCGGGGGATACCGTTCACCTGTGGGCATATGTGGCGTCACCAAACCCTTAGCATGTGCCTCCTTCCTCTCCACCAAGGCAAGGGCGGGGCTGGTGTGCAGAACCAACTGCTGAGTTTCGGTTGGCTCGGCAGGCGCGTCCTTTGCCGCTGGTGCCTTCTTGGAGAGCATGGATTCAAGAGTATGTTGCCTAGGCTCGGCAGTGCCGGCCTTGGCAGCATCTTGAGTCTTCTTGCCCTTGACTTGCTGGGAAGAAGAAGCCATAGCAGCGGTTTTCCCCTGCCGAGGTTGAGAGGACTCGGAAGATGCAGAGGAACTGGGCGCTGCTACTTTCGTTGCTGGACTTGGTGCCGGCGCTGACGTTTTCGCTGCCGGGGTTGGTGCTGCTGCCGAGGCTAGGAGTTGGTGCTGTTTTGGCTGCTGGTACTGGAACAGATGCTGGAGTCGAGGTAGCTTTAGTGGCTGCTGGTTGTGGCGTCGCCGAGGTGGTGGTTGCCGTTGTTCTGGCTAGGCCAGTTCCCCCCGCCCCAGGATGATCCGGAGCGGCCGCAGAGCTTTCCGGAATGGGGCTCAGTGGACGTGACTCGTCGTCACGACGGGGTGAAGGGCTGGCCCGGAGAGGCGAATGAGATACTGGACCCACTCTGAGGGACCTCCACCGGAGCCCTGTGAAATCAGGTAACGTTAGAAGGAAAATTACGACGAAGTAAGGAAGAGCGAGTTACAGAAGAAAGAAGGACTTACGCATCCGAGGTTTCGGCTGCTCTGGGTTTCCGAGCCCTTCGTGCTGGGGCCTTCTTTCGCCTTTTAACGGGCTCGGAAGGTCCGGAGGAAGAGCTTGCGGAGGTCCGCGCGCTTTTTCTTCGGCGCCACCGGAACTGGCTCGCCTGTGGCGAGGGGAGGATCCTCGTGGATATGGCCACCGGCGTGAGCTAATGGCGGTAAAGCAAAAGAAAGGGGGACAGCCTCAAACAGTTCAATTATCTCGATATCCGAGTAATCTTCATCATCGGGCCAATCTCTAGCAGAAGAGAAGTTACCCGTGGGTCGTTTCGTGGCGTCGGTCATGGGGAGAAACATCTCTTGGGCCGGCTCCTCCACGTCCGAAGTCTCCCGGTCCGGTGCCCACTTAAGGGTCGGATCCGTGCTGTCCTCGAGCGTTTGCTAAAGGAATAGCTGAGGAAAAGAGTAAACAAACGAGTCAAAAATGCAACAATAACAGACAAGTAACTGGTCCGGGGTAAGGTTGCATAATGAAACTTACCATGGGAGGAAGCCGGTCACGGCAGAAATGCTCTATCCCCCAAGTCCAGTCAGAGGAGAAGTCCTTATGAGTGGTGAAGAGAGCCTTAACCCGGCGAAAGATCTCCATGTTGTTCAGTTCGAAAGATGAAGTCCGGTTGGGATCGTGGCCGTAGCTCATGTGGCACACCTTGTGGGTGCGCTTTTGGAGAGGGGAGATTCGGTTGCGCATGAAAGTGATCATCGCATCCTCGTTGCGCAACCCGAGCTCCTTCAGCTCCGTGAACCTCTTACTCACTTGGTTGGCCAGGGCTGTAGGTTTCCTTGGAACGGCGTCCCACAGATCCGTGTTCGGCGGACCCGGGGTATAAGGGAGCAACCGGATCAAATCTTCGGTGCCCGTGTTCCGGACGTAAAAGAACGTCCAGGCCCAACCTTTGCAGGATTCTAGCCCTGTGACCCGGGGGAAAACAGAGAACCTCCGGGGTGAGATGGAGGCCGCTCCGAACTGAGTGAGCCGCTTGTCCTCCGGATCGTTGTGAATGTCGGGAATAACGTTGCGGCGAAGGGCGAAAAACCAGATCCACAGCTCCTTTGTGGGCCATAATCCGGCGTAGCCTTCAATCGTAGAAGCGAAGGCAGAGAGAGAAGTAATGGCATTGGCGGGAAGATGGTGCGGCTGGAGATGGTAGGTGCTGAGCCAATCATGGAAGAAATCACTCACCGGGAGTCTGAAGCCCCGCTGAAAATGAGACAGGAATACAACGAACTCCCCGGGGTTGGGCGAAGGAGCTAGCTCGGCGGAGGCGAGGCAAGCGGCGACGCCGGCGGGGATGCGTATGGTCCGGTAGAGCCAGTCCAGATCGTCCTGGCAGACCCAGGAGCCAGCCCATGCGCCGCGGTCCGCAGCGGCGGCGTCCTCCTCCATCTCCTGCTCCGCAATGGCGAGCTCTTCTTCCGCCATCTGCTCCTCGAAGCCCTCGCTGGCACTGGAGGTGGCGGGAGACAGTGGCTTGGATTGGCGAGGACCCGTAGCGGGGGATTGGCGTAAGCAGTGACGGAGACGCAGAGGTGAAATGGAGAAGTGCGGCGGCGACGCTATTTTTTGGCAGTGCTGGCGGCGGCGCAGTCGCGAGGAAGACGAAGGGGAATAGCAGTGGGCAGAGGCGTGTGGAGGGGAAAATCCTAAGGAACGCACCCCTCCGCTATTTAACGACCTCCATCAGAGGTGAGTGGGATCGCACCCTGTGGACCGGCCACACGCTGTGGCCGTGTATTACCCGTCCGGACCAATCAGTGAGGAGCCACACTGGAAGGCCACAGGGCGGACAGAATCCTGTGACATGACGCACTGATGCGGTAAACGAGGGGGCAGGTGTGATGTGACCCGCGCACAGTGATAACTGACAATTACTGCGACGGTTACTGTACCGTCCCTTAAAATAAGACAACATAATGATTACCCTTCACATGGGCTAGCGTACGAGAGAAGGAAGTAAGACCCGGATAGAGCAGTGGTAACCTAGCCGGCAAGTGAAAACTTGCAATGTGCAAAGGGACCGTAAATCCAAGCCGTCCGAGGTACAGAGGTAACCCGACAAATAGCGACATGAGCACAAGATGGAACCAAGAGTGGCCTTAGCGGCCAAGGCGGCTAAGATCGCACCAGCTTCGGGGACTAATGTTGGGGGGATACCACCGGGTAGGGTCACGTCATGGTATAAAGGCCGAGTTAGCCGAGGTTTGGAAAGGCAAAAGCAGATGCTGGCCGGGTCACCTCAAGGCAGGCCGAATCACGGGGTAATACAGACCTGGGGGCGTTCGCCTAACTAGCCCTCATCCGACTTAAGCGGTAAGTCGGAAGCGTATGTCTAACCTGTATGGAGGAAAAGGGTGCGGCCGGATGAACCATCGTCCGGGTCGCAGCAACCTTCTAGGAGAAGGAAGGAATCTCGCTAGGTCAAAAGGAGCCCCGGTACGCACTGCCTGAGCGAAGCGAGCAAGGACAGGACCACCGGGGTGTGGCCGACCAGCGTGACGACGCCCGTGTCAGCTAACGAGGGCGCCGCAGTGGCTCACGTAGCTAAAGCATAGCTGACGCGGGGGAAAAAGCACCCCGGTCGGCTTACCACTTTGGGAGGAGGCATATTCTTAGGAATATGCCTCCACGTATGCCCTAGGCAGAAACCAAGCCTCCCCTATAAAAGGGGGGCTAGGGCTTCAGTAGAGGGGGTTGGCGTTTTATTCTCTGGATAGTTCTGTTAAGGTCTAGAGTTTCAGGTGAGATCTGTGGGTGAGAGTAAGAGAGCCTCTTCTTCCTCCTCTCGCCTATACAGCTCTAGGAGCACTTGTAACCGTGGAAGGAAATCAATACAAATTCTTGTGTGGAGAATCACTTCGCTATCCCTCCCTGGATTCCCCTAGCGTGTATTAGTCCCCACCTTCAGCCTATACATGGCATCTGCCGTGACACCACCACGACAGTTTTGGAGAAGAAAAGTTCGCTCGAGAGAGCTCTCGTACTTAGAATTTTTTTGAGTCTTTCGAACCCTCCCAACGGTACTTGATATATACAAGTATATAGCATAGCAAGCATAACTTAGAAAAATAGGATAACCTATTGGGATGGAAATTCCTAAGCATAGACCTACTCATGGCATACTACAAAACCGCACTTGCGAAAATAGTACTTAAGAAAATCTACCAAAATCCTACACATGCATACTACAGAATTTGAAGAGTAAAACATGCATAGTCAAAATTGGGACATAAACATGAACACGTGGTGCAACTTGCCTTGATCCGAGCAGCACTCTACACAACAGTACTCCTCAGCGCACTCCGAGCAATCTAACGAAACAAACATGGATCCAATCACAATTTGCACAAAACAAAGTGACGAAGTCAAATATGCATGCATGCAATATGGTAATATGCAAGGATGGATTCGATTTCGACCAAGGGTTTTAATCAGGGGTGTTTTTGAGTTGGGGATGTTATTAGAATCCATTCCCCACAGATTTTAAGTATTTTGGGTTAAACCCTAAATAACCAAGCTCAAAACTAGATCTACAACTCCAATCTACCGCGAGACAGATCTGAACACCCTAAGCATGATATGACAATTTTCTATAGAAGGTCTTGTCGATACAAAGCCAACGCAACAAGAATCAACTAAAACAGAGCTACGGATAGTTTTCTAGAATTAAAATACTCTAATCTAAACTTTAATCCTTCTACAAGATTGCTGTGGCAAAACAGCAATATTATTGTAGATCTGTGTTCTACTCAAAATATGAATCCAACGGTATATTATACGCAATTTTGGAGCTACGGCCGTAACGTTTCTCAAAGATATCATCTTGAGGTACGGTAATTTCTAACCATAATAACACAAAATTGCGGAAGGAGCATTTGCTCGTTTCTGCCGGGATAAGAGGATCCGGCTTGACGTAGCTTCGGTAGCCCACCCCGCATCAAACGGGCAGGTGGAGAGATCCAACGGATTAGTATTATCTGGGATAAAACCCCAGCTCATTGAGCCGCTGCAAAGATCAGCGGGGTGCTGGATAGAAGAACTACCAGCGGTACTGTGGAGTTTAAGAATAACTCCGAATCGATCAACAGGCTATACGCCGTTTTTTCTGGTATATGGGGTAGAAGCTGTATTACCAGCCGACATAGAGCATGATTCGCCTAGAGTCACCCAATACACAGAATCCGAAGTGCAAGAAGCCCGGAAAAATGATGTTGATCTGCTGGAAGAAGCGAGAGAACTGGCACTGTCCAGATCCGCCATATATCAGCAAAATCTCCGACGCTATCATAGCCGGAAAGTGTGCCCCCGAGTTTTTCGGGAAGGCGATCTGGTGCTCCGGTTGGTACAACGTACTACTGGAATGCATAAATTATCCCCCCATGGGAAGGGCCATTCATCGTGAGCAAAGCATTGCACAATGATTCTTACTATCTTATAGATGCAAAGCCACAGGAAAAGAACAAGGCGGACAGATCCGGTGAGGAATCTAAACGTCCATGGAATGTAGCTCTCCTTCGTCCTTTCTACACTTAGCGAAGAAGTGTATGTATCCGGGTTATCTCATATGTCGGTATGTATGTCGGCAATGAGCTTATCAATGAAATGTTGGCACCTCGAGCAGTAACTCGGGGACTGCCTTAATAATGTTTGTTGTCTTTTGTTATTTGTGCGTCGGCTGGAATAGGTTATTCTACTTAGCTCGGATTAGTAGTGTGTGAGCACCAAAAACCCAACTCTTTGAATTGCTGCTGTCCAACAAGAATTGGCTTCATGGCAAGCAAGAGAACAAGTTTGGAATTGCGTAGCACATGAAAAACGACTAAGGAAAAGAATTTATTCGAGCCGACGTTTGTTTTCCGGACTAACCCCGTACTTATTTTTGAGCTAAGTCTAAAAGTTTCCTAGTATTGTTAAGACAATTTTTCAGGCTCGGATTCGTAAGTTGCAAAACCGAATCAAGGTAGACACGATCCGAGCCAAAATATTGAACGAACAAGAAAAAGAAACTTGGGGACTACGCCCAAGTTAATCCGGCATAAGTACTTAGTAGCAAAATATCACATGTATTTGGAATACAATTCCACCCGGCATACCGGGGATCTCATGAATTTTCAAGTGTTTTTACTTAGGAGCAGCAGGAGGGAGTTCGGCATCATCGTCGCCCTCTTCGATATCCGAGGCAGTGTCCTCCTCGTCTTCACCCGAGTCATCTTCAATGTTCTCAATTTCCTCTTCGCCTGCGGCTTCCAGGAAGCTCGGACCCTCAGTCCATTCATGAATGGGGGCATATTCAATGAGGCTGTGGGCACAAGCCTGGCGCCGAGCTACCCACTCCGGGTCATCTGTCCATTTAGACCCGGTGCACAGCCGTGTGAGGAGGCTAAGATCTATCTTTTCGTACCACGTCAAAACGTGGTGAAGGACGGTATTGGCAGCAGCGCGGCCAGCGGATTCTCGCCAGAGGTCGAGCTGGGTCTCAACTTCTGAAAGCCTTTCAGCGAGCTGCGTGACTCTCTCCGGAGCGTCATCGGCGGGCCAGAAGGCGTTGAAGATCCGGACTGAAACATCGAGAAGGTCCCTGCCGTAGTTCTTGATAATTTCCACGCGAGATGACAGGCTGACCAACAGGTCCTCCATGTCGAAGGGAATGCTCTCACCCTCAGCAGTGACCGGGGTACCTCTTTCTCGGCGGAAATTGGCAACAACAGCACTTGCAATGGCAGTACCCTCTGGAAAGTGGCCTGGGAAACAAGGCAAAGGACAAAGTTGAGAAAATAAGACATGAGAAATAACCCGGAGAAGTAAGGCGGATAAAGGAAAAGTAGTTACGAGAGATGCGACTGTGAATCCGGGTCAACTCCTTGATGCAAGCATCACGCCTTTTCCGAAGCTGCTCGAGCTCAGCATTTGCCGACCCAAGTTTGACCTCGGCTTCCTGAAGGAGCTCACGATCCTTTGCACTTTGGAGTTTGAGGTGCTCGCGTTCCTCGGTGAAGTCCTGGCCAACCCTTTTCAGCTCGGTTTGATGCTGTGCCTTCATCTTAGCCATTTCAGCTTTGAGCTTGGCTATGTCATCATCTTTGGTCCGGAGGAGGGCGAGCTCATCATCTTTCTTCTGCAGCTCGGCTTGATGCTGTCCTGCTTGTTCGAGAAAATGCAGCATCATGTCAGGCACATGCACACTTTCTTCAAGCAATGCTAAAACTGTGTGTTGGCCCGGCAGAGCCGAGGTATGAATGTTTGCCGAGCCAAGGAGGTAAAATGATGAAAAGCACAGTAAGAACAGATAAGAAGGACGTGCCCTTGATTTGCTCCAAGTTCTTTCGCATTATTTTGTTTTCAGCTTCCACCCCAGCTGCGGAAACCGAACAATCAGATCAGTTCGGCAAACGAAGTGGAAGAAAAATGAGGAAAGGAATGAGAAAGAAATTTACCCCTTTCCTCATACTCAGCGATGAGTGCAGCCCGTTTCGTGCGAAGATTTTTGTGCGTATCCAACAAGCGCTGGAATTCGGCACTTCGGCGGCTGGTGGTCACCTAAAAAAGATACAGAAACTTAAGTCAGCCTAGTGCATGTTTGAAGTGTACTAAAATCCGGGCCAAGTGGAACTTAACCTAGCTCTAGGTGTGTGCATGTTCGAAGTGTACTAAAATCCGGGCCAAGTGGAACTTAACTCGGCTCTAGGTGTGTGCATGTTCGAAGTGTACTAAAATCCGGGCCAAGTGGAACTTAACCCGGCTCTAGGTGTGTGCATGTTCGAAGTGTACTAAAATCCGGGCCAAGTGGAACTTAACCCGGCTCTAGGTGTGTGCATGTTCGAAGTGTACTAAAATCCGGGCCAAGTGGAACTTAACCCGGCTCTAGGTGTGTGCATGTTCAAAGTGTACTAAAATCCGGGCCAAGTGGAACTTAACCCGACTCTAGGTGTGTGCATGTTCGAAGTGTACTAAAATCCGGGCCAAGTGGAACTTAACCCGGCTCTAGGTGTGTGCATGTTCGAAGTTATCATGGAGCTACGTTAGTTCTATAAAAGAGCATCCGGCCGAGTAACAAGTTACTCTCCCGGAGGCTCGGGAACTAATGGTTATTATCTACAATTTGCAAAGGAGAAACGGCGTATCTCCATCATCCGTCCAGTGAGGCTAATGGCCTTGGTGGCGGTATTCACTTGATCAGATTCGTGGATTACCTCGGCCTTGTTCCAGTTCATGACGAACTCCATCAGGCTCGGGGGATACCGTTCACCTGTGGGCATATGTGGCGTCACCAAACCCTTAGCATGTGCCTCCTTCCTCTCCACCAAGGTAAGGGCGGGGCTGGTGTGCAGAACCAACTACTGAGTTTCGGTTGGCTCGGCAGGCGCGTCCTTTGCCGCTGGTGCCTTCTTGGGGAGCATGGATTCAAGAGTACGTTGCCTAGGCTCGGCAGTGCCGGCCTTGGCAGCATCTTGAGTCTTCTTGCCCTTGACTTGCTGGGAAGAAGAAGCCATAGCAGCGGTTTTCCCCTGCCGAGGTTGAGAGGACTCGGAAGATGCAGAGGAACTGGGCGCTGCTACTTTCGTTGCTGGACTTGGTGCCGGCGCTGACGTTTTCGCTGCCGGGGTTGGTGCTGCTCCCGAGGCTAGAGTTGGTGCTGTTTTGGCTGCTGGTACTGGAACAGATGCTGGAGTCGAGGTAGCTTTAGTGGCTGCTGGTTGTGGCGTCGCCGAGGTGGTGGTTGCCGTTGTTCTGGCTAGGCCAGTTCCCCCCGCCCCAGGATGATCCGGAGCGGCCGCAGAGCTTTCCGGAATGGGGCTCAGTGGACGTGACTCGTCGTCACGACGGGGTGAAGGGCTGGCCCGGAGAGGCAATGAGATACTGGACCCACTCTGAGGGACCTCCACCGGAGCCCTGTGAAATCAGGTAACGTTAGAAGGAAAATTACGACGAAGTAAGGAAGAGCGAGTTACAGAAGAAAGAAGGACTTACGCATCCGAGGTTTCGGCTGCTCTGGGTTTCCGAGCCCTTCGTGCTGGGGCCTTCTTTCGCCTTTTAACGGGCTCGGAAGGTCCGGAGGAAGAGCTTGCGGAGGTCGCGCGCTTTTTCTTCGGCGCCACCGGAACTGGCTCGCCTGTGGCGAGGGGAGGATCCTCGTGGATATGGCCACCGGCGTGAGCTAATGGCGGTAAAGCAAAAGAAAGGGGGACAGCCTCAAACAGTTCAATTATCTCGATATCTGAGTAATCTTCATCATCGGGCCAATCTCTAGCAGAAGAGAAGTTACCCGTGGGTCGTTTCGTGGCGTCGGTCATGGGGAGAAACATCTCTTGGGCCGGCTCCTCCACGTCCGAAGTCTCCCGGTCCGGTGCCCACTTAAGGGTCGGATCCGTGCTGTCCTCGAGCGTTTGCTAAAGGAATAGCTGAGGAAAAGAGTAAACAAATGAGTCAAAAATGCAACAATAACAGACAAATAACTGGTCCGGGGTAAGTTTGCATAATGAAACTTACCATGGGAGGAAGCCGGTCACGGCAGAAATGCTCTATCCCCCAAGTCCAGTCAGAGGAGAAGTCCTTATGAGTGGTGAAGAGAGCCTTAACCCGGCGAAAGATCTCCATGTTGTTCAGTTCGAAAGATGAAGTCCGGTTGGGATCGTGGCCGTAGCTCATGTGGCACACCTTGTGGGTGCGCTTTTGGAGAGGGGAGATTCGGTTGCGCATGAAAGTGATCATCGCATCCTCGTTGCGCAACCCGAGCTCCTTCAGCTCCGTGAACCTCTTACTCACTTGGTTGGCCAGGGCTGTAGGTTTCCTTGGAACGGCGTCCCACAGATCCGTGTTCGGCGGACCCGGGGTATAAGGGAGCAACCGGATCAAATCTTCGGTGCCCGTGTTCCGGACGTAAAAGAACGTCCAGGCCCAACCTTTGCAGGATTCTAGCCCTGTGACCCGGGGGAAAACAGAGAACCTCCGGGGTGAGATGGAGGCCACTCCGAACTGAGTGAGCCGCTTGTCCTCCGGATCGTTGTGAATGTCGGGAATAACGTTGCGGCGAAGGGCGAAAAACCAGATCCACAGCTCCTTTGTGGGCCATAATCCGGCGTAGCCTTCAATCGTAGAAGCGAAGGCAGAGAGAGAAGTAGTGGCATTGGCGGGAAGATGGTGCGGCTAGAGATGGTAGGTGCTGAGCCAATCATGGAAGAAATCACTCACTGGGAGTCTGAAGCCCCGCTGAAAATGAGACAGGAATACAACGAACTCCCCGGGGTTGGGCGAAGGAGCTAGCTCGGCGGAGGCGAGGCAAGCGGCGACGCCGGCGGGGATGCGTATGGTCCGGTAGAGCCAGTCCAGATCGTCCTGGCAGACCCAGGAGCCAGCCCATGCGCCGCGGTCCGCAGCGGCGGCGTCCTCCTCCATCTCCTGCTCCGCAATGGCGAGCTCTTCTTCCGCCATCTGCTCCTCGAAGCCCTCGCTGGCACTGGAGGTGGCGGGAGACAGTGGCTTGGATTGGCGAGGACCCGTAGCGGGGGATTGGCGTAAGCAGTGACGGAGACGCAGAGGTGAAATGGAGAAGTGCGGCGGCGACGCTATTTTTTGGCAGTGCTGGCGGCGGCGCAGTCGCGAGGAAGACGAAGGGGAATAGCAGTGGGCAGAGGCGTGTGGAGGGGAAAATCCTAAGGAACGCACCCCTCCGCTATTTAACGACCTCCATCAGAGGTGAGTGGGATCGCACCCTGTGGACCGGCCACACGCTGTGGCCGTGTATTACCCGTCCGGACCAATCAGTGAGGAGCCACATGGAAGGCCACAGGGCGGACAGAATCCTGTGACATGACGCACTGATGCGGTAAAACGAGGGGGGCAGGTGTGATGTGACCCGCGCACAGTGATAACTGACAATTACTGCGACGGTTACTGTACCGTCCCTTAAAATAAGACAACATAATGATTACCCTTCACATGGGCTAGCGTACGAGAGAAGGAAGTAAGACCCGGATAGAGCAGTGGTAACCTAGCCGGCAAGTGAAAACTTGCAATGTGCAAAGGGACCGTAAATCCAAGCCGTCCGAGGTACAGAGGTAACCCGACAAATAGCGACATGAGCACAAGATGGAACCAAGAGTGGCCTTAGCGGCCAAGGCGGCTAAGATCGCACCAGCTTCGGGGACTAATGTTGGGGGGATACCCCCGGGTAGGGTCACGTCATGGTATAAAGGCCGAGTTAGCCGAGGTTTGGAAAGGCAAAAGCAGATGCTGGCCGGGTCACCTCAAGGCAGGCCGAATCACGGGGTAATACGGACCTGGGGGCGTTCGCCTAACTACCCCTCATCCGACTTAAGCGGTAAGTCGGAAGCGTATGTCTAACCTGTATGTAGGAAAAGGGTGCGGCCGAATGAACCATCGTCCGGGTCGTAGCAACCTTCTAGGAGAAGTAAGGAATCTAGCTGGTCAAAAGGAGCCCCGGTACGCACTGCCTGAGCGAAGCGAGCAAGGACAGGACCACCGGGGCGTGGCCGACCAGCGTGACGACGCCCGTGTCAGCTAACGAGGGCGCCGCAGTGGCTCACGTAGCTAAAGCATAGCTGACGCGGGGGAAAAAGCACCCCGGTCGGCTTACCACTTTGGGAGGAGGCATATTCTTAGGAATATGCCTCCATGTATGCCCTAGGCAGAAACCAAGCCTCCCCTATAAAAGGGGGGCTAGGGCTTCAGTAGAGGGGGTTGGCGTTTTATTCTCTGGACAGTTCTGTTAAGGGCTAGGGCAAGTAAAATCATACTCAAGCCATTCATATATGAATAAAGCAAACACTAACTCAATATTGCTCCATATATAATAATAAACTCGGAATTTCATAAAAGGGATCAACTATTCCTGAAGGGAATTTTAATGATGCAAATTTATTTCTAGTGTGAACTAATGCAAAAATAATAATAATAACTTATAAGATAGATTACAAGGTCTTAAAGATCTCCCCAAGCTTGGAATAAAGCTAGGAAGGATCAAATAATCCCTTGCGATTATTCGATACCATGATTGTTGTAGATCACTGTGGTGCCATGACACGTGGTATCTTCTCCTCACGGGTCAGCCTGATGCGAAGGGATTGATTGATAGCTTCTAATTCCTTAACACACAGCTTGTAGAAAAGATTGTTCCTCTCCAGCACTTTCACTTGTTCTTTAATGAACTCATTGTTATCTTGGAGTGTTTGTAGCGCCTTAAGACTCATGGCAAAACCCGCTTCGATTGTCCGCTTGATATCTTCCTCAAGTTTATCAAGATAAAGTCACAACAATCGAAGGTGTTTTGGTGTCCCTAGCTTCTCCTTGTCCAAATCCTCAATCTTCAGCTCCAGGGCCTTCAAATCCCTCTTCCAACACGCATGGTCGGTGTCGAGGAACTCTATAGGGATGGTCTTGATCTCCTTGCCTTGGTCACTGTTGCTCCCGATCTCCATGGGGGCCCTTCTTCTTGACTTCTACCCCTTAGTTGAGAGACCTCTCGGGAAAATAAGAGGTAGATTGGTTTCTATAGATTGCGATTATAGAGAGAGACAATGGCAGTATATAAATGGGGTCAGGTGTCAGTAAAACTCGCGAGAAACACCAAACTGTCATCCAAGAAAAGAATCCAAACGGAACAGAGAAACAAATCACGGATTTGGAGGTAACCTGCCGTGTAATGACCAACTATACGGGCGCCACCCGTATAGGTCTGGCTGTATAGTTGGTTCTAGGAAGATATTTCCAAATATCTCGAGTCCAGGTCGATTAAATCACGAATCGAACCGACATTAACATTTTTTAGATGAATATAAAAGAAAGATCGAACGAAAAGTGTCTGAGAGTTTAATGACCAACTATACGGCTAGAATTTTTGCTCCGGTCCTATAGTTGTGACCGTATAGTTTCAAACACCGAAAATCAAAAGTGTTTGGGAGTTTAATGACCAACTATACGGCCGGAATTTTTCCTCCGGTCGTATAGTTGCGATCGTATAGATACAGGCACCAAAGTGCAAAACTATCTGAGAGTTCAATGACCAACTATACAGCCGGAATTTTTGCTCCGGTCATATAGTTGCGACCGTATAGGCTCAGATATCAAAAACAATTTCACAAAGATTATACAGAGAGTTTAACGACCAACTATACGGTGGGAGCCCCCTCGGTCATATAGCTCTGCCCGTATAGTTGGTAAAACCCCTCTAAAACTTCAGAAAACACAAGGAATTCGTAAACAGAATTTTCAAGAGTAAAAATTGTGAAAATAAATCACTTATTTGAGTAAGAACACTTACCTTGCACTTACCATTTGTTTAATCGGGGATGAAAAGTTCCTCCCACAACAAGGACTCCTTCTCTCTTGGAGGAATTGACTTTAGTTCATTAGATAATTCCCGTAAATGAAAATCACTAGGACTAAAGTTCCTCTCAATAAGATTGGTGTCTTCCTGGGCAAACATGGATACTACATCTAACATCTTTATTTCCCGCCTTTGCATAATCTGCAACTCAAATTCTTGTAGTGAAAGAATCCAACATATCAGTCTTGGCTTATGTTCTTTCCTCTCAAGGAGTTCTTTTAAGCCATCATGATCCGTATGAACTCTCACCTTTGCATCTACTATGTAAGAACAAAGTTTATCACAAGAGAAGAATACGGCAAACAGTTCCTTTTCTTCCTTAGGGTAATTGTTTTGAGCACCATTCAGAGTTCTACTAGCATGATGTATAATATTAAATCTACGACCAATTGTTTTGAGCACCATTAAGTGCATAGATCGTTTGTATCTAGTTTCGAAATAAATATATCGATCCCACATGGAGCAAGAGTCTAAAGTTTAATAATTCTTGAAATAGTTATTGCAATAGAAATGCTAGATAAAGTTCTAAGTAACAAGATAAAATGGGTGTATTGTGTAAAAAGATATTTTTGGGTTTTGGGTATAAGAGCAATAATAAAGTAAAGCAAAGTAACTTAATACAGAAAGTAAGTATCGCGTATGTAAGAGAAATTGGAACCGCAGTAGGGAAAATGCGTTCTCAGGGAGTAGTGGATACACCACTAGTATTGTAGAGATCTAAGATAAAGATTATCATCATGAACATTCTCAACTATGTATGTGTGGGAGGAACTCCGTATGTGAACGAATAGGCAACAACCACTGCTCACATCATCCTCATAACCACAGTAGTCGGCAATCGACATCAATCGAATTACTGTGCTATTAAGGGACGTAATCCCGTAGGACGTATCCCATGGTATGGATAGTGTTCCGTGAGTTTTCTCGATTTCCCAAGTTGATACGTAAGGAGTGCTAATAGCTTTATAGTCACTGTAAGTGCTAGCACGCCTCTGTCTACCAACAAGTAGTTCCCTCCATCAAGTCCCCATGAGAGGCAAATATTGAGAGGTCGACTTCTCTCAACATCAAGAGGTAGAGAATCTAACACATGGTCACAACAATGAATACCATAATAGACTTTATCTTATTTCAGTCTCATACTAGGGTTTCTCCATCTCCCCAAGAACTAATGATCTACTCAGATATGGAGGCAATCAACATCATGGTAATGATAATGAAAACAATCATAGATGAATAGTACTTGTATAAATCCACAACAAGTATAGGAATTACAACAAGATCTAGACAAGACGTAGATGGGATGGATGGAGATGGTGCTGATGCAGCGGTGGATGATGAAGATCGATGCATTAGCCTCCCGGATCTGCGCAGGGTGAAGATGGATCCCTTGTGGACGAGTTCCCCCTCCAGATGCCTTCCGGAGGTGAGGTTTCTGCGATTTTTGGGTGTTCTGTATGTCTTCTCCTTGAACCAATTGCACATGGTGAAACTATTTGACGAGGCGCAGGCGGCGCCAACTATACAACCATAGCTATACGGGCGGAAGAGTTGCTCCCGCCGTATAGTTGGTCGTTGGTCTCTCTGCCTTTATTGTTCGCTTCTGGTTTTCTTCTAGTATTCTTAATATTTCCCAAATAAGCGATTTACATTACTTTTGACTCCTTTTCTCCACAATACAACTGCTTCAATAATTGTGTCCATTGGATCCATCATCTGTCCTGATCCTAGTGAAAATACACATAAAATGTGCGCACGAGCGTCGTAAAATACCAAGATGCTACATCTACAATGCAAAATAATTATGTAAAACATGATGCAAATATGCACTCATAAATAAGGGAGCTTTTTCTTACCTTTCGTATTCTTGTCTTTTACCTCTTGTGGGGGATCAAGGTTCTTTTGTTGCTGCTTATCACTCTTCTTCTTTTCTACTACAACAACTTCATCTTCATTGCTTGTCTCTTTCTCTTGGATCAACTGTCTCTGCATCAGATTCATAGCGGTCATCATGTGCATCATTTCGGTCTTCCTTGGTTTAATCTTGTGTTTCTTGAGCAGTTTCATCTTGAGGATCCACCAGTGTATCATCTTCTTGGCTTAATTTGAGTAAGGCTTTTTCCTTTCGATCTTTTTCAGCTTCATATTCTGGTGGTCCTAATGGTCCTGTAACAACTGCACCTCTTCTTGTAACAACATTAGTAGAAACATGAATATCTATATCATCTTGAAGAAAATTTTGATACCCAGATGTTATTTGTTCACATTGGGTTCAGTCATACTAAGATACTTGTGAAATAATTTTATTTCTTGGCCAATCTCATCATAATTTTCCGTGAGTTCCGCCAAAATCTTTTTATGTTTTTGAAAATGCTTATGCAGGTTATTATGAGATTTTGCTTGTCGATGTTTTAATGCTTGAAAAAATTTCCTAGTTTCATCTTCTTGAGTAAAAATTTGTAACAAGTCTACTTTATTTTCCTTAACAAGTTTAGAAGGTATACCTTTTTCTTTCATTGATTTGCGTACTTCAGGCATAAGATCTGGAGTTATATGAAGTATCCCTTTTTCCAGCTTAGCACCGAAATCAAGATTATATAAAGAATCATTCTTAGCCCTAGTAGACATCAATTCGAAACATGCTTTAATAGTTAAAGTATTTATCGATCCTCCTACTGATAAGTCAAGAAACTCTCTGCATTTAGTATTAAGACCATGGTAAAATAAATGGCAAATAGTTTATTCAGAATAGCCATGATTAGGAATACTACTGATCATTCCAAAGAATCTATCCCAGGCTTGTGGGTAGTTTTCTCCCATGTTCTGACTAAAGTTGCCTATATTCTTCTAGTTTTAGTTGCCTTTTTGAAAGGATTAAACCTGTTTATGAATTTAATAATACAGTTTTCCCAACATTTAATGTAATGACGAGGGAGAGAATATAACCAGTCTAGAGCCTTACCTTTAAGAGACCAATGAAAAAATTTAGATGAGAGAAGTCTCTTAGCAAACCTTTTGGTCCAAGTGTTGTCGTCACATTGTCAAACTCTCTAATATGTCTTCCTGGGTCTTCATCTTCTGTTCCACTAAAAGCTTTTTCCTGCAAAATTTTAATAATTCCACCATCAAATCGATATTCTTTAACTCTAGGATTAGGAAATTCTATTGGTTGTTTAAGGAAAGCAGAGTTTGGAGCACTGTATTCTCTGAGAGTTTTCTCAGGTTTCTTGGGAGTTGTCCTGTAAATGGACATGATTTCCATAAAATCACTAAGGTTTTCAACTTCAACCTTATCTGATCTTAAAAGTTTTTCAATAATTTCCTCGCGCCTTTGAATAGGCACACGCTCTAAATAATCTGGTAAATAGGTCCTACTAGAGCGTGTAGACCCTTTGTCTCCTAGAGAGACCATTTTGTAGTAGTAACACCTAAAATGTCAAGAGATAAACACTTAGCGCTTAGCTCCCCGGCAACAGCGCTAGAAAATAGCTTGATGTCTACAAGTGCACAGATTGTTTGTAGCTAGTTTCGAAGTATATATATCAATCCCATAGGGAGCCCAAAGGTAAGTGTTTATGAGTGAAGTCTCTGTCACACTCAAAGTTGTCACAGGTCTTCGAGTGAATTGACTGCAATTGTGGAAATAAGAAACAAATTTGGATTAAATTGGATGTATTTAAATAAAACTAAAATGTAAACTTCAGGAATAAAAAGCATAAAAGTAAAGAATGATTTGATTGTTTGTGGTTTTCTGCAGATGACGAAGAAGGCGTGGGGAGATACAGTTCATGGTCATAGTGGTTGTGCCAGGAGAACAAGTGATAAGTGTAACAATTATAATCTTATAAATATATGTGTAGGTGAGAAACCCATAATTAGCCGGAACTCCTCTTGGTAGATTTCATCCCAACTAATCCTACTAGCCTATTAGCAAAACCATGGTCCGTCACTAGACGATTAAGATCCTTCAGGTTGCTTAGTAATTAAGATCCTTGGATCACACTAATGCAATAAGCATAGTGGTTCCTCATGATCCTCGATTCAAACTAGTTTCCCATTGATATCCCCGTGTCACTCGGGGGTTGTCGGTCTGCTAGCGAACAAGATCCTATCTATGTAGAACAAAGCATCATTATGTTTGGGCCCTTAATTGGACTACAATAATTAGGCATCCCATAGATAGTCAAGCACACATAATATAATGATTAAAATCAGTCACAAACTAATAGAAAATATATGGAGGCACATCACATCTCACCAATCCCTTACATCTCCCACGCCCAAGGAACTTACTCACACATGAGAGAAGAAAGCATCATTGATATAATTAAATAAAGGGAGTTCTTCTTGATAGTACCGTGGAGATCCACAATAAGAATAGAAAAGTAATCCAACACAATTCAAGATAGGAAGAAACAATCTCAAACCCTAATCTTGCAAGGTGAAGATCTCTCTCCCTCTCTCTCAAGTACAAGTAATGGCTATGAGGGTGTGATGGCTAGGAGGTCGAAGATCGTGGAGCGAGATGAAGAATGTCTTCCCCTTCTTCTTCGGATCTCTTCTTTCTCCCTTCTAGATGGGATGGCGGTTGCTGTGTTATGATTTTGCGCCTGTCTTCTTTACGAAAGGTATTCCTTTTGACAAGACGGAGGCGGTGGCAACTATACGTCAGCAACTATACGGCCAGAAAAATATTCCCGCGGTATAGTTGCTCGTCAAAGCTTCTATACGCCTCCCTTGATTGCTTCCAAAAAGAGACTTGCTTGTTTTCACCTGAATATTGTGTTCCTCTTGTTAAAACCTTCTGTTGATATTCAGAATCTGAAACACACACTAAAAACCAAGTTTTCTTCACTACCGAAGTATTAACGTTAGGTAAAGCTAGAAAACGATCAAATCTAGAAGAAAACCATCAATAAAAACCATAAAAAATATGTCAAATCTCACAGCTATCAGAGCTCACTGACCACAAACATGAAACAACGGAAGGCAAATTATGCTATTAAGTATAACAAACTTAACAAATGGCCTAAGCATCCCAAAGCATAATGATGATGTCCCAACCCATAGATTCTAGGCTGTCGACTGGGAACCCTAAGCTACTTGTCAATGTCAATGTTGTAAATAACTCATCCTCGGGGAAACACTTACTCTGGTGCAAAAGTGAAGGAGATATGCCCTAGAGGCAAATAAGAAAGAGGTTTTTATTATCATATCTCAGTTAGTTTATAATAGTTTCATATTGTGCTATAACTGTGCCAAGTAGAAACATTGGTACAGGTGCGGTATAAAACAACTGAGTCCCTAGTAGCCTCTATTCATACTAGTTCGTTGGTCACGAAGATGATCTAGGTTTCAAGATCATGGGCATTTATGCCGACTAACAACGAGATCATATCATTGGAGAATGATGTGATTAGACATTCCTCGAAGTATTGCAACACGATCAAGTCATCTAGTTCATTGTTGCAACGGCTATACCTAGACTCCTTCTCCTTAGACCGTGAGCTCATATTACTCACTGTTTTCCTAGGCTGCTTAGACCGCATCAACCATCATCTAATAATACGGTGGCCATAAAGGTGTACGTTGGGTATTCCGAAGGAACGGTAGATGACATGTGACTGCAAGATCGGGATTTGTTGACCCACATGACGGGTAAATATACATACGGCCGGCTTGGTGAGATTACATCCATATATGTTGCAACATGTGACTAGGTCACGGGGATGTAATATCATGGTAACAAGAAAACATAACTTGTTGTGAACGATATTGAACAAGGTATAGGATACCATTGATCGGATCTCGGACAAGTTGTATCGAGAAACAAAAGGAAGAGGATGCTACATATAAACGGTTCAAACGACATTGTCATCAGGAATGCATAGGGGTCACTTGGATATCCCTAGTCCCTCTGTTGATCATTGATACAGATCATGTCTAGAGCATTCCCAAGTCGTGAGAGGATACACTTAAGGGTACGATGAGAGCGATTTCGTAAGACAGAATCATAGTAGAGGAAGAGAGAAAGCCAGAATCGTTCCGCGGAGAGATCCAAAGTTGTTCGGAGAAAGAATAAAGGAAAAGTCCGGAAAAGTGTTTTCTGATAAATGGGAATTTAAATATATATTTATTATATGTTAATTGTCAAATAATATATTATAAATAATATTTAGATTAAGATTTATAAAGTCAACTTTTATATTAGGCTAAATCCTGAAGGAAAATAGTCTAGAATAAAAGCTGCAGAAAAATAAAAGGGAAACAGAAAAACAGCCAGCCCAAGTAGGCGGCGGATAATAGCCACCGCACTAGGCGGCAGATAGCAGGGCACGCTCGCCAGTGGGCAGCAAATAATGTGCACCGCACGGGGCGGGCCACAGTCGCCGTCCGCCTGGGCCTGCTCGACCCGACCCACAAGGGCACACGGGGAGCTGGCGCCAGGGGCAGGGAGCTGGGCCGCCGGTGGCGGGCGTCGGCCCACCCTGGCCACTCCTTCCAGGCCGCCGCGGCAGAGTGCTGGGTGTGGGGTGGGCCGCGCCAAGGCCCACCTAGCCAGCCCCTATTGTTTTCTCTTTTATTTTTATTTAGTATTTTCTATTTGCTATTTGGGCTGAGTACTTTTGGCCCATTTGGCAGTCCGAATTTCTGCTGACTTTTTCTTTAGTATTAGTACCACATGGCTAACCCAATGGGGAGGGCACACCCCCTCCGCCTATATAAAGGGGTGCCCATGGGTGGGATTAAATACACCAAATACACAATTGGAGAAGTCCTTTGGTTGACTTTCTCCTCCTCCCTCTCTCTATACCTCGTGACCATGGCCCCAAGTCTGGGCTGTGCGATCGAGGCACACCTGCAGTACGCCGTTGCATTGCAGGGATTCCTAGCCGGATATCAACTCCCGCACTCCCAGCGGGATTAGGGAGCCGGAGGTCTCATCGTGCACCGGATGTGTACGAAGACACGAGGCGCCACACTTGGGGCGCTTAAATGTCGTGAGCTGGAGTTGTTGCACGATGAAGATGATGAAGACCAAGAAGTAGCAAGGGGTGACCTGCGAGGAGCTTTGCGACCTTGAGGTCGACTTCGAGTACGACTACATCAACCACGTTCCCCGCGGAACGTTAACCGCGTACGGTCTACAAGGGTATGTACTCTCTACGCTCCGGTAGTTACCGCATTACTACATATATAGATCCTAGGCTAAGTTTCTGGGATTCCGTCGTAGGAAATTTTTTCTTTTCTGCGCCGATCCCCAACAGTGGTATCAGAGCTGATCTATGCGTAGGAGTGCTGTACGGCCAGTACGCACAAGTATTGTGCGGGAATTGATCCCTTAGTTGTTACCCTCTAACGTGTACTTGTTTATATCGCGGTATTGTTTGATGAAGCGGCCCGAACCGACCTTACGCGTATTCGTACGCGAGACTGGTTCAACGCTCAACATATGACTTGTATCGTATAAGTGGCTAGCGGGTGTCTGTCTCTCATTCGATAGTTGATATAGCATTTACAACGGAGGGCCCCGAAAGGGGTGTAGTAGAGACAAATGTTGGATCCATGTTGTGGTTGGAAAGTTCTTAGTTTAGAAACGGTTCTATTGCGAAAGCCCTAAAAACCATGTAAAACTTGCAATAGATAAAGTAGAGGCGTCTAACTTTATTTTGCAGGGGGCATGTGATTATGATATGGCATTGGTCGTTAGAAAGGTAAAGTAGTTTACTTTTCTGTTACTAAGTAGTATACTAATAGTCATCGTTCGGATGGACGACCTGGTGGAGGCGTCGTGGACTTGGCATCAAACCAAGGGCACGATGGAGATCATGCCAGAGCGCTCGATGGAGATCAAGGCGCAAGAAAGACCATATCATATCACATTATACATATGATGTTGATGCCAGTTTTTACATCTTATTGTGTGCTAGTATTTAGATACTCAACGGTAGCAAATAAGATAATCCCTATTTAATTCCAATGTTCCGTGTTCCCCTTGTGTGTGCACCACCAAGAAAGTTCTTCGGTATGAGGCGATCCAGGGTTACAGGCCTGGGTGTCAAACATATCTATGTTCGCATACAGTGGGTGTAAGCCATGTTGCACAGCAAATACACACAAGTTAGATTTGGCGAGCCTAGCACGCTAGAGAAGCGTGGCCTCGGAACACAAGACATAGAAAGATCAAGCATGAGTCACATGGATGATGTGATTGGCATTATTGAATGTCTACCTTTGATAATGCACTGATGGCCGTGACGATCGGGGGAGGTGCAGAGGATAGGGATCATGTGATCACTAAAATCGTCCAGGGGATGACCATTTTAGTGGAGACCAATTATAAATTGATCTCTTATTATAAACTTAGTCTAGATGTCTATTTGCAAATATCTTAGTAGATCTTAGCCTATCCCATTGAGGTCCTTTGTAACCATGGGAATACATTGCCTAATTTGGAACTTAGCAAAAGGGTCCAACTTCATAGATTAATACCCACGCCTAAGGGATATCCTCGTAAAAGGTGATCTTCTCTTCTTGATACAATAACCATTAGGAGATAATTCGATGACTCCGAAATGTTTGGAGAAACACTTAGCAATCTTGCATTAGAGTTGAGAACTCTTAGGAGGGCTTGATTGCAAATGGAGATCATGGATGGAAAAGGTATATGTAAGATATACAAATTATAAATGTGGTTCTGGCAGAATTCATTGCAGTTTGCAAAGTATTTGATACTTGTCTCGTTTTGTGAAAACAGGATGATCTGCTTGAGAATTGCTGGCTTTGAGGCAACGTGACTTGATGACAGCAAGAAAAATAGTTTATGGCCGACATCACCTCTTCCCTCAAAGTTTATCATTTGGATTAGTGGACTTGAATATAAATTTGTAATCCTTGTTTGTGTGTCTTGCTTTTGGCGACACGATTATTCATATGAACAAGTTACAAACCAGTTTGTACTATTCTTATGAACAATACTGTTATGGTCACATTACGATTATAAATAAGTTATTCTCATCGCTATGTTAATAATAATAGTTTAAGCATTTATAAAAGATTAGAATGCTAAAAGATATCCAAAGTTTAATAATGAAATGACACTACAGTTTAAGTCATTTTGGTTATTGCAGGTTCTTTATGAAAGATCGGGGTCCTAGATGCTTAATCTAGAGACTTTGCAAAACCATGCCTCTTGGGCAGAATGACTAAAACTCCGCATTCTGGTAAAACGGTGATATGCGAAGAAATGTTGAATCTTATACATAGTGATGTATCACATTTTCAACAAGTAGTGGAAATCATTAGTTAATTGTGGACTTAAGTGAATAAGTGTATTTACTTAATGAAACATGAAGTTTGAAATGATTTGAATTGTTCAGATGAGTTCATAACTAAATGGGATATTGAATTAACTGAATTAACAAGTCTCTTCGATTTGATCGACATGACTAAAGTATTCAAGTTAAGTTTAGCATGAAAGGTACTTGTGAAAGATGTTTCACAAATTATGATAATTGGATGAATTCAAACTATGTTGAAATGTCCAAACATCATAATAATTTTGTATTAGATACATATTATCTCTTATAGGGGTTATAGTTATCGTTTAGAGCTAGAGATCGAAATAAACAAAACACTCATTTGAAATACAAAGGAACATCAAAAGATTCGTGGAAACAACACCATAAGTGTTATGGCACGTTCGAGTTTCTGGAGATTTTGACAAGTCGAAATCGTGGCGAATAAACAAGTCTTTGTAGAGCATTCTTAGGAAACTATGAATGCATCTTCCACGAGGGGCAAAACTATTGTTGTCCAAAGTTGACGTGTCTTGATGAAGATACAGGTGGAAGAAAGTAAAAGATCAAAACAAGGTATTTGACCTTACCTCTGGATTGTTGAGTGGCGCAGCGGAATTTGTTTCGTGAAACCAAACTCTACGAATAGAGGAGAAACTGTTGATAATGATCATAAAGTTTCAGGGAATACTTTTACTAAAGAAAGTAGGATTCAACTATATATTCTACAAGTTCATGGAATTATATACTGATTCACTTGTCTTGTTTTGAACAAGACATACCTACAAAATACAAAGAAGCGTGATGGACCTGAGTACGAGAAATGAATTGTCGTTGAAATCTCGTTAGTGGAATTCTCGATTTGATGGTGATCAAGGAATTTTGGAATATCCAAGATTATCGAGAGGACCTGGATTTGAGTGGGAGCATATCAGCTTGGCTAATTCATAATATGTAACTGACATATTTTGAGTGGGAGCTAAGTAAAATCCCTGGATCTCAAACATGAATGTCATATTTGAGTGGGAGCGTGAAATCATTCTGGGATATGTGGACGACATATGTGAATGATGTGATTGGTGTTAATAACATTTAAGTTAGATAAATAAGGATGAAGTTGAAGTTATTAAACAAAGAGATCTATCAGAATAGACTGATGAGTTTAATAAACACTAAATGTAGAATGCTTCCTAGACTTAATTCTGAAAGATGTTTAGAATGTCCTAAGCAAGATTCTAAAGAAGTTTAGAATAGAACAAGGTAAGAAAGAAGTTCTTACTATATGAAGCATTGAGTATTACAACTATGGTTGAAAGAAAGAGATGCGTTGCATCTCCTATGCCTTAGTCATAGGTTCTTCCACATAACCATGTTGTATACTCGACATAATGTGACCCAAGTTTCTGGTTGGGAAGACTAGCTCTTAACTGTAAGAACATGTCTTTAAGTGATTCCTGAGTAGATCACTGAACCAGAGTTAAGTTTGTACTTAAGTGGCAAGAAGCAATGTAAGTGGCATAGTTGCATTTCATGCACTAGGATCTACCTAGATATAGAAGTATAAAGGCTACATCTAATGTGCTGTATAATGTTATGGCGGGGCTAGTTCACTTTTAACGTAGAATGATGTGTCCCAGGGCCCAGTGCCCATGAGAAAGCCCTCGAGGTTGATCTAATGTCACTGTAAGCTCCTGGAATCCGGCCTCGTTCTGCTGCCATGACTATAGTATATACACAAAGGATAGCAAAGTGTGTTTTGAAGTTTAGATCACAACAGTGAAAACAACCGTCATCATAGACACTAGAAACAAAAGTCTCACTTTGTTGCCAAACAAATACTTCGACCCATTATAAGATAATGGTGTGAATGTCAAAATTAGGAAGACATTACCGATTTGCAAAAGACATAATGATCTGGTAAAACAGAACATAGACATGACGTTTCCCATGAGCATGCATGATCTATAAACGCATATGGTATATGGTTTATATGAGTAAAATGCAAACTAGTTTATTTGTACTCTAGTGCAAGTGGGAGACTGAAGGAGATATGCCCTAGAGGCAAATAAGAAATAGGTTTTTATTATCATATCTCAATTAGTTTATAATAGTTTCATATTGTGCTATAGCTGTGCCAAGTAGAAACATTGGTACAGGTGTGGTATGAAACAACCAAGTCCCTAGTAGCCTCTATTCATACTAGTTCGTTGGTCACGAAGATGATCTAGGTTTCAAGATCATGGGCATTTATTCCGACTGACAACGAGATCATATCATTGGAGAATGATGTGATTGGACATTCCTCGAAGGATTGCAACATGATCAAGTCATCTAGTTCATTGTTGCAACGGCTATACCTAGACTCCTTCTCCTTAGACCGTGAGCTCATATTACTCACTATTTCCCTAGGCTGCTTAGACTGCATCAACCGTCATCTGGTAATACGGTGGCCATAAAGGTGTACGTTGGGTATTCCGAAGGAACAGTAGATGACATGTGACTGCAAGATCGGGATTTGTTCACCCACATGACGGGTAAAGATAGATACGGCCGGCTTGGTGGGATTACATCCATATATGTTGCAACATGTGACTAGGTCACGGGGATGTAATATCACGGTAACAAGAAAACATAACTTGTTGTGAACGAGATTGAACAAGGTATAGGATACCATTGGTCGGATCTCGGACAAGTTGTATCGAGAAACAAAAGGAAGAGGATGCTACATATAGACGGTTCAAACGACATTGTCATCAGGAATGCATAGGGGTCATATGGATATCCCTGGTCCCTCTGTTGATCATTGATACAGATCATGTCTAGAGCATTCCCGAGCCATAAGAGGATACACTTAAGGGTACGATGAGAGCGATTTCGTAAGACGGAATCATAGTAGAGGAAGAGAGAAAGCCGGAATCGTTCCGCGCAGAGATCCGAAGTTGTTCGGAGAAAGAATAAAGGAAAAGTCCGGAAAAGTGTTTTCGGATAAATGGGAATTTAAATATATATTTATTATATGTTAATTGTGAATTAATATATTATAAATAATATTTAGATTAAGATTTATAAAGTCAACTTTTATATTAGGCTAAATCCCGAAAGAAAATAGTCTAGAATAAAAGTTGCAGAAAAATAAAAGGGAAAAAGAAAAATAGCCAGCCCAAGTGGGCGGCGGATAACAGCCGCCGCACTAGGCGGCAGATAGCAGGGCACGCTCGCCAGCGGGTGGCAAATAATGCGCGCCGCACGGGGCGGGCCGCAGCCGCCGGCCGCCTGGGCCTGCTCGACCCAGCCCACAAGGGCGCGCGGGGAGCTGGCGCCAGGGGCAGGGAGCTGGGCCGCCGGGGGCAGGCGCCGGCCCACCCGGGCCACTCCCTCTCTCTATACCTCATGACCATGTCCCCAAGTCTGGGCTGTGCGATCGAGGCACACCTACAGTACGCCATTGCGCTGCAGGGATTCCTAGCCGGATATCAACTCCCGCTTAAATGTCGTGAGCCGGAGCTGTTGCACGATGAAGATGATGAAGATCAAGAAGGAGCAAGGGGTGACCTGCGAGGAGCTTCGCGACCTTGAGGTCGACTTTGAGTATGACTACATCAACCACGTTCCCCGCGGAACATTAACCGCGTACGTTCTACAAGGGTATGTACTCTCTACGCTCCAGCCGTTACCGCATTACTACATAGATAGATCCTAGGCTAAGTTTCTGGGGTTCCGTCGTAGGAATTTTTTTGTTTTCTGCGCCGATCCCCAACAAAAAGTATCAACAAAGCAAGGCTGAGTACATGGTGTACTCCGCAAGACTTATGGCTGGTGGAGTTATTTTGCATAAATCTATCTTTCCTTGTAAAAGAGGTAGGAGAAGCTCGACTAAGTAGAACATTTAAAAGGGGATAAGAAATCGATATCACTAGCTTTGATCATCTTTTGATATCCACCAAATCTTTATCAGCTGAACCTACCAACTAGGATCACCCCCTCTATCCCAGAGGAAGCATCCTTAAACACACCTTACTTTACTTGCCAAGTTTTACGATTAGGTTACAGTCCTCTATGATCACCACACCTATTCCAAAGTCGTCCATAACTGTGGACACGACTTTTTGAAAAGATTAATACCCTATAGGGGTGTACAACTTTACCCACACACGTTGACCAACTCTTAATGCTACTTGACACACTTCCTCGGTGTGCTGACAAAGGGTGGTCGACCAAAACCTTTCCCTTGCTTTTGCCTAATCCATGAGTCACCTAGAAGGGCTCCCAGCTAAGGTAGTTGTCCTTACTCCCAGGCCGTCCTCGACTCTGTCTACTAGGATTTAGTTTAATTGTCGAGGACCCTTCACTCGGCCATGTCCTATATGTTTCTCCAAACATTTCGGACGTCCATTCTAACTAGGGTCTCCTATGGTCAGGATGGCTCTGATACCAACTTGTCAACACCCAGATTTTTAATCCCAGATGCCTGTTATGACATACATCGCAATCCGAGGATTACCATTTTTGCGAGACATAACAGATTGGATATCATAGTACATCATCCATTACAAACCATAATAAGGTCTTACAAATAAAGGATCTCATGATCCAGTCTTAATACAAACAAGCAGCAGAATAATAAGCATAGAAGTGAGATCCATCTTCAGTGTCACAGGCAATGCTGACGATGGGAGATGATCCTAGTTTTCGTAGGCGTCCTGCTGTCCATCATCCTGGTAGTCCCCCTCATAGTCTGGCCACGGGAATAGCCAGGGACAAAGCCATGAGTACTCTTTAAGTACTCACAAACTATCACTAACAAGTAAGGTAGTTCTAGTAGGAAATCCTAAGCTCTAAGTTTATTTGCAAAAAAGCCAGATTTATCTAAACTGAGTTTAGAAGTAAAGAAAACTAAATTAATGTTCTAAATCACTTAAGTGGGAACCTATTTTTCACATTCACAACCCTATTGTGGTCAAGTCAAAATCATAGTTCCCTTCACAAGTCATTTTGGAAAACATCTGACGACGGAACAGTATGGCCACTCCAACTGTCCATGACCACGGACGCGGCTATTCGAATAGTTTGACACTCTGCAGAGGTGGTACACTTTCACCACAAAATTCGATACATATGTCAGGGATAACCCTGAATCATCATACTTAGTATGCGGATAATCAATCATAACCTTTCCTTTACACACTCTAGTATATGCACCTCCCCTATGAGCTTGGCCTCCCAGCCATGGCCATCTGCCATCCTGGGCACTGCATAGGTGGACAATTCAAACTCACGAGGTAGCCTTAGCTCAAACCTCTTCCGCGAGGGAACCCATACTAATGCATATAAACTTCCGGCTAAGCCTTACCCAATTTAGGTATTGTGGTTGTATGGTAAAATTGGAATGGTATCGCATCCGAACCCAACCATTAGTTTTTATAAAGTGCTAAGGCTCATGCCTCAACATTTTCATCATCAAATCCATTTGTGTTTCTCAACACATTTCAAAACATTTCAATAGAATAACTCATCATTCCAAGGTTATTACAATCATTTTCACCAAGTATTCCCATCTAAAGTGATCACGTTTTATGCTTAGTACTAGCCACTCAGTTAAGAGTGTTCACTAATGAGGGTGCTAATCTTCAATCTCATGCCATAGAATGACATCTAGTATAGGCCTAGTTTTATACTCTTTATGCTATCTATACTACTTTCCAATACTCACAAAGCACTAACTAAAAGTAAAGAACTTTGGTAAAGTAAAAGAGTAAAGCTTGCAAGAAAAACTTGGGATGGGTATAAATCAAAGTGTATAACCAAGCACGCCTAATGCATCTTGTGTAGGTTAAAGCTTGCATGGTTAACTTATATAATTCTAGCTTGCCTTGATTGGTGCAGTGATTGAAGTTTTCCTCCTCTTCTTTGGGGTAGAAATCCTCCTCCTCGTAGCTTGGGTCGGTACTATCGTCTATAAATAAATACGGGATACACAATCACTAAACAATACTTAACTAGTTCTATTTAGCACACTAAGGCTCACACTTGATGATCTAGCATCATCACAATCATCACATGAATTAAATAACTAGTTTTATTTAGTTTATTTGAGAAAAGTAATTTCTACTCATTGAAATTAATTAAAATTTAATATTATCCGATTAAAATATGGGATCATGTTGACACATGTAATCACCACATATTCTAATACATGGGAATGTGATTTAAAGGGTTGGTCACATTTTATAAAGTGTAAGATTATTATTTAATAGATTTAAAGTGACTAGAAATACCCTAATAGCATTCTTTTGGTACTAGTCCAATGTCACTGAAAGCAAACCTAAATATTTTTACTCATTCAGATAGATATTGTCAAATGTGATTTTTTAGAGTTGGAATCAACCCAAAGCGATTATGGTTGATTTTTGAAAAATGTTTGAAGTTGAAAAAGTCTCTGTCTTGTTATTTTTACTAAACATTATCTCTAACTCCAATTGATTTAAATCCAACGAGCTTGGATAGATAATTTAAATATCTTTCTACCAAAATTTGAATCATCCAATTTGCTTCAGTGAAACTCTCTGAATTGATTTTTGAATCTCTGGACATAAACTAGTCTAAACAAAAATGGAAAAACAATATTTGAATTTCCAGGCCAGCGCGGGAAGTTAAATGGGCCGGCCCAACTACACTACGTGGCGCAGCGGGTTGCTGACAGAGGGGGTCCACCAGTCAGCGACTGCATCTAAGCGAAACGGTACAGGTGGATCTGGGCCGTGCGATCTAATTCTAATCCAATGGCGGTGAGTCGTCGTCGACGATGAACTACTCCGGCGAGGAATCAACCCTAACGCGGCGGTGGGGGTCTGGTGGGGCTCACCTGGGCTCCAGCTAGGGTCAGCGATGGGGGAGATCTATGTGGTAGACGACGGTGAGTCGAGGCGCGGTCACGGCAGGGCTTGGGGTGGTCGAAATTGACGGCGCCCTTCTCCTCCATCAGCGGCGGGCTCCGGCCAAATTTCGGCGAGAGAGAGCTCGCCTTGCTCCGGGAAGAACTGGGGGAGAATCAGTGAAGGGTGGTGACATGGGTATACCCTACAGGTACTCGAGCTTGGTATATACGGCCTTAATACAATGGAAGCCCATGGTGTCGCCAAGGCCCAAATGAAGAACTCGAGTAACCTACGGACTCTCGATTGCTTGAAGAACAAGAAGACACAAAGATAGAAAGTTCAAAGGGGAAAACCCTAACCTGTAACCGACTCGACCTGCTACCCGAGACCTAGCCTATCTATATAAAGGCTAGGAGGGGGCGGCGAGGAGGACACACGCAACCCTAGTTTTCCACAACCCTCGCTAGATTGCATCTGCGCACCATTGTAATCCTCGATTCCTTTGATAATTCCACGAGCAGACAAGCAGGAGTAGGGACCTCTGCGAGGCCTGAACCTGGGTAAATCTTCGAGTCCCCTGTGTGCTTTTTTGCTAGCCGATAGATGTCTCCAGCGCTCCCTCCTTCTCCAAAACCCAAGTCCATAACAATGGGCATTGATGAGTTAAAACCTCGTCAATTGGCCCCGTCCGTGGGGATTGGGAGTGCTGATGTTGCGGCTTCTTCGGCCCCATCAACCGCGATCTACAACTCCGCAACAGCGGCGATTCGCCAGCTCTTCGGCACGTTTGACTTCATCGTCCACATGCCAGCCACTCACCCCGCCTTCGAATCCGTGGGCGACGGAATCAGCCTGGCGATCGGGAGCTTCCGCTTCCAAGTCGGTCAGATGAGCACGCTTCGCATGCCTGACCAACTGACGGTACCATCGATTGCTCCAGCATCATGGTTCCCTCCGCCGATCGGCACCCTCAGTGAGCTCCACACCTCGACAACAGTCGAGAATACGGTCAGCGACAGCAGTCACAAATCCGATCTGGGCGATCTGGCAACTCAAGACGGAGCCTACGGTTCCGCATCTGAAAGTTGTGGGAGCAGCAGCTTCCCCAACCACTTCATGTGTGCCGTCATCAACGCAGGCGACACCTCCGCCAATCGCGACAACACGGGCAACGGTGGCCATGGAGCCGACCCGCCAAATGGCGGACCACCCAATGGCGAACCACCCAATGGCGGCCCTACTAACGACGCTCCCGTCAACAACGAGGGGGGGGGGTAGGGCAGCCGAACCCCCCACCATGATCAATGAGCAAACTGGCAAACGCGTCATGATCAGGCTCAACGATCTCGAGTGGGCTCGTTGCCGCGAAGCCCTACGAGGCCACCCTCTACCCTTCGGTTCCCCACAAGAGCTGCTGATGGGTTACCATTGGCTCCTGAAAGAGGAATACAAGCGCCAGCTACAAACAATCGTGCAACTCGAGGCATGTAAGAAGGCAGTCGACGAATCAAGCCTCCAACGAGCTGGGCTCTCTTCACACGGAGGATCCTCCTCTAGGTGCAACGAGTACATCGCCAACAAGAGACGGTCTCGACTCGCCCACCTCACCGAACAAGAACGCGTAGAAGCCGCCAAAGTCCTCGACTTCGGCTCCATGACGATGGATACACGCGGCAACGTGCTCCCGAAAATGCCACAAGCCGCGGTAACGACGGCCACCATGTACCTCCTCAACAACCAGCCGCCAGCTGGAGACCCTCGAGCCGCCATGCACCGATCTACGATCGCAGGCTTGGGGTTAATCGAGGCCGCCCTCGACAAAGAACCAGCATCGGATCCGAAGAAAGGCAAGGCCCTAGCAAAATGCTACTCCTCGCCCTCATCTAGCGACGATAGTCACGATCTGTCTCGACGTCGCCGCTAACAGCGACATGACCACGACTATGATGCGCGTGATGACCTTACGTAGTGCAAGATTGACAAATCACGGGCGCGACACGCCCGATCGACTGACTCAGAGGACGAAGACGTGGAACTTTGTGGCGCTAGATGCTTCAACAGGGCCATCGGACAAAAGCGAATACCCAAGGGGTTCAAGCTCCCGCTAGAGAACCCAAAGTTCGATGGCCTGCAGGACCCAAAAATGTGGTTAGAGGACCATATCTCCTCCGTTAGGCTCCACGGTGGGAGTCGAAGCACGGCCATGCAATGCCTATAGCTACAGCTGCAGGGCGCCGCCCGAGCATGGCTCAACAACCTCCCACGCGGATCCATTCGCAGCTAGAAAGAGCTGGTCTACAGCTTTGTGCGCAACTTCAAGGGCACCTACAAACAACCCGCATCAATCGAAGAGCTGAGATGCTGCCAGCAAAGGTCGGGAGAGTCACTACACTCATACATCCAGAGGTGGTCCATCATCAAGAACTCCGCAAAGAACATCTCGGAGGATCGCGCGATTGACGCATTCAACGGCGGCGTACGCCACATAGAGCTCAGGGAGGAGCTGGGCCACTCGAAGCCCAAAACCATCGACCGCCTGATGGAAATCGCGTATCGCTGGGCAGATGGAGAAGATTCGGAGAAAAACTGCGTTCACTCTGACGACGAGGCAGAACTCGAGCGCAGAAGCGATCGCCGAAGCAAACACTGCATGTGCATCTACGATGACCGAGACGACGTCAACATGGTCGCAGCCGGCTACGCCGACAGACGCGACGACAACCGTAACAGCGGCTACTGTAGCGGTGGATACCCCGACTCCGGAAAAACCACGCAAGTATGGCAGCGCCACAATCGCGATGAGGCACCCGCAACATCCATTGAAGACAAGCTGTCCGGGCCATGCACTGTGCACTTCTACATAGACAAGCATGACGGAAATAAGAAGTCCAGCCACCTCCTCAAGGACTGCCGCAAGTTCCTCAAACTACATGAGGGACTGGCTCGGATGAATCACAGCGCACTCAAAAGGGGCTACGGAGCCGCCCTAGGCGCCGTGGCACATGGAGCTCCGCCACCACCACCTGGACTACCCCTAAATGCAGCTGCGCCAGACCAGCACCAGGGAGGCGAACCATACCCACGGGCCATGGGTACCATGATGATCCAAAAGGGACGCCCCTTGAATAGGGTGCAGAAGGCCATCACTCGCCAAGTCAAATTGGCCACAAACTCGCCACCATCTACCACTGAGTACCTCAGCGGAAGCGAGTCCTGCATGACCGACAAGCGTGACCACCCGCGCCAAGTACCTCGCCCAGGCCACTGTCCCCTCGTCCTCGAGGCACAAATTGGAGGCTTCGACATGAGTCGTGTCTTTATGGACGGCGGAAGCGGCATCAACCTTATGTTCGCGAGTACCTTGCGAGCAATGAGGATCCCTCTGACCTGCCTAGAGGCCTCAGACACAACATTCCACGGCATCATCCCAAGCAAGGGCGTATATCCCCTTGGTAAAATCAACCTCGACGTCATCTTCGGCACACCGAAAAACTTTCAGCGCGAGCGCATCGACTTCGAAGTTGTCGACTGGTCCTCACAGTACCACTGCATCCTTGGACGTGTCGCGTTCGCTAGGTTCATGGTGGTGCTGCACTACGCCTACCTGCAGATGAAAATGCCAGGACCTAACGGCGTCATCACAATCAATGGGAGGTTTGAGAGGTCCGACAGCTGCGATAGAGAATTCAACAGAATCTCCCAGTCCTTCGGCATGCAGGAGGAACTCGCAAGATTGAAGGAATCGACAGACAACAGTCTGCCTCCCCTAAGCCGGCCAAGCTCACCTGACTTGTCCTTCGACTCATCAGTGCACACGAAGAAAGTCTAGGTCCACCCATCGGATCCCGCCAAGACGGCCCTCATCGCCAACAACTTGAGTCCCACATAGGAACTCGCGCTCGTCGAATTCCTCCGTGAGCACTGGGAAATCTTCGCCTGGTGTCTAGCGGACATGCCAGGAGTTCCCAGGGAATTAGCCGAGCATGCACTCAACGCCAACCCAGACGCAAGGCCAGTCAAGCAAACAATTCGACGATTATCTGAACCAAGAGCAAAGGCAGTCAGAATGGAGATCAACAGACTCCTTGACGCCAAATTCATACGCGAGATCAAGGAAAGCACTTGGCTCGCCAACACGGTGCTAGTACCAAATATCCTGTGGATGTGCGTGGACTTCACCTCTTTGAATAAGCACTGTCCAAAGGACCACTTCCCGCTACCACGAATCAACCAGATCATCGACTCCACCGCGGGATGCAAGCGCCTCTGCTTCCTTGACGCCTACTCAGGCTATAACCAGATTCGAATGAAGGGGGAAGATCAAGAAAAAACAGCGTTTACAACGCCTTTTGGTGTGTTCTGCTACAACACAATGCCCTTCGGGCTAAAGAACGCATGAGCCACCTACCAACGGTGCATGTAGGCTTGCCTCAAGAACCAACTCGGTCGCAACATTCAAGTCTATGTCGACGACATAGTAATCAAGACGAAAGAGGAAGCCTCACTAATCGACAATTTGCGCGAAACCTTTGCCAATCTTGACCGCTACCGGATCAAGCTCAATCCGGACAAGTGCGCCTTCGGCGTACCATCTGGGCAGCTGCTCGGGTACCTTATCTCCGCGAGAGGGATCGAAGCAAACCCGAAGAAAATAAAAGCCATACTGGCCATGGAGAAGCCGAAAAACATAAGAGGCGTTGTCGTGGTGGTGTCACAGCAGATGCCATGGATAGGCTAAAGGTGGGGACTAAATGCACTAGGGGAATCCAGGGAGGGATAGTTTGGTGATTCCACACACTGAAGCTTTGTATTTGATTCACCTTCACAGATTACAAGTGCTCCTAGAGCTGTATTGGGGAGAGGAGGAAGAAAGAACTCTCTTACTCTCGCCACTAGCTAGCCCTCAGAGCAATCTCCCAGAAATCAACCCCCTCTACAGAAGCCCTAGCCCTCCTTATATAGGGGTGGCTAGGTCTCCACTTAGGGCACACGTGGAGGCATATTCCAGGGAATATGCCTCCTCCCAAAATAGTAAGCCGACCGGGTTACTTTTCCCCCGCGTCACCCATGCAGAGGCTACGTGAGCCTCTGCGGCGCCTGCGTCACCCGCCATTGGCTTCGTCACCTTTGTCGGCCACGCGTCGGTGGTCCGGCCTCTGTCCGCTTCGCTCACGCTCCGCGTATAGTAGCCACCTTTTGACCAGCGAGATACCTTCCTTCTCTTACAAGCTTGATATAACCCGGATCCTGCATAGTTGATCCGGCCATACCTGTTCCTGCATACAAGTTAGATATATCTTACCAACATACGGCTTAAGTCGGCTGAGACCAAGTAAGGTGGACGTCCCTGGTCCGGGTTACTCCGCGATCCAGCCTGCCTTGAGGTGACTCGGCCAGCATTTGCTTTGACCTTGCCGAACCTCGGCTCACTCAGCATTTATACCCCGGCGTGACCCTACCCGGGGGTATCCCCCCAACATTAGTCCCCGAAGCTGGTGCAGTCTTAGCTGCCTTAGCCGCTAAGGCCACAACAGGTTCAATTTCACTGAGCTCTGTGTTCCTTTTCTGAGTTACCTCTTATATCGGATATCATGGACTTACTTTCCCTTGGCACATTCCAAATTTTTCACTTGCCGGCCGGGTTACCACGTTCCCATCCGGGTCATTCTTCCTTCTCTCGTACGCTTCCCCCACGTGGAGGCTAATCATTACCTTGCCTCATTTGAAGGGCCAGCAACAGTAACCGCCGCAGTTATTGTTAGGAGTTACTGTGCGCACGTCACGTCACGCCTGCCTCCTCGTTAACAGTATCATTGCGTCACATCATGGGATCTGTTACACCCTGTGGTCCTCCATATGGCTCACAGCTGATTGGTTGAACCGGGTTGTACACGGCTACACCGTGTGGCACACCCGCACAACACGATCCCACTACCCCCTCGTGGGGGTGGTTAAATAGGGGAGGGGCACGCCGCTTGGGTATTTTCCCCACTTCCGCGCCCCTCTGCCTCTACTTCCTCTTTTTCTTCTGCCGCGACAGCGCCGGCGCCACCGCGCCTGAGTAGCAGCGCTGCTGCCGCACTGCCTCCACGCTCGCCAGCATCGCCGCCGCCTCCGCACATCTCTTCCGCCACGGGTCGCTGGCAGTCTAGGCCACTACCACCCACCGCCGCTAGCGCCAATGAGGGCAGTGAACTCGAGATGACTGAGGAGGAGCTCGCCATCGCCGAGCAAGAGATGGAGGAAGATGCTGCGAGCGCCAATCGCGGCGCGTGGGTAGGCTCCTGGGTCTGCCAAGATGACCTGGATTGGCTCTACCGGACCAGGTGCATCCCGGAAGGCGTTGCCGCGCGCCTCGCCTCCTCCGAGCTTGCCCCCTCACCCAATCTGAGTGAGTATGTTGTGTTCCTATCACACTTCCAGCGGGGCTTCGGTTTGCCAGTTAGCGATTTTTTCCACGACTGGTTGAACACATACGAGCTCCAGCCGCATCACCTTCCAGCCAATGCCATCACATCTCTCTCCGCCTTCGCCTCCACCATCGAGGGCTATGCCGGATTATGGCCCACAAAGGAGCTATGGATCCGGTTCTTTGGCCTCCACCGGAATGTAATTCCGAATGTAGAACTAGATCGGGAGGACAAACAACTCACGCGGTTCGGTGCTGCGTCAATTTCTCCTCGGAGGCTGTCCGTCTTCCCCCAAGTTACTAGGCTGGACTCCTGCAAGGGATGGGCCCGGACCTTCTTCTATGTCCGGAACAACACCACCGAAGATCTGATCCGGCTGCGCCCCTATACTCCGGGTCCTCCTAACCCGGAGTTGTGGGACGTTATCCCCAAGAAGCCCACAGTGTTGGCCAACCAAGTTAACAAGAGGTTCAAGGAGCTGAAGGACCTCGGATTGCGCAACGAGGACGCCATGATCACATTCATCCGAAACCGGATCTCCCCCCTCCAGAGACGCACACATAAAGTGTGCCACATGAGCTGGGGCCACGACCCCAACCGGACCTCGTCTTTCGAGTTAAGCAATACAGAGATCTATTGCCGGGTCAAGGCCCTATTCACCACCCACAAGGACTTCTCCTCTGAGTGGACGTGGGGGATTGAACACTTTTGCCAGGATAGGCTTCCTCCTTCGGTAAGTCTCGCACCCCAAACTCTATTCCGAATTGAATCATATGCCAGTCTTTTTGTTGTAGATTTTAATCATGTTTCCTTTCCTTTTCCTTAGATGTTTCTTCAGCAAACCATCGAGGATGGCACCGACCCTACCCTAAAATGGGCGCCTGACCAGGACACCTCGAACGAGGAAGAACCTGATCAGGAGATGTTCCTTTCGATGTTGGACGTGACCAAGTGACCCACCGGTAAACTCTCTTCTATTAGAGATTGGCTGACGATGAGGATGATTCAGATGTTGAGGTGATGGAAGCATTTGATGCTGTCCCCCTTTCTTATGCTTTTCCGGCATCAGCTAACCCCGGTGGGCAGATCCATGAAGATCCTCCCCTTGCTGTGGGTGATCCTGTTCCGGTTGCGCCGAAGAAGAAAAGGGGAGCCGCATCAACCTCTTCCTCCGGACCTTCGCAGCCTGCCAAAAGGCGAAAGAATTCCAGAGACAAAACTGCCACCAAGCCTGCAACCAAGGCCACAGCTCGGAGGGCTCGGAAGCCCAAGGAGCCCCTGACGTAGGATGAGTAAGCCTCTTCTCCCTTTGTATTTACTTGTCCTTCTTTTATTACAGCTTCTTATTCAACAATGTTTGATTTGGCAGGGCCACGGTGGAGGTCCCACAAAGTGGATCCGGCATTGCCTCCCCAGTTCGACACATCCCTTCTCCCCCTCGCGGCGAGGATTCACGCTCGCTGAGCCCAATCCTGGAGGGTTCAGCGGCTGCTCCGGGTTCTAGCCCACCTCGTCAAGAAGAGGGCAACCTTGGAGCGAGGGAGACCAGCTCTACCGAGACAACGGCCAACACTACTTTGGCTCCACTGCAACCAGCTACCACCGAGGTTCCCTCAGTACCTCCACCGAAGAAGAAACTAGCACCAGTATCAGCACCAACTCCGGCACCAGCAGCAAAAGCAACATCAGCAGCACCAAGCCCCTCAGCCTCGTCCGAGTCTTCTCAGTCTCGGCGAGAAAGCACCAAGGTCGCTCCCAAGGGTAAATCTGCTGCAACAACTTCCACTTCTCAGCAGCAGCCTAAGGGCAAAAAGACCTCTGACGCCACTAGGGCAACATCCATTGAGGTTGGATAGCGCACACTTGCTTCCATGTTCCCGAAGAAGACTCCACCACTGAAGGGCGCCCCTACCGAGCCAGCTGATGCGCAACAACTTGCACACCAGCCCGGCCCTTGCTTAGGTTGAGAGGAGGGAGGCGCATGCCAAGGGTTTCGTGGCACTGCACATGCTCAGCAGCGAGTGATACCCTCCGACCTTGATCGAGTTTGTAAACAACTGGAACAAGGCGGAGCTCGTCCACAACGACGATCTCTCGGAGAAGTTCGGTCCCGCCGAGTTTTCTACGCAGATTAATACTGCCGCCAAGGCCATTAACCTTGCGGGTCGGATGATGGAGGTACGTTACTTCATCTGTCCCTTAAGATGTTGTAGATATTAGTGATATAACCATTAGTCCCCGAGCCTCCGGGGGAGTAACTTGTTACTCGGCCGGATGCTCCTTAGAAAACTAACGTAGCTCCTTGATAACTTCGAATATGCACACACCTAGAGCCGGGTTAAGTTCCACTTGGCCCGGATCTTTGTACACTTCGAATATGCACACACCTAGAGTCGGGTTAAGTTCCACTTGGCCCGGATTTTGTACACTTCGAATATGCACACACCTAGAACCGGGTTAAGTTCCACTTGGCCCGGATTTTGTACACTTCGAATATGCACACACCTAGAGCCAGGTTAAGTTCCACTTGGCCCGGATTTTGTACACTTCGAATATGCACACACCTAGAGCCGGGTTAAGTTCCACTTGGCCCGGATTTTGTACACTTCGAATATGCACAAGACTAAGCTACCTTTTTGTACTCCTTTTAGGTGACCACCAACCGCCGGAGCGCTGAGTTTCAGCGTCTGCTGGACACTCACAAGATGCTGCGCGCAAAGCATAATGCACTTCTCGCTGAATACGAGAAAAGGGGTAAGTTCCTTCCTTGGAATTTTCCCGTTTTTCTTCATCTTTTTCTGTCGAGCTAACCCATATTCGGTTTCTGTAGCTGGGGTGGAGGCTGAGAATATCCTCATGAGGAAGAGTTTGGACCAGATCAAGGGTAAGTTATTTTTGCTCAACTTTTCTATGCTTTCTATCTCTTTTTCCCCGTGGCTCGGCAAACATTCATACCTCGGCTCTGTCGGGTCAACAAACTATTTCAACATCTCTTGAAGATAGTGTGCCCGTGCCTGATATGATGCTGCATTTTCTCGAACAAGCAGGGCAGCATCAGGCCGAACTTAAGAAGAAAGACGACGAGCTTGCCCTCCTCCGAGCCAAAGATGATGAGATTACCAAGCTCAAGGCAGATATGAAGAAGCTAAAAGCGCAGCACCAAGCCGAACTTCAAAAAGCTGGCTAGGACTATACTGAAGAGCGGGAGCGCCTCACCCTCCAGATTTCCAAGGACCAAGAGCTTCTCCAGGAGGCCGACGTCAAACTCGAGTCGGCGAACACTGAACTTATGCAGCTTCGCAAAAGGCGCGATGACTGTACCAAGGAGTTAACCCGGATCCACAGCCATATTTCTTGTAAGTTATTTTCCTTCGTCCGGCATACTTCTCCGGGTTGCTTCTCATGTCTTTTCCTTACTTGTTTCTCCTGTCTTGTTTTCAGGAAAATTTCCAGAGGGCAACGCCATTGCGAGCACCACTGTTGCTAAGTTCCGCCGAGAGAGGGGTACCCCCATTGCTCCTGACGCTGAAGAAATTCCCTATGACATGGAGGACCTGTTGGTCAGCTTGTCTTCTCGCGTGGAAATCGTGAAGAACTATGGCAAAGATATCCTTGACGTGGCAGTTCAGATCTTCAACGTCTTTTGGCCTAAGGAAGATACTCCGGAGGGGACCGCAATTCTCGTTGACAAATTGATGGAATGCGAGACCCAACTCGACCTTTGGAGGGAATCCGCTGGCCGTGCCGGAGCTGAGACCGTTCTCCACTACGTGCTTACGTGGTACGAGAAGATCGACCTCAACCTCCTGGCGCGCATGCGCACTAGATCCAAATGGTCCAGCGACCCGGACTGGATTGCTCGGCGCAAGGCTTGCACCCATAGCCTCATCGAATATGCCCTCATTCATGAATGGAACGTGGGTCCGAGCTTCCTTGGTGCCGCTGATGCCGAAAATGCTGAAAACGCAGAAGATGGTTTGGACTAAGACAAATAGGACGATGCCTCGGATGTCAAAGATAGCGAAGATGATGCCGAACTTCCTCCTCCTGCTAGTCCTTGAGCGAGTCCGGTATGCCGGGTGCAGTTGTATCAAGTGCACAAGTAATATTTTGCTACTAAGTTTTTATGCTGGATTTACTTGGGCGTAGTCCCCGAGTTTCATTTTCTCGTTCTTCCAATCTTTTGGCTCGGCTCGCGTCTACCTTGGTTCGGTTTTATGCCTTACGAGTCCGAGCTTCAAAAATTGTCTTAACAATACTTGGAAACTTTGGGATTAGCTCAAAATAATTCAGCATGATAAATTTAAAGTACGCATATGGTTAGTTCAAAAACAAACGTCGGATCGATTAAGTTTTTTCCCTTAGTCGTTTTTCATGTGTTACGCAATTCCAAACTTGTTCTCTTGCTTGCCATGAAGCCAAATCTTGTTGGACAACAGCAAGTCGAAGAGTTAGGTTCTTGGTGCTCACACATTACTAATCCGACCTAAGCAGAAGCGACTTACGCCAGCGGACATAAAAATAATAAACGCAGAAGATAACTAAAATTACTAAGGCAGTCCCCGAGTTACTGCTCGAGGTGCCAATATTTCATTAATAGGCTCATTACCGGCATACATACCGACATATGAGGAACTCGGATACATACACTTCTCTGCTAAGTGTAGAAAGGACGAAGTAGTGCTACATTCCATGGACGCTTAGATTCCTCGTCGGACCTGTCTGCCTTGTTCTTTTCCTGTGGCTTTGCATCGATTAGATAATAAGAATCATTGTGCAATGCTTTGCTCACAATGATTGGCCCTTCCCATGGGGGGATAACTTGTGCATGCCAGTAGTACGTTGTACTAATCGGAGTACCAGATCGCCTTCCCGGAAAACTCAGGGGCTTATTTTCCGGCTATGATAGCGTCGAAGATTTTGCTGATATATGGCGGATCTGGACAATGCCAATTCTCTCGCTTCTTCCAGCAGATCAACATCATTTTGTCGGGCTTCTTGCACTTCGGCTTCTGTGTATTGGGTGACCCTAGGCGAATCATGCTCTATGTCGGCTGGTAATACAGCTTTTTCCCCATATACCAGAAAGGATGGCGTATAGCCTATTGATCGATTCGGAGTTGTTCTTAAACTCCACAGTACCGCTGGTAGTTCTTCTATCCAGCACCCCGCTGATCTTTGCAGCGGCTCAATGAGCCGGGGTTTTATCCCGGATAATACTAATCTGTTGGATCTTTCCACTTGTCCGTTCGATGTGGGGTGGGCTACCGAGGCAACGTCCAGCCGGATCTTCTTATCTCGGCAGAAACGCGCAAATGCTCCTTTAGCAAAGTTTGTGCCATTATCTGTTATGATACTATGAGGATAACCGTATCTCAAGATGATGTCTTTGAGGAATGTTACGGCCGTAGCTTCATCACATTTTCTTATTGGCTTCACTTCAATCCACTTTGTAAGCTTGTCCACCATGACCAAAATGTGAGTCATATTTCCCTTTGCTGGTTTAAACGGGCCAACCATATCCAAGCACCATACAGCAAATGGCCTTGTAATTGGTATGGTCTTGAGCTCGGACATTGGCATATGTGTTTTTGTCGCATATCTCTGACAGCCATTGCATTTTCTCACCAGATCTTCCGCTTGTTCTAAGGCACTTAGCCAGTAAAACCCATGGTGGAAAGCTTTTGCTACCAAAGCTCTGGATGAGGCGTTATGCCCACATTCCCCTTGATGTATATCTCGGAGGATGTCGAGTCCTTCCTCCGGGTCAACACATCGCTGGAGGACATTAGTCACACTACTTTTGTATAACTCGGAATTGATGATCGTGTATGCTTTGGCTCTCCTCTGAGTTTGCCTGGAAAGTACCTACTCAGTGGGTAAGGTTCCATCTTTCATGAATTGGAATATTGGCAATGCCCAAGCTGGTACAGCTCTCACTGGGAATATTTCCTCATCAAGTTCCATCAGATCCACCAGCATAACTTCTACCGGATTATGTTGTGCAGTCCCCGGGTTTGTCGTGGCAGTCCTCAGGTTTGCCAAGGCAGTCCCCGGGTTTCACGAACCACTTCCTTCATCAATGTCCATGGGCACAGCCTCTGATTCCGGGATAAAAATTGAGTCGAACTCCGGGGATGGCCTGATGGATGGTTTCCTGAGGTGCTCCAATGCTACGTCTGGTGGAATTGCTTGTCGGGTTGAACCGAGCTTCGACAGTACGTCGGCAGCCTCATTCTCCACCCAAGGTATATGGTGAAATTCACATCCCTCAAAGTAACCAGATATTTTCTGCACATGAAATCTATATAACGCCATGTTTGCGTCCAAAGCGTCCCATTGCCCGGAGGCCTGCTGGACTACGAGATCCGAGTCACTGAAGCATTGGATCCGACGTATACCAACCTCCTTTGCCACTTTGAGCCCATGTATAAGTGCTTCGTATTCTACAACATTGTTTGATGCAGTGAAGTGGATCTGCAGCACATATTTCAGCTGGTCCTTCTTTGGCGAGGTAAGCACAACTCTGTCACCTAACCCGGTTTTCATTTTTGACCCGTCAAAGTGCATTCTCCAGTAGTTCGGATCTGGCAATGGTGGCTCGTATTGCACCTCGGCCCAATCCACAAAAAAGTCCGCCACAACTTGAGATTTAATTGCTTCTATTCTGTCATATTGTGGCGCATAAGGTGCTAGTTCAATTGCCCATTTTGCAATCCTGCCACTTGCATCCTTGTTACTCATTATCTCGGATATGGGAGCTTCACATATTACCTTGATTGGGTGTTCCTCGAAATAGTGTTTCAGCTTCTTAGCTGCCATGTACACACCATACTCTACTTTCTGATAGTGCGGATAATTTTGCTTTGAGGCTGATAACACCTCGCTCAGGTAATACACTGGCCTTTGCACCGACTTACCCTCTTCGTCACACTCTACCACAATTACTGCACTTACAACTCGGTTGGTTGCGGCTATATAGAGAAACATTGGCTCCTTTGATAGTGGAGAGGCTAATACTGGCGCAGTGGCTAACATTTTCTTTAACTAGACAAAGGCTTCATTGGCCTGCGGCGTCCAAATGAACTTATCCGACTTTTTCATGAGTTGATAGAGAGGCAGTGCCTTTTCTCCCAACCGACATACAAACCGACTTAGCGATGCCAGGCAACCAGTGAACTTCTGGACATCGTTAAGACACTTTGGCAATTCCATTCATTCAATGGCCCGGATTTTAGTTGGATTGACCTTAATACTCCGGCTGGAGACGAGGAATCCGAGTAGTTTTCCAGCCGGGACACCGAAGGTACATTTTTCCGGGTTAAGCTTCATCCGGAACCTCCTCAGGTTCGCGAACGTCTGCCTAATATCGTCAAGGAGCGTTTTGCTTTCCTTGGTATTTATCACAACATCATCTACATACACCTGCACATTTTGACCAATCTGGTCATGCAAACATTTTTGCATACATCTCTGGTACGTTGCCCTTGCATTATGTAAACCAAAAGGCATGGTACGATAGCAATAAGCCCCATACGGGGTGATAAACGCAGTCTTTATTTGATCGCTCGGGTTTAGGGGTATCTGGTGGAAACCAGAATATGCATCAATGAATGACAACAACTCACACCCAGCAGTGGAATCTATGACTTGGTCTATCCTTGGCAGTGGGAACGGATCTTTTGGACACGCCTTATTCAGGTTCGTGTAATCGATACACATACGCCAAACCACTGCCACGTTCGGATCATCTTTCTTCTTCTCTACCAGCACCGGATTAGACAGCCAATCCGGGTAAAGCACTTCCATTATAAATCATGCAGCCAACAACCGAGCTATCTCATCTCCTATGACTTTTCTCCTGTCTTCGGGGAAGCGGCGGAGAGGTTGCTTCACCGGCTTAGCTCCGGGTCTCACATTCAAAGAGTGCTCGGCCAACTCCCTCAGAACACCTTGCAAGTCCTGTGTGGACCAAGCAAAAATATCCCGATTCTCACGGAGGAAGTTGACGAGCTCACTTTCCTATTTGTCATTTAACCCGGCTCTAATTGTTACGGTACGCTCAGGGAACATATCATCAACAGGCACCTTCTTGGTATCTTTTGTCGCTGGGAATGAGACGCTTCCATGGGGGTTACTCAATGCCGGCATATACTGCTGTGCGGACTGAGCTAATGTCGCCACTTCTTGGATCTTTCTCTTTTCTTGCGCAATCACGAGTGACTCGGCCAGGTTAGATCCGACAGATGCACACTCAATTGAACGTCGGAAATCCCCAGCTATGGTTATTACACCATTTGGCCCGGGCAGCTTCATCTTCAAGTAACTGATGTGACAACTTGCCATAAACTTGTTCAGAGCTGGTCTACCGAGTAACGCGTGATACGCACTTTCTAAGTTCACCACTTTGAACTCCAAATTCTCAGTTCGGCAGGTATCTCTTGTGCCGAACAAAACGTCAACCCGGACCTTGCCTATGGGCTCACAAGAAATGCCTGGCACAATGCCATGGAAAGTTGTCCTTGTACCTTGAAGCATGTTTTCCGAGATGCCCAATTTTCGCATCGTGTCCACATACATGATGTTGATGCTACTACCATTATCAATCAGCACCTTGGGGAATCTCACGTTGATGTTAGGCCCAATGAATGTCGGATCCAGCACTAGCGCGTACGAACCAGGACTTGGCATAAGCTTGGGATGATCTTTGATGCTCCAGGTAATTTCCTGGTCTGACCAAGGCATATACCTCGTCACGGCTGGCATTACCACATTCACTTCCATATGTCGTCACTGCAAGCTCTTCCTGTCTTTCTCTTCCGTAGTGAACACACAGTAACTCTGATGGTGTTCTCTGTACTCATTCCTCCCCTCGTTTCTGGGGTACCTCTGATCCTGCTGGTTTTGGTTTTCCACCTGATACACTGCATCCCTTCTCTCATGATTGTCATACCTCGGCGGGGGGGGGGGAGGCAACATTAACTGTTGCGTGTTCGCTCAGGAGAGCAACTGCTGCCGGGGTAACTCCTGCCGAGGTTGATCATTTCGAGGTGCCTGAGCATTCCCCGAACCACTTTGTTCTATCTTTCGCATCCACTCACACTGCCTAGTTGTGTGACCCGCCAGGTTACTTGGATTAGGCGTGTGAAATTTACACGGCTGATCCAGCATCGATTCATAGGTATACCTCGGATGGTCCTTCTTCTCTTGCCACTGTTTTTTCTGCTCTGGCGTCCAAGTTTTCCTCCCATCATTCCTTGGCGTCCATTGCTGTCCTCTAGTTTTCTGACGTTGACTGCCTCCTGCTCCGGGTTCATCTTGATTCACAGCTGCAACTTGTTGCGAACTGTACCGGTAATCCGGTCTGTCATCTCTTATTTTACCTCGATAATCATTCCTCCGGGATGACCCAGCTCCATCTCTCTGGTAGTACTCCTCGCCTAACTTGTTCGACGTGAGCTTAGGTTGCGTCGGATCACCCAAAGCATATGAATCAGCAATCCGGATCGTTTCTGCCAATGTAGTTGGCATATCTCTTTGCAACCTTTGCCATAGCTATGGCCTGTGATTCAATCAACCTATGGCCTGTGATTCAATCACGCCCTCACATGAGTTTCACACATTGCACCAGCGGGTTAAGAACTCCCGGTCTGTCTCATTCGGTCTCTGCCTGCACATTGCTAGGGTTTGTGGCCTGTTGGGCCTCTGATACATACTTGAGAAATTGCTAACGAACATCTCCTCGAAATCGATCCAACAGTTAATACTTCCGGGTGGCAAATTGTTTAGCCATACCCTTGCTGGCCCTTACAACATCTGGGGTACATATCTCACAGCCCACCTCAAGTTGCCTATGGCGATCTTGACAGCAGTTGCATAGTTAATGAACCAATCCTCCGGCTTAGTGCTGCCGTCATATGTCTTTGTGCCTCTAGGTAACTGAAAGTTAGGTACTGGAGGTTCCTTCATGATCCGGGGCCCAAAACATGCTGGACCCGGAGGACCTTGACACTCAATTTGCTCCGACCTATACAACCGATCCAGTTTTAACCTGGCATCATCAGGCATCAAGTCTCTGCTTCCCAACCTTGATCCTATCACATGATAGTCCGGCCTGGGATAGCCGGCATTCACCATCTCTGAATTACCATCATTGTATCTATCTTGCTCCGGTGGAGCTGCCCTTTGTTGCATACCTTGGCCGACACTGCGCTCTTGCCGTGGCATATTCCGCTGCTGCGGTTGACCTGCACCTTCCGCATTACGCTGTCCGGCATTGCCGTTTACAGCATTCCCTTGACGGGCATTGCCTTGGTCGCGGTTACCTCGGCCCGCTTCACCTCGGCTCACACTCCTTCGATCTTCATTTCTTTGCACTTCTTTTCCTTTCCCTGCCCTAGCCGGGTCATATGGGACTATCTGTTTATTCCTCCTGGCCGAAGTTACTACCTCTTCTCTCCTAGGACCATCGTGAGGAGAGGATGTGGCTCCAGCGGATTTTTCCGGGTTACCCACCGTCGAATGAATGATCTTGGAGGCCCCAACTCTCTCCGGGTTAGCCCTGAGCAACTCCTCGTTTTGCCTGTTCGCGATCCGAACCAACTCATTGACTCTTTCATGTTGCCTCTCACAGGCTTCACCCGTCAAACCCTCTAATTCGGATGCGGCTGCATCCGCTGCTCTGAGGTTCTTTGCCGGGGTACTATACCTCGGCAGCCCCACAGACAAACAGTTCTCTGATTCCTCAATCCTAGTATCACCCTCTCTGTTCATCGCACTCATGAGATTTCTCCCTTTCACTTTTACTGCATCTACCTTATTTGCCTTAGCGTACTCACGCAGTGTCATGTTCAACGACTGCTGAGCCGCGGCCTGTGCCTGAGCCGGATCTACTGCAGCTGCTACTGGGTTTGCCAAGCTATCCATTGCCTGCTTCAGCACGTTCTCAGGCCTCTCTAGTGGAGGACCTCTACTTTTCCTTGGTGCCTTAGGTGTTACCTCCAGATCTGGTGCCGGGTCCTTGCTTGCGCCTACACCTGGCGCAGTCATCATCACTTCTGCACGGTCCGGGGAGGGAGTGATACGCGCCCCGTGAACCATCCTAAGGGATGGCTCGCCTCCTTCGACGATGTGCCGCAGATGAACGCACGACATATCGACAGCAACGTAGACCTTGTGCGCGCCGAGCTTGACGAAGAGGCTGTTGCCCGGAAGAGGACGCGTGCCGAAGCAGCCAGCGTTGTCGCTGACGAAATCCAGCGCTCCAAAGCGCTGAACGAGCCCGGAGACGATGCGTTCGCCGGTGCCGATGAGGTTTCCCGTCCGGATCTTGACCCCTGCTAGCGCCGCTAGCCCCACGGTGGGCGCCAACTGTCGTGGTGGTGTCACGGCAGATGCCATGGATAGGCTAAAGGTGGGGACTAAATGCACTAGGGGAATCCAGGGAGGGATAGTGTGGTGATTCCACACACGGAAGCTTTGTATTTGATTCACCTTCACAGATTACAAGTGCTCCTAGAGCTGTATTGGAGACAGGAGGAAGAAAGAACTCTCTTACTCTCGCCACTAGCTAGCCCTCAGAGCAATCTCCTAGAAATCAACCCCCTCTACAGAAGCCCTAGCCCTCCTTATATAGGGGTGGCTAGGTCTCCACTTAGGGCACCTCCTCCCAAAATAGTAAGCCGACAGGGTTACTTTTCCCCCGCATCACCCATGTAGAGGCTACGTGAGCCTCTGCGGCGCCTGCGTCACCCGCCATTGGCTTCGTCACCTTTGTCGGCCACGCGTCGGTGGTCCGGCCTCTGTCCGCTTCGCTCATGCTCCGCGTACAGTAGCCACCTTTTGACCAGCGAGATACCTTCCTTCTCTTACAAGCTTGATATAACCCGGATCCTGCATAGTTGATCCGGCCATACCTGTTCCTGCATATAAGTTAGATATATCTTACCGACATATGGCTCAAGTCGGTTGAGACCAAGTAAGTTGGGCGTCCCTGGTCCGGGTTACTCCATGATCCGGCCTGCCTTGAGGTGACTCGGCTAGCATTTGCTTTGACCTTGCCAAACCTCGGCTAACTCGGCATTTATACCCCGGCGTGACCCTACCCTGGGGTATCCCCCAACAGGCGTCCATCAGCTGGCTGGGCGAATCGCGGCTCTCAGTCGATTCATCAGTCGGATGGGTGAAAAGGCACTGCCCTTCTACCAACTCCTCCGTAAAGCTGACAAGTTCGAGTGGACCAGTGAGGCGCAAGAAGCATTCGAAGACCTCAAGCGCCTGCTATCCACCTCGCCAGTACTGGTAAGCCCACACGAAAGGGAACCACTGTTGCTATACATCTCCGCCACCAACCAGGTGGTCAGCACAGTGCTCGTAGTCGAACAAGCCGAAGAAAACAAGGTCCACGGGGTACATCGCCTAGTCTACTACCTCAGCGAGGTACTTACGCCAACAAAACAGTGGTACCCACACTATAAGAAACTGGCATACGGCGTCTTCATGACGGCCCGGCGACTACGCCACTACTTCCAAGAACACCCAATTGTGGTCGTCAACGACGCCCCGCTTGGGCACATCCTCAACAATCCCGACGCCACCGGATGAGTCGCACTTTGGGTAATCGAACTATCTCCACGAGACATCACATATGAAAAATGTGACGCAATCAAGTCACAAGTTCTCCCTGACTTCGTCGTGCACTGGATGGAGAACCAGCTCACCGAAAAACCAGATATGTCCTACCTCTGGACAATGCACTTCGACGGATCTAAGCGGAAGGACGGAGCTGGTGCAGGTGTCATACTAACATCGCCCCAGGGAGACAAGCTGAAATATATTCTGCAAATGCAGTTAACCGCCTCCAACAACGAAGCCGAATACGAGGCCCTGCTACACGGGATGAGGATGGCGAAAACCTGCGGTGCCAAAAGGCTCATAATATATGGCGACTCCAAGTTGATCGTCAACCAGACAATGCACAAGTGCGACGCACTGAACGACAACATGATCGTCTACCGCGACCTCTACGACACACTCGAGGGGGACTTCGACGGCTGCAAGCTGCGGCACATAGGTCGCGAAAGCGATGAAGAGGCGGACACACTCGCCAACATAGACTCTACCTGCGCCCCCATACCACCTGGGGTATTTCTCGAGCGCATCTGCAAACGCTCCATCAAGCCAAAGGCCGCAGAGAAGAAAACAAGCGCAACAACGGACTCGGGGGCTACGCCGCCCAATGAGCCAATGGCACTCAACGACCTAGAGCTGGATACAGGACTCGAAGGACCAATGAGCATCATGATGATCGAGCCATCCTGGACTAAACCGTACATCACGTACCTTCTCAGCAAGAGGCTACCGGACGACCCGACTGACGCACGGCATATCGCGCGGCGATCCAAGGCATTCGCTGTTATCAACGGCGAACTCTACAAGCGCAGCATCATAGGAGTGCTCCAACGATGCATCTCCACGGCCGATGGAAGAGTTGTTCTCCTTGACATCCATGAGGGGCCTGCGGGCACCACGCTGGCAGTCGCGCCCTCGTAGCCAAAGCTCTACGGGCTGGATTCTACTGGCCTACGTCCATGCGTGACGCCAAGGACATCGTCCAGAAATGCAACATGTGCCAGCGGTTCACGGACAAGCCACACGCACCTGGCGCTGAGCTCCAGCCAATTCCATTGGCCTGGCCCTTCGCGCAATGGGGACTCGACATGGTCGGCAAGCTCCCAAAGTCCTCACGAGGAGGCTACGTCTACCTCCTGGTCGCAGTCGACAAATTCACCAAGTGGATAGAGGCCATGCTAGTGACCAATCAATCAGGACACAACGCAGTCTAGTTCTTCGAGTCCATCGTCTACCGCTTCGGAGTACCGCACAACATCATCACGGACAATGGGATGAACTTCAAATCCAAGGAGTTCCAAGAATTCTACGAGAATCTGGGAATCAACGTCAGCTATGCCTTCGTGGCACATCCATAGACCAACGGTCAGGTCGAACAAGCTAACGGTCTCGTTTGCGGCGGCATCAAGAAGGGACTCCTCCTGTCACTCGAACAGGCCGTGGGTTGCTAGATAGACGAACTACAATCAGTACTCTGGAGCCTACGCACAACTCCAAACAGCGCTACAGGGTACACCATGTTCTTCATGGTGCATGGGGCTGAAGCGGTGCTACCCGCTGAAGTACGATACAAAGCACCGCGCGTGGTCTCTTATAGCGAGCAGGAGTCAACACTTTCACTCGAAGACTCAGTCGACCTCCTTGACGAGGCAAGGGAAATCGCCGCGGAAAGATCAACGATCTATTAGCAGAACCTGCGCAACTACCACAGCAGGAGGTTACGCCCCAGGTCCTTCGTCGAAGGCGACCTGGTCCTACGACTGAAGCAGCAAGGGCATCTCAAGCTCGAGTCCCCCTGGGAGGGACCATACATGACTACAGAAGTAATCCTAGGTGGCGCCTATCGCCTTCAAGATTTAGAGACAGGAGTCGCATACTCCAACCCCTGGAACGTCGCGCAGCTGCGACGCTTCTACCCTTAGTCGCTTTTACTTTTACATTGCAAATAAGGCTACTCAGCCAAGGCTACTTAGCCACACATTGTACCTCGTACTATCCTGCGAATAAATAAAGCTAAGTGCCCTGAAACTCTGTGTTTTTCTTTTTCGCAAAATTATCCACTCGGGGGCTGTGCCACCCTATACACATCTGTTCTACGAACTAAACACGATATCCTGAGTAGCTGGCACACCAATCAAAACCCTTGACAAACATCAGCCCAGTTGCAACGCACCTGACAGGTTGACAAGGGACTGAGATAAACACAAAGCCAGGCTAACGAAAAGGAGTCGCATAGTGCAACGCACTCACAAAACATACACGCTAACAAGCTCTTTTAAACATCATTGTCAATCAATTATACACAGCATATATACGAACTTTACAACATTGGTACAACTATGTGCAGGATACAAACTAAACTACTGTTGCAGCAAAAGAACATTGGTCTGCTCCTCGAAGAAATCGACGATCTCCTCTGCTGGGCAATCCACTGCCTGGTAGTGCGGAACCATGTTCCAAGTAGAACCCGCTGGTGGCGCAGGTGGTCCAGTCGCAATTGCTGCAACGTCCACATCAGTCCTATCCAGTCGCACTAGTGACAGAGCAACTTTGGCACCAGCCACTAACTGTTGACGTACACACTCGCGGACCGCACTCAAGTCCTGGAATCTAGCGAGAAGGGCCAGCAGGCTCGATGGAACGACGTCCAACGGGAACATTGTCTGGTAAATATTCTTCAAGCATGACTGCGACTTCTTCAAGAAGTGAAGCACTCGCGACGCACGATCCTGTAGGGTCACCAACGCGATTGCGCGATCATGATCTACCTAGAAATACCCACTCGCCTGAAGCTGCTCTTGGGTTAGGTCATTCATGCGAATGGCAATCCGATCCTTCTCATCCTGCGGATGGCGCACGCTGACAACTATACCAAGCAAAGGCAAAATATGAGAACAATGAACTACTGCGAGTGACTACAAGGAAACGACATGAGGGATGAAGACTAACATTTGCATTGGTCACCCAACTGCGTCACCTCCCCTAGCAGATATTGTTCTCGGGCGGCGGCTTTCTCCGCTTTCGACTTCCATACGTCTGCATTTCCGTGGAGTACGGGCAATTCACGCTCCAACTGCTTCACGCGGTCAGGGAGTCACGAGAGCAGAGAGAGCTCCTCCACCCTTGAGTGCGGCGGTGCCAAAGTGTCATCAAGGGGCGGAGAATCCTGAGGCTCCCTCAAAGGATCACTCGATGTGCCCTACCACAAGTCAAGCAAGAGACAATAAGAGGACTAAGGCGAGGCATAGACAAAAGATTCAAGTGCATTCAAGATTAACAAAAGTATCAGCAGATACACTCGCCAACAGGCATGTTCTCGACAAAAGACATAAGCTATTTAACTATTACAAGATGCAACTACTGAGGAGCGACTGGCTTCTTCGACTTCGACTTTGGTTTTGGGGGCCTCATCGAGTCTGTGGCAGTATCAGATGCCACAGACTTCCCGCTGGCCCCTGACGTCGCAGACTTCGCAGCTTTCTTGGTGCGCTGAAGCTCCTCAGAGTACGTCGCAACTGTATTGATCAGCTGCGGGACATACTTGCCACAAGCAGTTGTGAAGGGAGCAAAGACTACCTACTGGCCATCAGCGCTGACAGGCATCGCCTTGGAGACCACCGCAGGATCAACTTCGACCCCATGGGCTAGAACCATGGCGAGTGGCATCGAAGCGCCTGCCGCACGGAGCGAGTTCTTGAAGCTTGCAGGGACGCCCCCGGCAAGAGACTCCACCACCTCGTCCATATTCTCGATCAGCTCAGCCTTGGGCGCCAGCTCTTCCCAGAGGCGACTAAGCATGCCCTTGGCCTTGGAGAGCGTCCCTTGAACGGCAGCACTGCGATCCTCAACTGCTGAAATGGCACCCGCCAAGGCGTTGTCACGGCGGACTGCCTAAGGGTTGAAGCTCAAACCGCTGGCATCTACAACCAAGCATAGGCACAAGAGTCAACACCAACAACAAATTCGAAAGAAGAAGAAAACACCAAAAATTCAGACAAAGGAATACCTGAGAGAGCCTTGGCAATCGAAAAAAGTTGTTCCTCGAACAACTTGTCCCTAGCCACGACGGAGGCACGCAGATCCTCCTCGCGCTTCCGCGACTCGGCACATGCTGCGACTGCCTCATCGCGGCTCTTTACCGCTGCAGCAAGTGTCTTTTCAAGGGAAGCGGCATCGCGGAGGAGTGCATTATGCTCAGCTATGAAATAAACAAAGATAGGCCATCAGCCGGATATATCACAAAGAGGACAAAGAAGAAGCAAGACACTTACTTTCAACCACGCGGTGGCGAGTATCCAGCATTGCATGCTGGCGACCCATCGCAAGAACTTGCTCCGCTAAGAGAGCGGCTTCCTTCACAATAAGCTGCGACAGGAGAAAATAGAAAAGGATAAGCAGATGATAGAAGATGATACATTCGACTGCAAAAATAGAGGAAAGAAATACTACACTTACATGATCCTCCAAAGACTCCGAAGCCAATGGATTCGCAGTCGTCCGGATAACCATCTGGTGCTCCACATCATGCGGAGAACTCGATGAATTATGGCCGGAGTGGGCCGCCAATGGAGGAGAAGGAGTGCGCTCAGCCACTTTCTTGGCCTTGGAGTTCGCAACTCCAGATTCTTTAAAAAATTGGACGTCGCTAGAAGACGACAACACCGGCTGACTGCAAAACCAAACCAACATCAAGAAAAGGCAACCCCAAAGAAGAACCAAAAGGAAGATTCGTATACTTACCAATCAAACTTGTCAAAATCGAAGGTTTGATCCCCCGACTCTGATGACGACTCATTTGGCAGCCGCATCTTCTTGCGAGAGGATGGCGCCATGGCACTCACGAGAACAGCAGGTATCGGTGACTCTGCACCAACACCTGCACCTTCGGAGTCGAAGGGGACGACGCATCTGAATCCTCGCTACGGGAATGCTTGCGAGTGTCTGGACCACTCGACTCGGGGGCTTCCTCCTCCACATCAGACAGGACGGTCGACTCCGACTCGTCCTCTTCCAAGGCTTCACGAGGGATAACCCCCTCCGAAAGAGGGGGCATACAGGGTGGCACCGCCCAATCCTGCATACAAAAAACAACTTAGCAAAAACCGATGCAACAACAAAAACACAGTCAACAAAGCAAAGCTACTACGTAGCACAATTTTACCTCAGGAGGAGGGTTAGCAGCATCGAACAGAGGAACGTCTGGTCCACTGGGGAGTACATCCTTGACAGTGTACTTGGTGACCAGTCGCACCCTCTTATCTACCTCACTCGCAGAAATGCCATCGGCAGATACGCGAGTGACATCGTCTGCGCCAGCCCACTGGAACATAGGGTGGACTCTAGCCTGCAGGGGTTGGACGCGACGGTGCAGCCACGTGCGAATGAGGGCGCAACCTCCCTCTTCCTTACCCGTGCGACTCTCGAGGTCGCAGACACGCTCGTACAGCACATCTATTTCCACGGACTTGCCGGGCATCACTACGTTCTTCCAGGAGTGCCTCCTCTTGCACGGCGTCGTGGCGTCGAAGGGCGCGAGTCCGTAGTGGTCTACGTCGGCCTTCTGGTTGCGGACGTAGAACCACTTGTCCCTCCACCCTTGGACAAACATCATCAGCTTGATGTCGAAGTATGTGACAGAGGGGTCGACGTGGATACCGCAGCCGCCTACATTGTAGACTACAGAGCCAAACGCCGATTGGCGCTTCAACTTGAAGAGGCGCTTGAAGAGACCGAAGTGCGGCTCGATTCCGGGCCAGCACTCGTAGAGAGTAATGTAGCAAGCTATGTGGAGAATGGAGTTTGGGGACAGCTGATGGAGCTGGAGCCCGTAAAAACAGATAAGGCCCCTGAAGAAAGAATGCAGGGGCAACGAGAGACCACGGATGATGAACGCTAGGAACATCACCCGAAAGCCAGCATGAGGAGAGGGGGTTACCTCGCTGCCAGGGACGCGTGTGTCCGTGAATGCGGAAGACAAAACCCCGTCCTGGCGAAGAAGACGAATCTCTGAAGACTTTATCACGGATGCGCGCCACGCACCATTGGTGACACGAGTGCCGTGCCTTTCTTTTTCCCGGCAGCGGCGGTGCTGGTGCCCGTAGTGGTGGAGCCACCCTTCTTCTTCAGAGCAACCGCGGTAGCGGCGGAATCGGCTGCAACACCTCCTTTCTTCTTCCCCATTCCGCGGCGGCGGTGTGACCAGAGGAAGTAGCTGGGAAATACGTGGAGCTGGTCCAGCACCGCGAAGGAGAAGAGTGCAAAGAAGTAGAGCAGTAGCGGCAATGGCGACAAAGGCAAAGGCAGAAAAGAAGTAGATGTGAAAATTACCGTCGCCGCATCGCTACTTAAGCCCCTAGAAGATGCAATCCAACGGCTAAGAAAAACCCTATCAGACGCGTGGCGTTCATCGTGCTCGACACGTGCAGGACCTGAAGCGCGAACCGTCCCCCACTACCTCCATTACGTGCGGAAATCGAGGAGACGCAGTTAAAACAAAGATTACGCATGCCTGGTCAAATCAGAGTCAGAAAATGGGACCAACGCTCGTCACGTTTCGTCAAACTCGCTCACGCGGGCAACTGAGGTCATGGGATCGTTGATGACCCACAAGTATAGGGGGTGTATCGCAGTATTTTCGAGGGAAGTGAAACCCGATTTATTGATTCGACACAAGGGGAGCCAAAGAATATTTATAAGCCTTAACAACTGAGTTGTCAATTCAGCTGCACCTGGAAACAATCTTGCTCATAGCAGTTTATCAGTAGCAACAGTTTTGTAGTAGGAATAGCAGAGTAACAGAAGTAGTAAAGCAAAGACAGTAGTAACAAAAGCAGTAAACAGTGGGATTCGAGTGCGGTAGTCATAGGGATGGATGGACGGGTGTTGCATGGACAAGACAATTTACATAGCAATCAGAACATAGGGCAATTGCAGATAAATAAGATCAAGCATCCAAGTACTAGACAATCGTAGGCATGTGTTCCATATATAGTCATACGTGCTCGCAATGAGAACTTGCACAACATCTTTTGTCCTGCCAGCCCGCTTGCAGCGGGGCTGGCAATTAAGGTGCTCCTTTTAATAGAGCACCGGAGCAAAGCATTAACACTCCGTGAACTCATGTGATCCTCACATCAAAGCCTTTCCCTTCCGGTTATCCCGATTTCTGTCACTTCGGGGCCATAGGTTCCGGACAACAACGTGTGTATACAACTTGTAGATAAGACCAAAAACAATACTATCATAATGAATCAATAACATGTTCAGATCTAAAGTCATGGCACTCGGGCCCTAGTGACAAGCATTAAGCACAACAAGTCACAACAAAGTCATAAAGCACTAATAAAAGATACTAGGCACCATGCCCTAACAATCTGATTCCATTACATGAACGATCTCATCCAATCCCTACCATCCCCATAGCCTACAGCGGGGGATTACTCACTCATAGATGGGGGAAACATGGATGGTCGATGGAGAAGCGATGGTGATGATGATGGCGATGATCTCCTCCAATTCCTCGTCCCGGCAGGGTGCCAGAACGGAGTTTCTGGTGCTGTTTCGTGGAATCTGGTGGTGGCAGCGGAGCGGAACTCCTTCTGGAAAAACGTCGACCCCCTAGAGTTTTTAGGTCAGAAGGCTTCTTATAGGCGAAGAGGGAGACCGAGGGGGTACCTGGGGCCACCACACCATGCCCTGGCGCGGCCAGGCCTAGCCCGCGCCTGGGGGTGGTGTGGCCAGCCCCTGGCTCTTCTCCGTCTCATATTCTGGCTCCTGGAGTCTTTTGGAGTCTTCCGAGAATATTCATTTTGTGACTTTCCTGGAACCAAAAACAGCAGAAAACAGGCAGCTGGCACTATGGCTCTTGTTAATAGGTTAGTCCAAGAAATCATATGAAAAGTACTCCAGAGTGTGGACCAAACACAAGAAAGTGGATAAAACCAAGCATGGAGCATCAAAAATTATAGATACATTTGCAATGTATCAACATCCCCAAGCTTAACTCCTGCTCGTCCTTGAGTAGGTAAGTGATAAAAAGAAAGAATAATTTTTGAGGTGACATGCACCATCATAAACTTGATCAAAGCATTTGTAAAACATTCAAAGCTGGGATCATAGTACTTCAATCATAACATGGAAGACAGAGTTCTAGCAATAAGACAAAGAAACTATGATGCAACATGAAAAGGCACAAACAAAAGATTCATGAATAACAATGCCTTGCAAGACGTTTGTTTCTTTCACATAAAGAAACGTAGCTTAGTGGCATTCAGCTTGTCCCTCATAGAGTAGCAAACATAAATGCATAGGACACCTTCAAAGTTTACAAGAGTGACTAGATACAAATAGTTTAAAACAAGCAATATCAAGGTATGCATCAATCAACAAGTCTTGGGATAATGCACACAGAACTAAGAATGGCCACTATGCTCTCAAGAAAGTGCTCATAGAATGTGTGGAGACTCAATAAGGAAATGAACAGGTTTTGAAAAGTTTGAAAGGCTTCCAAATGCTGAAAGTATGGTACTCATTAGCTTTGAGCTCTCATTGCCCCTATCATAAACATCTTTAAATGGTTAAGGTTAAAGTGACACAACTAAGAGGATATGCTTGACAAGTTATAAATCAAAGTCTCATGCCCCTTACTTACGAAGACCGATCCTCATGCTACTCAACTTCAGTCACGAGTAAGCTCTTGTCATTGTAAGTATATACGTATCATAGAGAACCGCCAATGGGGTACCCCTTGCACATGATACAGGAGTTATCCCATAATCAAAATGACAAGGCAAGCAGACAATGAGCATCTCAGCGATCTTTTTATTTACTATGTGCATAGATTTTTATTGAGGATGCTTCATAGAATGCTCATTATGGTTATGCTGCAAGTTTCCACCATGATTTGGCATGGCTTAGGCTAGCGGCCCAGGCGTTTCTCTAACATACATACAAACTCCATGATCTTACAAGTTCCACTTTTATTTCACACCGCCAGGATCCATAAGCAAAAGAACATGATATCAACTAGGTACAAGGTACCAATGAAGTGTTGAAAGCGGTCCCCATGATACATGGTTCTGCTAACTTCAACTCATAAAGCGCAAGCATATACGTAACAAAGAAGGACGCAATGGTTCAGGTTTATTAAGTGCAAGAAAATAAAGTGTGTCATCAAGTTCGTGAGAGCTTTACTAACTAACTTTCTCATAACAAGCAAACATTTTATTCGGAAGAAAACAAAGCATATTGAATATGCACGAGAGTAGCAAATGATGCTAATAGGTAGGTATGGGGGACACTTTGGCAATATTTGGTTTAAGGGAGTTGGAAACATGAGTAAAACATACTCAGTGAATGTGAAGGCTAGCAACAGTAAGGGAGCGACAAAAGAGAGAGCAATAATGGCCATAATCATGCAGAGCGACAAAACATCATTGATCAAAGCATAAAGTGATACTACAAGTTGAAAACTAAAGGATCATAAAGTCTTATGGTGACTTGAGATAGTCATAACATGGTGTGAGCATGTTCCAAGTCAACCCAAATAAAGCATCAAAGGAGAATACCACAATACTATGCTTTAATATGCTAAAACAACGCATGATTCATCCAAGGCACATTAAGCAATCTCAATTGTTTATAACAAGTCATGCTACAGCAAAGAATACTAAGCATAAAGCCAAAACAATATCAAGCATGGCATAACAAAGCATAGGCCACACTCAAAAACAAGCTCCCTTTACCACTTAAGCATGAGCTTTCCTACTCTTTTCCAAACCAAACCAAACTATTTGAAAGCCAATATATGAAAGAGGAGGTCCAACCAATTTATTCAGCAAACTAAGCAAACCAAGAAAACGAAAACTAAAACGAAAAACGAAAAAGAAGACACTCCAAGAACAACACAACTGTGCATGAAACAATAAAAATGAAGTGGTTGGAAGAAACCTGAGATTTTTATTGATGAAGAAGGGGATGCCTTGGGCATCCCCAAGATTTGACGCTTGTACTTCTTGGATATTTCTTGGGGTGACACATGTGGCATCCCCAAGCTTGAGCTTTAGTCCATCCTTCATCTCATTACTCATTCCTTCCATACACCTGAAATTTTTCCTTCATACAAAACTTCACATAATCTTTATTAGCAACATTAGTGCACTCAAGATAAAAGGTCTTAAGGTTCAGTTATAACACCAAATAAACTTCCATTAGAACAATAGCTACTGTAGCACTTCCCTCAAAAAGCTCAATTCCCCAAAAAAACTCAAAAGGGAACCAACAAGAAGCAAATGCAGAAAATGGCAGAAATCTGTCAAAATAGACCAGCAGGTAAAGACGAATTTTTTCGAAGACCTTTTGTTGCTCAAATCAAAAAGTATTGAACTAACAAAAGTTAGATAAAAACCTGGGGCAGAAGCACAAAAATTCACGCCTCAAAAAGAAGTTCAGATATTTTACACGAATTTTGACGGTGAAGCACATAAATCTGTTTCGGGACAGCAACTTTCCCAATCATTACTTCTCCCTCATTAGAGGTTACTCTTGGCACAAAAAGCAAATAAAAAGGATAAGGAGCGGTTATTACTGAAGTAATAACTTCCAAGACTCATCTAAAACTTTTGGGTTATCTCCCAATAAGTACTTTTCTTTAACGCCTTTAAGTTAGGCATAAGCAAAAACTAAAATAGATAGAATAGAAGTAAGCGGAGATAATTATGGTGAAAACATTGTTTTGTTCAATGAAATCCTTTTGTTAACAAGGTTGATCAGGTCTTGTTACCAAAATAATTTCATATGAGACAAAACTTTGTATTCCACTAATGATTATGTTACCTCAACCTTGATAGCAACGGTCCCAATCATAATAGTTTCAAAATTTTCTCTTGGTATGGGACAATATATTTCTCCAAGTTGAATGCCCTCAACATGTTCAATTGAATTCAAAACCATAAGTCATATCAATCTTCTTGGGGAAATAGATAGTATGTTTCTTGTCATTAACATTGAAGGTCACCTTCCCTTGATTACAATTAATAACAACTCCTACAGTATTTAAGAAAAGGTCTCCCAAGAAAAATAGACATATTATCATCTTCCGGCATAATAGTTTGAGAGGATGCTCTCATAAGAAATATGAGTTGAAGTAAAAGAGAGCATCAAGAAGCAAATTCAAAACACATTTAAGTCTAACCCACTTCCTATGCATAGGAATCATGTATGCAAATAAATTCACAAAGAACAAAGTGGCAAGCATAGGAAGATAAAACAAGAGTAACTTCAAAACTTTCAGCACATAGAGAGGTGTTTCTATACCATGAAAACTTCTACAACCATATTTTCCTCTCTCATAATAAATTTCAGTAGCCTCATGAATAAACTCAACAATATAACTATCACATAAAGCATGTTTTTCATGATCTACAAGCACTAGAGCTTTATTATAAACATTTTCAAAAGAATCCTCAGGAACATAACAATCATCCTCCTTTAGTAAGCATGGAGGACAATCAAATAATGTAAGGGATAAAGAGTTACTCTCATTAGAAGGTAGGCATGGGTAGCTAATCCATTCTTCCTCCTTTTATTCATCACTCTCCTCCTCTTTTTCATCTAATGAGATTTCAGGTTCATCAATTTCTTCTTCCATAGGATCCTGCAAGGCATTAGTCTCTTCCATTTGTGGGAAGCATCAATTAAAATATTCAAGAATATAGCCATTTTCATCCTTGTAATTATCAAAGCAAAATTTAAGTATACCATAAACCTCATATTTGTAAGGTGAATCATCAATATTTTCAAGCAAACTAGCAAGTTCAAAAGCACCCTTCCAAGCAATAAATTCTTCAATTTGTTCTGCATCATAAAAGTCATAAATTCCTTTAGCATAGGAAGATATGGTATCATTAACACTATACTCACATTGAAAATGGAGGTGTTTATACCTCTTTCTGCAACAAGACTCGTAACAGCAATAAGTAACATTATAAGTAGAGCACACGTTTCTAGCAATGGTATACAATCTATCAATTTGTTCCCATAAGTGTTTCCCTTTTTGTGACGAGCGGTGTTCCTTATAATAATATTTTTGATCTTCCATGAACCCACCTTGCCAATAAGCTTCAGTTTCAAAGAAACCAACCATTGACAACAAGCATGATAAGGCAAGACAATAACAGACCAACGAAAATAACAACTAAAGAAGGAACTACTTTTTTTGTATTTTTGATAAAGAAACAAGCAAACAAGGAGAAAATAAACTTAGCTTGAATAATAGTGAATCCAAGTGAACTTGATAAATAAAGCTATGCTCCCCGGCAACGATGCTAGAAAATAGTCTTGATGACCCACACGTATAGGGGGTGTATCGCAGTATTTTCGAGGGAAGTGAAACCCAATTTATTGATTCAACACAAGGGGAGCCAAAGAATATTTACAAGCCTTAACAACTGAGTTGTCAATTCAGCTGCACCTGGAAACAATCTTGCTCATAGCAGTTTATCAGTAGCAACAGTTTTGTAGTAGGAATAGCAAATTAACAGAAGTAGTAAAGCAAAGACAGTAGTAACAAAAGCAGTAAACAGTGGGATTCGAGTGCGGTAGGCATAGGGATGGATGGACGGGCGTTGCATGGACAAGACAATTCACATAGCAATCAGAACATAGGGCAATTGTAGATAAATAAGATAAAGCATCCATGTACTAGACAATCCTAGGCATGTGTTCCATATATAGTCATACGTGCTCGCAATGAGAACTTGCACAATATCTTTTGTCCTGCCAGCCTGTTTCCAGCGGGGCCTCTAGGGAACTACTAGCAATTAAGGTGCTCCTTTTAATAGAGCACCGGAGCAAAGAATTAACACTCCGTGAACTCATGTGATCCTCACATCAAAGCCTTTCCCTTCCGATTATCCCGATTTCTGTCACTTCGGGGCCATAGGTTCCGGACAACAACGTGTGTATACAACTTGCAGATAAGACCAAAAACAATACTATCATAATGAATCAATAACATGTTCAGATCTGAAATCATGGCACTCGGGCCCTAGTGACAAGCATTAAGCACAACAAGTCGCAACAAAGTCATAAAGCACTAATAAAAGATAGTAGGCACCATGCCCTAACAATCTGATGCCATTACATGAACGATCTCATCCAATCCCTACCATCCCCATAGCCTACAGCGGGGGATTACTCACTCATAGATGGGGGAAACATGGATGGTCGATGGAGAAGCGATGGTGATGATGATGGCGATGATCTCCTCCAATTCCCCATCCCGGCACGGTGCCAGAACGGAGTTTCTGTTGCTGTTTCGTGGAATCAAGTGGTGGCGGCGGAGCGGAACTCCTTCTGGAAAAACGTCGAACCCCCCGGAGTTTTTAGGTCAGAAGGCTTCTTATAGGCGAAGAGGGAGAACGAGGGGGTGCCTAGGGCCACCACACCATGCCCTGGCGCGGCCAGGCCTAGCCCGCGCCTGGGGGTGGTGTGGCCAGCCCCTGGCTCTTCTCCGTCTCATATTCTGGCTCCTGGAGTCTTCTGGAAAAATAGGCACTTTGGCTTTTGTCCCGTCCAATTCCGAGAATATTCATTTTGTGACTTTCCTGGAACCAAAAACAGCAGAAAACAGGCAGCTGGCACTATGGCTCTTGTTAATAGGTTAGTCCAAGAAATCATATGAAAAGTACTCCAGAGTGTGGACCAAACACAAGAAAGTGGATAAAACCAAGCATGGAGCATCAAAAATTATAGATACATTTGCAATGTATCAATCTTCAGCCAAAATTACGCAGCAGAAGACTTCGACTACTTTAGTCCTTGCTCGAGTCTTTGTCTCCACCAAGCACTCGGGGGCTACTCCCATAGGGAGCACTGGTCGCGCACCCTACGATTTTTCTTTTATTTTTACAGGAACATGAACAATCTAAGCAAACCCAACCACTCGAACCGCAATTCGACTATGGACATGGGTTACTCCCATAGGGAGTGCTGGAAATAAATTTGACTAAAACAAGCAAACAAAAGACGACAACAGTCGCAAAAGTTCTTTAGTCCCTGCATGAGTCTTCGACTCAACCAAGGATGAAAGAGACTCCCCCTAAATGTGTGCATAATTAATAATTTGCATTTGAATACAAATGCACACAATTAGGTACAAGGCTATTTCATTGGAATGGAATCTACATGCAAATGACAAGTTAGACCAAAACATCATACCACCATGAGAGAGAAGTCCTCAATATAATATAAGAATAGTCAATATGATAACCATTATTGAGGCCTTCCACCATGAGAAAGATAAGAAAAATAGCCATTATGATAGATAATATAGCCAATAAGATAGATGGATCCATAATCATCGAGACATAAATCCACAAGATATTTCCAGTGATAAATCCACAACTAAACCATAGTGCCAAACACAAACATAGTCTCATACAAACCAACTCACGAATAAAAGTTCAACGCTAAATGGGCCCAAGCAATGATAGAGAAAAATGATAAAAAGCAAATGCTTGTGCCTGACCCATGCAAATACACGGAATCCTAAATAGAACTACTTCTCCCACTTTGGCATCGAAATGCCAAAAAGGAAGAAGAGTGATGTTAGCGCCCCAAGAGATCAAAATGAGAATTTGCTTTATTTATTCATATTTGATTCCGTTTTCTTTTGATTTTATTTGTAATTTGTCTAGATGATGTAGTATTCACCTTTAAACCATTTCACATCATTTGTAACAATCAAGCATGGAATTTTCAAACATTCACACCTTAATGCAAAACTAACATGCCTTCATATTTATTTTCTTAATAAAATATTTTGTTAACCCTAAATTGGGTGATTTGAACTGGATAATCTTGATTAGAAGTTTTGGGATGTTACAATAAAAGACTTTGGAATCGTATGCACATGGCAAGAATTGAAATACTTTAAAAGCATAGGATTATTTCATGTGTGGGGCTATGCTTGCCTTTGCCTATTGATTCCCAACTATAGATCGGCATGGTTCATCAGATGATCTTGTTCATCAATAATCTTTGATGGTGTTAATATTGGTCTTCGATCTTGATCTCGTTGCTCACATCAACTCCGATGTCTATCGAGAAGAAGCAAAAACACCAGAAAGGAAAGTGACAATCAACACATGGCATCGATGCAATGCTTAGGCACGGATGATGATATGAAAAGTTAAAGTATATTGAAATGAAACCCTAGTACATGCTAGGTCATTTTAAACAGGGTCCGAGGGGTGCAAACTAGAACATAGGGAACCTTGGAGTCACCTACGGGGTTCAGTTGGTTCTTCTAATTAAACATGCAATTAAAGTTGTTGAACAATGCATGATTTTGATGCTATTGTGTAGATCTTATTTTTCTAAATATTTTGATATATTATTCATATTTTTCTGATTAAAATGAATTAGTTATGATTTTTTCCCAATTTTAATCCATTTTTAAATCATTTTAAAATAATTAAACAATTTTGGAATAATATATAAATTATTTTGCATCTGATCCCAAATGTCAGCATTTTATTCTTTCTAGAAATTAATTATGGAAATTACTAAAAACCTGATAGCTCGGACAAACCTAGGGTATTTTTATTTGCTATAAAAGAATTACAAAACAATTAATAAAAAGAAAAGGCAATTACTGCGCCAGCATGACGTGATGCTGACGTTAGCAATGGAGGAACCCTAGGTTGAGCACGGATCTATCGATCCCATGCGCGCCTGGACGCGCGGTTGGTTGCGTTGGAACTAGGAGACGGTGATGAGCTTGTTGGTGGTGGCGCCGCCTAGCTATGGTCACCAGAGCAGCATGCGTGGCGGCGACTGAAATGGATCATAAGGGCACCTAGAGGGGTGGTGAATAGGTGCTACTTCAAATTTTAGTTCTTTTTCAATTTTAGGCTTGACACAAATGTAAATTATCTAGATATGCAATTATGAGAATTTCCCTATATGCCAACCTAACTACTAAGCGTGTAAAAAGGAGCGAGGAAACCGTAGTGGAGCACGCGGAGACACGGGATTTGTTTGACCGCACTTCCTTCCTTGTTAAGGTAAGTACGTATGCGTTGGAGGGGTGGGTGGTTCTAAGACTACCACGCCACAATAGGCCTCACCCTATTCTCTGATGGATCTCGCCACTAAAGGCCTAATCCAACTTTCCACTATTGGTACCCTTCAATGCGGGAACCGGTGCCTTTACAATGCTAGCGGGGCACACATCCACAACATAATTGGAGGCTCTCGTGATGACAACAAGCTACGACAAGAACAAGGATTATTAAATAATCAAAACTAGGATCTAGATATTTGCAAGAAATACTAGATCAAGAATCCCCCAAGTGAATGGGGGAAAAGTGGGCGCTTGATTGGTGTTGATGAAGATCGAGTCCTCCTCCTTCAATTCCCCAAAGATCGAAGCCTTTGAGTGGTTGAGGATGGAAATCTCACTTGGAACTTGAAGAACAGGTTTGAGCTTTTTCGAATGAATCAAGAAGTCTGGTAGGTGGGATTGATGGGGAATAAATACCCCCTGCCAAACTCGGCCATTGGAGACTTTGGGGGCCGAATTATCCGGCCCGGGTAAAACATCTGCCCCGGAGACAGATTTCCCGGGGGGAAATCCCCCTCCCCCCACTGCAAGATGCGCCATTGCTCCCTTTGCAAAAAACCTGGAGGGGTGGATTATCCGACCCACTTTGGATTATCCGGCCTCGGCAAAAACTCCGGCCCTAGCCAGATAATCCGAGAGATAGTCCGCCCCCTTACTGCATGACGCGCCTGGCTAGACTTTGCAAAACTTCTCGGGGGTGGATTATTCGGCCCCCTGGAGGGGCGGATTATCTAGCCCAGGCAAAAACTCTGCCCCTGGCTGGATAATCCGAGAGACATTCCCCCACCCTACTGCATGACGTGCCTTGCCTGCTCTTGAGATTGGGGTGGGCCAGATTATCCGACCCTTGGCAGAGGCGGATAATCTGCCCCCAACATTCAGTTTTGTTGTATCTGCATGACTAGATTATCTGCAATACTTCAACACACATGAGATGATCCTTGGTATTGCTATCTAACACACAAAAATCTAGAGACCATGAAATGTTCTTTGAATCTCCCCCTTTTTTGTGTTAGATGACAAATACTAGGATTTGCAATAGAGATCTACTAACAACATCATTTCAAGGATGACAGAGACTCCCCCTAAATGTGTGCATAATTAATAATTTGCATTTGAAGACAAATGCACACAATTAGGTACAAGGCTATTTCATTGGAATGGAATAAACATGCAAATGACAAGTTAGACCAAAACATCATACCACCATGAGAGAGAAGTCCTCAATATAATATAAGAATAGTCAATATGATAACCATTATTGAGGCCTTCCACCATGAGAAAGATAAGCAAAATATCCATTATGATAGATAATATAGCCAATAAGATAGATGGATCCATAATCACCGAGAGATAAATCCACAAGATATTTCCATTGATAAATCCACAACTAAACCATAGTGCCAAACACAAACATAGTCTCATACAAACCAACTCACGAATAAAAGTTCAACGCTAAATGGGCCCAAGCAATGATAGAGAAAAATGATAAAAAGCAAATGCTTATGCCCGACCCATGCAAATACGCGCAATCCTAAATAGAAATACTTCTCCCCCTTTGGCATCGAAACGCCAAAAAGGAAGAAGAGTGATGCTAGCGCCCCAAGAGATCACTCGTTGTACTCTTGTGTGCAAGAATAAATGGCTTGGGGATAGGAGAAGGCTTGGGTTTAGACCACCAAACTGTGATGGTACTACACACCCAAGATTGCAAGAGTCAAATCAACTAAAAGCCAAAATTGGGTGCATTATCCATAAGAACAAGAGATATGCAAGAAAAACCAAAACATCCACAAGGAACCAACTCTTCTCACGCAAGAGGACGGTGGTTGAAGCCACCATGTTGGAGTGTAAGGTATGACACCGCAAATATATATCTTGGGTTTCATGACCAATACTCATCAAAGAACTCACATATGACATAATGATATTAAGAGAAGTGATTTTTCTTGCTCTCGGCATTATGGGGGGAGGGTTAGTCCAATCAATTAGGACCGCACTCCCCCTATATCCATGCCCACACCTAAACCAAATAAATGAAGAGATGTAAGTGGGTATGCATGAGTAATCAAGACAAGCTCCTTGAATCCACAATATTTAGCTCATTCCTCAAATAACAAAACCTTGCTTCATCAAGTGGCTTCGGAAAATATCAGCAAGTTGGTTCTTTGTTCTCACAAAGGATAGATCAATATCACCACGAGCAACATGATCCGAATAAAGTGATTGCGAATCTCAATATGCTTTGTCCTTGTATGCTGCACCAAATTGTACGCAATTTTGATTGCACTTTCATTATCACATAAAATAGGCACTTTGTCACAATTGACACCGTATTCCTTTAAAGTTTGCCTCATCCATAATAATTGAGTACATGCACTTGCAGCAGCCACATATTCAGCTTCAGCGGTGGAGAGATATATACAATTATATTTCTTCGAAGACCAACATACCAAGGACCTACCCGAAAACTGACAAGCACCAGAAGTTGATTTCCTATCATCCTTGTCACCAGCCCAATCTGAATTCGTATATCCACATAGAGAGAGATCTGAACTTTTGGGATACCATAGACCGAAGTTTGGGAATGAACCAAATATCGGAAGATTCTTTTGACCGCCACTAAGTGGCTTTCTTTAGGAGTCGCTTGATACCTTGCACACACACTCAACACAATATCGGGTCGAGATGCGCAGACATAAAGGAGAGAGCCAATCATGGACCGGTACACCTTTTGGTCCACATCTTTACTATTGGAATTGAGTTCAAGATGGCATTTAGTTTGCATTGGTGTGACGATGCCATTAAGATCCGTCATCTTGAACCTCTTGATCATGTATTGGATTAATTTTGCTTGATTAACAAAGGTTCCTTCTCTAAGTTGCCTGATCTCAAATCCAAGAAAGAACCGTACTCCCCCATCATAGACATCTCAAACCTGTTAGTCATAAGCTTTGAAAATTCATCATTAAAATATTTATTAGTAGAGCCAAAGATAATGTCGTCTACATTTTATTGGCATACGAAGAGCTCCCCTTTAACCTTCTTAGTAAAAAGAAATGGATCAATCTGCCCAACCTCGAAGCCACGGTCTAACAAAAGCTCTTTAAGATGCTCATACCTAATACATTGCTAACATATCCATAATTTTTGGTGTTCCATGCTTGGTTTTTATCTACTTTGTTATGTTTTGTCCACACTTTGGAGTACTTTATATACACTTTATTGGACTAACCTATTAACAAGATGCCACAGTGCCAGTTGCATGTTCTCTTCTGTTTTTGGTTATAGAAAAGTCATAAAATGAATATTCTCGGAATTGGACCAGACAAAAGCCAAAGTCGATATTTTACCGAAAGACTCACGGAGCCAGAAGACGAGACGGAGAGGGTCCACAGGGTGGCCACACCCCCCCCCCCCCCTTTGTGCCGGCACCCCTAGGCCGTGCCAGGGCATGGTGTGGGCCCCGTGGCCGCCCACCGACCTTGCCTCTTCGCCTATAAGATGCTTCCCGATGCAAAAACCCTAAATCGAACAGCCTCCAGCCACGAAAAGTTCCGCAGCGCCGCCGCCACCGAAGGGGAGATTCGGGGGACAGAAAGTCTCTGTTCTAGCACCCTGCCGGGATGGGGAAGTGCCCCCGGAGCCATCTCCATCGATCTCCACCACCATCTCCATCGCCGTTGCTGATTACCATGATGAGGAGGGAGTAGTTCTTCCTCGAGGCTAAGGGTTCTACCGGTAGCTATGTTTTCATCTCTCTCTATGCATGATCATATTGTGATCATGAGCTTTGTAATCAAGTAGATCTACCTTGCTACTCAAGTGCTTTAATATATCTCTACTCTCCCCATGTGTGTGAAAGTGATAGCGTGCACACCATGGTGGCACTTAGGCTAGAGATTACAAATACTTGTTATGAGTTATATTTGGAGTTGGATGTTTCTATGAAATTGTGGTGTTTGTTGGAACCATCTAGTTCTCAAGGTGACAGTGTGGGGTTATCTAGATGGGAAAGGCTTACTTTGAGGTGTGTTGTTATAGCCCTACCATGGATTAGAGTGTCCAACCGGAGAGTAGTTCAGAGTAGTATCATGAGGAGAAGATATTTATATGAGAGTGTTCACTAGTGAAAGTATGATCCCTAGGCCTTGTTTCTAAGCATTGAGACACCGTTTGCAACTAGATCTGTTACATCTTTGCTTGCTTCCATCTTTATTTCAGTTTGCCTTTAGTCTCTTCCACGCCATCAAGCTATTTTCTGGCACCGTTACCACTTGTAATTATCCATACCACTTGTATTTCACTATCTCTTCGCCGAACTAGTGCACCTATACACCTGCCAAGTGTATTGGGTGTGTTGGGGACACAAGAGACTTCTTGTATCTTGATTGCAGGGTTGCTTGAGAGGGGATACCTTTGACCACTTCCTCCCTGAGTTCGATAAACCTTGGGTAATCCACTTAAGGGAAAACTTGCTGCTGTTCTACAAGCCTCTGCACTTGGAGGCCCAACAACTGTCTACAAGAATAAAAGTGCATAGACATCAATACCATGCACATGGGGATTGTTTAAGGCCATAGAGCGCCTTATCGAGCTTGTAGACATGGTTCGGGAAGTTGGGGGTCCTCGAAACCCGGGTTTGCTTCACATATACCAACTCATGTAGAGGACCATTAAGAAACGACTCTTAATGTCCATTTGCTGTAATTTAAAGTTGTGATGAGATGCATAAGCAAGAAGGATACTGATAGACTCAAGGAGAGCCATGGGAGCATTAGTTTCACCAAAGTCGATGCCTTCCACTTGAGAGAAACCTTGTGCTACCAATCGTGCCTTGTTGCTTACAACAATTCCATTTTAATCTTGCTTGTTCTTGAAAATCCACTTGGTGCTGATAACATTGTGGCAACCCTTTGGCTTCTCTACTAATTTCCAGACCTTGTTACACTCGAAATTATTGAGTTCTTCATGCATAGCAACCACCCAATCTGGTTCTTCAAGTGCTTAAAAAACCTTCTTGGGTTCCATGATAGATATATGAGCTTGATGATCACGGAACTTTGCAAGCTCTCTTCTTGTGGACACTTTTCTTCTTAGATCACCAACAGCTTTATCTAGAGTATGACCTCTGAATTCGAGGTTTCTTTCAGCGCGAGCTTTGCGATGAATTTCAATTAGCTTGTTGTTTCTTGGAGGAATTTCTTCATCATTTGAGTCTTCGTCTGGACCACTAGCTTGATCTTAATCAACAACTTGTTCAGCAAGTACAGGAGATGAAGAACCTTGCCTTTGATTTTGATCAGCAACCATAATAGGAGGTTGTTGCTGTTCTGAACCTTTCCCTTCTTCCATTAGAACCATTCTTGCGTTCAATTTCAGATTTGGCTTTGGCGGGGTCCTTCGAAAAGTTTCTAGAATAAAATGCCATGTACTCACCATGTGCCCTCTTGACATCCTCGGGACAGTCCGTAGCATCAAAGTCGTCATCATCATCTTGTTCAACAACATTTGCCTTTAAGGCCACATTTACCCCCTTTTGCATTCCAATGGCTCGAGCACGAGCATCTTCGGCATTCTTGGCGGCCACTTTGAAGGCGGTCATTTCTTGCATGACCTCATTGGAAGTCATTTGATGGTAATTGTGTCTACCTTGAAGGCTCTTCAAATCAGTAGGCTAAAAAGGCATAAGAGCACTAACATACTTTCTTTTGATTCAAGCGTCATCAACATGGGTAGCACCAAGATTTCTAAATGTGGTGGCTATTGACTTGAGTCTTCTATACATATCCTCAGGATCCTCGCCATCCATCATATAAAAACCTTCAGCTTGGTTACTCAGTGCATCATACATATTCCTTCTCATGCTTTCATTCCCATTAAAGAGTTCGGTGTGGGCATCCCAAGCTTCCTTAGCCGTGCTGAGATGTTCTATGTGGGGCATGTCCTTGGGACCCACACCGAGCTGAATCATGTGTAAAGCCATTGCATTGAGTTGGATGTCCATAACTTTTGTTCATGTCAAATTTGTGGAATCACCAATGCGGAGGCCTTCTTCAATGATCCTCCAAAGCTCAATAGACGAACTACACACATGAGATTTCATTAAGAATTGCCATTGATTAAATGAAGATGCAGTAAGCTTGGGTGGATCACCCCTAATATTTATATGAGGGTGAGGGATTGGTGGGTCGGGAGAATATAAGTGAGGAACCTCAATATAGTCCTCCTTACCACTTCCCTTTTTGGAGGAGGATCCATTATTTTATCACCTACCACCTCGTCTTCCTTGAGTTAGTATTAGCTTTGTCCTTCGAGAGAGGAGTGGTAGCCTCAGAAGTAGATGGAGGTGGGGCTATAGATGGAGAGAGACGAGTGTAACTACCTCGGACCCTACGCTCTAAGTTCAAGCCTGGATGAAGCGGAAGTGGTTAAAATAGTATAGCGGGGGCCCAGAGGACCGCCCACGTGTAGACCCGTCGGCCGTCCTAACCACTTCCAAGACATCGGGACAAGAGCGAGCAGCGTAGGCAACAGGCGAAGAGATCAAATACATACACAAGTGAGTATGTATGCAAGCTACCATACAACAATTTTTAGAGCCATTCCATCTAAAAGAAATAGAAATATTGCAACGCCATACGGCAAGATCCAAATACCCTAGATAGAGATAATAGTTTAGGATAGCTCCTCATACATCAAACATCAGAGTATCAGGCGGAAGCGGAAAACAAGATCCAAGTACGGATAAGAAGCAAATCGGCATAAGATGCCACATACATAAACACATCCCGCCCACAGATCTCACGGATCCCCATCCCCGGAATCTCTACACCGTGTGATCGTTGCCAACATCATCTGTCTCCTCCACCCAGTATCCATCTTGCGAATACACCTGTTCATCTGAATCAAACAATTTATCGTGTGAGACCCTAGGGGTACTCAGCGAGTCTTTATGCCTCTAAAGGGGACATATACCTGGGGTGACGCAATTGCAGCAAAAGATAATAACTAACAAGTCTATAGATACTCGCTAACCATCCACCTAACCAATGATAGACGGATGTCTGTTAATTAGTAACAACAGTTATAGTAGTATAAAGTAACAGATCCATCCTCCTTCTCGCTTACCAACGAGAAAGCGGACGAACAACCCATCCGTTGGCAGTTTTATTAACCATTCCATGAGTATTGCACTATTTACTAGTCAGGTATTTAGTCAGATTAAAAGCGGTACTTTAGTTATACTTGTCTATGATCGAGAAACTGTGCTCCAAGTCATCCATAACCGCGGACACGGATTTCAGAAAGATTTCCCTGCAGGGGTGCACAAATAGCAACACACACTCGATCAACCTCGGAAAAACCAAATCAAAACCCAACGAGGCATTCACGACAAAGTGATCACAGGATTCAGAAATATTTCAGGGGGCCACCCCATTGAGCTACCCGCAACGAAGTTGGCCGGCTCTGAGACGGACCCAAGGTTTGCGCCAATGGCTATAAATGACTGGGAACCCGAAAGTGTGACTGGGCTTGTCGATACCGCGAAAACACTCCGCAATCCTAAACAGTACAGGTGCTCCTCGCACAATCTTAAGTGAGACAGTAAAGCATGGCATAAGTACCGGATAGTAACAAAGCCCCAAACTAATTTGTGGCCCCAAGAAATAGAAATGAATCAAGCTCTGGCTCAGGGGGGGTCCACGGCCTCCCGGATGTGGATAGTGCGAATAGTCAAGGAACAGGAATCAAGTACTCGGGGTCCTACGGGACACAAGTGAGCATGAAAAACCAAATAGCAGATATTGCTCACTGGTGCCTCTTTCATTAGGTATCCCTTTACTACTCAGGTTAAGTTGTTTAGGTACCTCGTGATCCATCAGACACTCACACACCCTACACATGCTGTTCTACGACTCGCATGGCTCAAAAAACTCCTGTAGTAATGGCTCATGGGATGGAGGAACAAGCTTCGGTGAGGTTTAAAAGTAAAGGCTATGCAGTACTTGGGATTCAATTTAATGCAATCGCGACTCAATGATGCAAGAATAGAGGCAATAGGTACTATATGTATGCAAGCATGTGGTAGTGCTTGCCTGGCAGCTCAGTTGAAGCGAGAGACGGATCTGGGTAGTACTCCTGGGATTCCTGATATTTCCCCTGCTCGGCGTCTATTCGAAAGAAGAACTAAACAAACAAGGGCTAACATAAATAAAGTGCACAAGCATATAAATAAAATGTGACAAGCAGACAAGCATGCCATGATGAATGATGCATAATTTACATGGCAATAATGTAGCATGGCATGGGTGAGGTGTGGGGTACAAGAATAAAGCATTTTATTAAGTTTTAGTCATGTTTTGCTCCCAAAACACTTGTTGTCCACTTAATATTTATATGGTGCATGCTGCAATTCAGAACAAGGAATGCATAGTTAGAACAGACTCGTCCACATATTATTTGTCAAATTTGGAGTTATAGAATTAAAGTTATTAATTAATTAAGAAAAGGTGTTTTATTGCAATTAAACAATTTCGAAAATTTAAATTAGTCAAACATTATTTTGGAGGGAAGATTTGAAATCCTCACATTTTTCTGATTCAAAAACATATATCATTTGTATTATTTGAATTTACAAAATAAAAGTTATTAAAAACAGAATTAAATCATATTTAAACATTTTCTGAAAATGTCTTATTAGAAACAGATAAACGCAGACACTTTTTATACCCAGGCTGACCTAGCCACAGTCACAGACAGGTGGGACCGAGCTGAGCTGGTGAAACACTGCGCGGCTGAACTTTTCTCACCGCGGTTGAAGTGAGCCACGGTGACAAACAGGTGGGTCCAGCGGTGAAACGGACCCACGCGGCAGCGAACGAGAGGGGGCTTGCCCCGCGGCACAGTGGGGGAGCGCGGGTTGAGGGGTAGGAAAAACTCGGGCGCTCTTTTGTAAATCGCCCAGAGGCGCTGACAGGTGGGACCGGGTGGAGTGCGGGTTTAGAAACCAAAAAGGCCAAGGGGTTATGTGGGAAACATGCACAGGTACTGTTTTTCTTCCTCTGATTTTTGTCTGACGAACTGACAGAGACGCGCGGCGCGGCGCAGCGAGGGCTCGAACCAGCGACCTGGGCACGTGCGCGGAGGGCGGAAGCCACTACGGCTGGCTGGTGGTTGTTGGTAGGGAGCGACTAGGCGGCTAGGTAAGGCTAGCGCGGCGCGTCGACGAGCAAACGCACGCGCAACGCCGGCGCACAGAGACTGCTCGACGGTCGGTCCGAGACGTCCAGGCAACGACGGCGACTGCGGGGATGTCTAGGAGGTTAGGGAGCTCACCGCGGGGCTGCTGGAGGGGTTGGATCCGGCCGGGGAGCGACGGATCAGCGACGTAGCAGACGCCGACGAGCTAGGGTTTGGCCTCGGTGTGGAGGACGTGCAGCAGCTACCGGGCCTCCTCCTCCTCGTTGCAGAGCACAGGGCGACGCAAGGGATCCCGTGGCCTTCCTCGACACCACAACAACCTCGCCCGCCTCCCTGGCTACGGTGGAGAGGCCGATGCCGACGGTAGATGGCCGGCTATGGGAAAGAGAGGTGGCGGTAGGTGAAGATGGGGAAGGAAGGTGCGGCGCAGGGCCCCTGGGGAGGATCTGGGGTAGCTGCACGTTGGGGAGGGAGGAGATAAGGGCAGTAGAGGGAGAAAAGGGGCCGTGGGGCTCGGTGGAGAAAAAGTGGAGGTGGCTCGGCCACCTTCCTTTCTCTCCTCCTCTCGATCACGTGCATGGTAGGTTAGGGAGGCAGGGAGGCTGCAGCTAGGGCCAGGCACGGACAGGGAGGTGGCCTGGCTCGGGTGGCCCTTGTGGCAGAGAGAGAAAGGAGAGGGAGGCTCGGGTAGGGTTAGGGTTGGAGGGGTGGTGAGGTGGCTCGAGTGGTAGAGAGAAAAGGAGAGGGAGGCTCGGTTAGGGCTTCTAGATTAGGGGTGGTGCCTTGGCATGGGTCTGGTTAGGGTGGCGGGGTAGATGTTCTAGGGTTTTACAAGGCATGGCATGAGTGACATGCACATGGGTGGGGTGATGAGGGTGGTGGCACACGGAGACACAAGATTTGTTTTACCGCAGTTCCTTCCTTGTTAAGGGAACTACGTCTGTGTTGGAGGGGTGGGCGGTTCTAAGACCACCACGCCACAATGGGCCTCACCCTATTCTCCGATGGATCTCGCTACTAAAGACCTGATCCACCTTTCCACTATTGGTACCCTTCGAGGCAGGAACCGGTGCCTTTACAATGCTAACAGGACACACATCTACAACTGAATTGGAGGCTCCTATGATGACAAGCTGCCACAAGAACAAGGATTATCAAATAATCAAAACTAGGATCTAGATATTTGCAAGAAATACTAGATCAAGAATCCCCCAAGTGAATGGGGGAAAAGTGAGCGCTTGATTAGTGTTGATGAAGATCGAGTCCTCGTCCTTCAATTCCCCAAATATTGAAGCCTTTGAGTGGGTGAGGATGGAGATCTCGCTTGGAACTTGAAGAATAGGTCTGGGCTTTTCGAATGAATCAAGAAGTCTGGCAGGAGGGATTGATGGGGAATAAATACCCCCTGCAAAACTCAGTCGTTGGAGACTTTGGGGGGTGGATTATCCGGCCGAGGTAAAACTTCCGCCCAGAGACGGATTTTTTGGGGGAAAATCCGCCCCCTCCACTTCAAGACGCGTTGTTGCTCCCTTTGCAAAAAACCTAGAGGGGCGGATTATCCGGCCCCCTTTAGGGGTGGATTATCCGGCCTGGGAAAAAACTCCAGACCTGGACGGACAATCCGAGAGATAGTCTAGCCCCTTACTACATGACGTGCCTGGTCAACCTTTGCAAAACTTCTCGGGGGGGATTATCCGGCCAGGGAAAAAACTCCGCCCCTAGTCGGACAATCCAAGAGATATTCCGCCCCCCATACTGCATGACACGCCTTTCCTGCTCTTGAGATTGGGGTGGGCCGAATTATCATCCAATTCGGTTGTGAACAGGAACACAATGCACAAATCGCAAAAGTCTTTTGCTCTCTGTTCCTTCTTCATGCACTATCCAGACGAAAGAAAAGCATCACTGATTTCTTCACAAAAGTTGAAAGATAACAATAAAACATGCACTCATACAGCAAGTGAATGTAACCTAGAACTATTAACCATGATTTTGTGAAATGCAGGAAGTTGGTTAAACTGAAATGATAATTTACAAAGTCCAAGCATCATATCTTTTTTTTAAATCCTCAAAGATAGATTTAGTAAATTACCATGCAGCAGATCTGATATTTAGTGTTTACTAGAGGTTTAGGGTTTATTAGAGGAAGAACATACACCATTCGCATCTTCTCCATAGTGGAAACATCAGTAAAGTTTGCTATAAACATTAAAGCGAACTGCTTCATTATTGGCTGATCTGTAAATGCAGAGAACAAAGGCTTACTGCAGGGTTTAACTGAATGTGTTGCAGACCACTCTAAATAGTGCCAATCTGTATCTACAAAATTAGGAGGTTCAAAATGAGATTTAGTAATATTTATTTCAGGTCATGTAATATCTATAAGCATGATCTAAATACAGCTAAAGAACGAACATGATATTACTATATGTACGCATTAATTCGACAAAGACTAAAAAGTATGATTTCTAAGCTAATATTCCCATATATATAGATGATAACTTTCCCCCTACCATACCCGTGAAAATGCATGGTAAGAGCTAATTAGTAGAATGCATTTTTATATCCTTTTTCTGAAAATGTTTCCATCGGCTTTAGTAGAGTGCAAAGACAGAGATGTAAACAAACCAGAGAAGACTTGAATTTGAACTCTCGAAGCAAGGGGCAACACATATATACATGTTCATACGGAACCATAAAAAAACAATCAATCATGTTACTAAGAGTGCAGGCTTAAAGCTAACAATCAAAATACTTGGGTTTGAGTTCTTTTTGCCACGTGACAGAAGCAAGCAAAATATTGTGGCGTCGAAGAACCGATTATCCTTCTATAAGCACAACAGGATTTCTTATACTTGTTGTCTCACTAAACAACTCTCATAATAATTCACATTTCTCGTATGCATCATATCCATACTGGACTTCAAGACATCTCTATTAGAATCATAGGGTAAGAAGTTAACCTTCAGATGGTGATGAATTCATATTCCAAAGGCGCCTCATCCAAAAAATAAGCTGCTTCAACAGGTTAAAAAATCTGTAACAAAAAAAGCACGGATAGACCCCACACCATGAAAAGCAACCAGGAACCATTCCGAACCGGTAACCTCCATTAGAGCATTAAGCATGGAGAATAAATATTGACAATGCCTCATCGAGTGAAGGGTAACTGTTAGTGGCATCTCCACTGAAAATCGACAGGGAGGTCCCACACTACTGCTAGTAAGCATTTGGTCAAACACACAACATGCAACATATGGAAAAAAGTATCTACATGACTAGATTATCTGTAGCACTTCAACACACATGAGATGATCCTTGGTATTGTTATCTAACACACAAAACTCTAGAGACCATGAAATGTTCTTTCAGCGACCGACGGCGAGGCTTGAAGGTGGTCGTGGAGGTGACGTTACAGAGATGAAGAAGGGGAATGGAGGGGCGTGTGAGCACCGGAAGCTCACCAGTAGCACGATGGAGGTGGTGGCGAAGCTAGGCGAGGTCGGGGACGCCGAGATTGGTTACAACGGTGCTCAGACGGAGGCGGAGAGGATGCGTCGATTTTGGCGATTCAGGTTGTCCCGGTAAGCACTCTTCGAGTAGGAGAACAAGGGAGACGATGCGGTTCGCCGGTGGCCTCAGTGCGGCTTGGGGTGGCCGGACACGGTACGGCTCCGATGAGTTCTGGTGCTAGGGTTTGGTAATCGTGCGGGAGAGAGAGGTTAGGGAGGTGAGAGTGTGTGCTAGGGTTCTCTGGCGGCATCATCGAGTACTTGTATACGGCAGAGAGCGGCGACGTTGATCTTGGCGCTCAGCACGCATCGCTACGTCGGCGAGCGGTGGAGGAGCTGCCAGGCAGCTACTTCGTGTTGTCTTCGACGAGGACGAAGGAGAAAGGAGGGCCGAAGTGGTATGGGCCAGGTTGGGCCGCACGGTGTGGGCCACGTGAAAGTTTGCTGCGGAGAGAGACGGAAGCTAGGCTATGGCCTGGGATGAGGTTTGGCTAATTTTTTTTAACAAACCATTTTTTCTTTTCTGTTTTCTATTTTCTCTTTGTATTTTCAATATCAAATCTGTTTTTGAATACTTTTGAAATACTAAAGGCTTTGTAAAATATCGGAAAACAATAAGGGGCCCTTATATACAATTTGGGCTCCTCACTTTTTGCACTTTTCATAACTCAAAACCCTTTTGAATATTTTCAAAGAGAGGGGAGAGAATTAGGGTATTAGGGTTTTGTATATTTCCTTTTTCTTGCATTTATTTTTAGCATATTAAATGATGCTCATGACTGCACATACAAACCCTAATTACTTTTAGTAGAACTAGGGGTGTTACAATCCATGTCTTATTTTTAGAAATCCATGGGTAAATCTCTCACATTGGTTATCTAGATGAGTTCATAATATTTTTAGATTCCCATTGATTCTACATGTTAGGATTCAAAGTTTTTGCATGGAATCGGTTATATACATCATAAAAAACCTTATTCCCACGGTTTTGTGTTGAAATTTGGCAGAACAAAGAAATTGGGAAGGATGCTTGGTCGCAGTGGAACCTATGGTTCTTTGAGCTCGAAGAACAAGCGCTTGCGCCCGGAGGGCGATGCCCTAAAGGAAGCCCTCAACAAGGACTACAAGAGGGTGAGTGCCAAGACCGTGTTGTACACAAAGTGGGTGTGTGATGAATTCCAATAGTGCAATGGTTTACGAGAGGACTTCAACAACATGTCCACCAACGGTCATGGAGGTCTTCGCCACTCTTAGTGTCGACACCTACAAGCGTGCCACTCACGAGTTCCTCTCCACCTTCTATGGCAACCTCGCCACACACCAACAAAACTACACCGTGAGCTTTACACCCAATGACACCTCTCGTAGTCCCTCTTTTCAGAATTTCTGCAATAGTTTTGGGTTCTCTCATGAAGGGAACTTGATACTACTCATGAAGTCCTCATCGAGGACATTCATGCTTGGAAGGAAATTTATGTTCACAGGAACACCGATTATCTACGGAGGAAGACCGCCACCATCCAGAACCTAACCATCCGCTACTTTGCTGCAGGTTTGGAAAACTCTTTGTTTGGGAGGGGAGACACTAGGGCAATGATAGGCCCCGACATCAATGTTATCTACATGGCCCTTCACCCAGACTTGGTCAACCTTGGCGCCCTCCTTATTCAACACTTACGCTGCTAAAGGTCGCGACATTCAGGAGATATTCGCTATGGTGGTTTGGTCACCCAAATCGCCTATTCAAGTGGGTGGCCCATTCCGGTAGGACAATCCATGGAGGGGAGTAAGTATTTAGATAGTGTTCACATGGGTAGCACTAAATTTATGGGAATATATGCACTCAATCGCCGCCTTCGTTCTTGCCAGTTTTGTTTTGCGCCTAATGGTCATGTGCAACAAGAACTTTCTTTTCTCCAAGATTTTGGTTTGCTAGGGAGACAAAGATGGGTCCTCAACGAGGGATAATTACACCAAGCAAAGATCCTTGTTGGGAGAATTCCAAACCCCGAGGGTAACCCTGCTTGGGAAGGAGGAAACGAGCAGAAGAAGGAGGAGGAGTAGCAACAAGGCTGGGGTAACATGGGCTAGGATGACTATGCCCAGCAGCACCAGCATCAGCAGTCGTTCCCACAACAGAAGCCATACGTGCCACTAGTGCCACCGCCGGGACACAACTTTGTCCCCTATGACCAGTTCAACACGTTGGTTACTCGGGTGGGCGGCATGGAGAACATCTTACACGACGTGAATGCCAATGTCATCAACATGACTCAAAACTCATCTCATTTCATGAGTGAGTTCCCCAACTACTATGCGCACCACAACCAGCCGCCAAATGACGACAATGATGAGTAGACCAAGTTGGACCAAAAGCCTAAGCTTGAGGAACGTTGAAATCCTTCAGCCTCTTCACATTCATATTTTTTTTCTTCTTTTTTGTTTCATTTTCTTATTAGTTGCATGTTTACTTCTAGTTTTGCATCCATAAAAAGAAAATATAAAAAAATGGAGTAGCCTTTTATTTTATTTTCATGTGAAACTCTCTTGGTTTCTTTTAGATTTTCACGGGTTATTCACTTCAAGTGACCTAGTGATGGAAGTGTAGCATGGAGATGACTTGAGTATAAGACCGAACAAGTAAGAGGAGGTATCGCATTCTTATCTTTACTCCTCTTGTAAGTTTATTCTTGATCATATTATCGTTTGCTCGGTTGCTTTCTAGTATCACTCTCCACGTAGTTTGTTATCCTATAAATTTTATTCTCATGCTTATGTCACTACTTTAGTTTCGACTTATGAACTTATGAACATTGCTCTTTAGTTTAAAAATTAACTGTGTTGGATTCAACTCCAATAATTTTAAGAACTTGAGAAAGCAACTATGAGATGACTTTGGTGCCTTGTACTTGTCTTAAGGATATAACCTTAGCAATTAGCAATGCTCAACCCCATGGAACTTGAATTTAATTGACTTGATATGCACTTGCTGAGAAAGAATTGTTTGAAGGAATAAATCTCTAGTGGTAGTTGATATGCATGCCAATGATTAACTTGTTGATTAAAAGTAAGATATAACTTTATGCGTGTCTCACACCACTGTTGCACCCCATGAGACTGACAACTCTGCTAGCCTTCGAACAATCTCAGATTTTGGTTATGAGTTGATTAAACATATGTAGCATTCGTGCTATGATGGGTAAAATTCTTGGTATTATGGGCATGCGTTATAAACAAAGTTTACCTTTAAATAATGTCTGCATCACCTCACTACCAAAGGTTGAAGTTTTAGAGAAACAATGAAAATGATTGAGTGGTAGAGGATCACGATTTTTGAAATGGGTGTTAATGAGCTACTCTAATATTATATCTCTTTTGATTTTACTTGAGCACCCTTTATTTGACAAGTATTCCTTGATAAAACTTATTTTCACTCTCATTAAAAGATAGGCTCTAAAAGATTTGATTCGCAAGCCTAACTAAGCTTTTGACACTTTCTCTTTGAACTAAGATTTATTTGCTAGCAAGTTACACGTGGTTAGGAAGAGAACCTAGGTGCCATCATTCAAATAAAAGTATGATCATGTTTAAGGTTTCAAGTCTTGTGAAGATGGAATACGATATCACCTCAGACTTGTAAGATTTTCTATCTTTATAATTCTTTATAACTTTGTCACTCGAGGGCGAGTAACTGGTACGCTTGGGTATATTGATAGTTCCAAATTATGACACCTTTTACCGAGGATTTTCTAATGGTTTTTACTTGGTTTAATTGGTTTTTATCTTTCAACTAACGCTAATATCGTGAGTTAGCGGAACCTTATAGTTTTTATGTGCATTTCAGATCTTGGACACTTTTGGAAGAATCCAAGGCCATTTATGAGCATATTGGAACAAAACAAGAAAATCTCTAATTGAAAGGTTCCTGATTCGAGGCCCCGGATTTGTGAACGAGTACCCATACAGGCGGAGCATGTCTGTACGGCACACCCGTACCACATGTCGTCGCCTCCACCAGATCAATATAAACACTTTTCATGAAGAAATCCAGAGGGAAAGACAGACGTAGCCGCCACTATTCATTCTAGAATAGAGGAAGAAGAGATCTAAAGGAGAAGAAGAATTCCATCGATCCTCTTCTAGATCTCTAGCCTCTAGATCATCACTCCTACATAATCCCCTTGCACTAGATTAAGAGAGAGACATTCACACTTGTAAGATTAGGGTTTGAAACTCTATTCATACTTTTCTTTGTATTTGATTCGGTCTTCCCTTTATTGTGGCTTTCTATGTTAATATCGAGATGAACTCTATTTATATCATGATCATTTTATTATGCTATTATCCTCTCATATACTAGTAAGTCCCCATAGGTGTGAGATATGTAGATAATTGGCGAGATGTGATGTGCCTATTTTACTTTCATCTATTTGTGATTGTTTTTGTGATTATTCTATGTAAGAAAGATTATCTTTGTGCGACTAATGCTTGTTGTCTAATGTAAGGGCCCAGATAACATGATACTAAGATCTCATAGACATGAACTTGTTTGCTAGTGAATCGGCGACCCCGAGTGACACGGCCGATATTAAAGAGAAGCTAGTATAACTCGAGGAGAAACAAGGAACCACTGAGTTTAAAGCCTTGATCTGGTATCATGACCTTAATTGCCATATTGACCCAGGAAAATGGATCATTGAAGCCAAACGAATATACCGAGAGGAGTCTTGGCAATATTATGGGGTTGCTTGCCTACTTGCATATCAATAAGAAGTATTATAATCACTTATTCCATTTATTTCACCTGGCACATCACTATCACCATGAACCATATCTCTCCGCGCCTAATCTTTCATCTGAAGGAAACTCAAACCATTTTTAGTTTTATTTACTTTTATGTTCTTTACTTTTACTACTTCTCAATACACAATTCTCAACCATTCACACTCACTTTCTTCCATCTCAATTCTTGTAGTCAATTCACTCAAGACAAGTGACACCTTGAGTGTGATAGAAACGCCTTTGATAAACACGTTCATATGCTCCTTATTAGGATCGATATAAAAACTGAAACTAATACTTCCACGAAAAGATGGTCTGACGAACTTGTGATCTTGCAGGCCATCATATATTCTAACCAGTTATATCTATTGTATTTGCGTGAACAAGATATGTATATATCATCATGACATTGCCATCTAATATATACCTTATATTTGTTCTCTGACTTGCCACAGTGTTTGTGCACATTTGTTGTTCTTATGGAGTTTGCCCCCTCTTGTGTTTTGTTCATGCTTTGCCACTGTCCATAAGTATACATCCCGTAAGTCTAGGACTAACGATGCATGAGAGATGTATTCATCGTGCCGCTTATATAACATCATCATTTTCGTGGGTGGCATCCATGGCCTCGTAAGGCCTCGTTCAGCAGCAGCGTTTACTGGCATGTCTGGGTGTGTTATACCTAGTGGTATAGGTGAAACCACTCACCTCACCTGATACATTTCACCATCCAAATACTCTTCCCCTACCACCAACTCACACTGTTTGGGTTTGGCACCGGGTGTATTAGCCATACAAATCAGATTTTTGAGAGTTTCAGCAAAACTTTGACTGAATGTATACCGTCAGTAAAAACCGAATATTTATATCACTTAATCACACAATTTCAACAATACTTTTTTATCATGTCACCTAGCATTACAAGAACATCCCATTTGTATATATATAAAATAAATATTTCGACCAGGACCAAGAACATCTCAAGCATCACTCCGGGAACAAGAACATACAATTGGTTTATTACAAAAATGATCTTAGTCATGAACAACATCTCACGCAGGAACATCTCATCAACCTTAAATTAAAGTTTTATCATCTCATGGATCATGGTTTGTAGCATAAGTATCATCTTTATGGTATGACCGAACAAAAGGTGTCGCACTACAAAACTAGCACCAAAGCAGGGAAGGTATACATTGTAGTTTCTGCAAACTTGCACATGAGCATAGAAGGTTACATTGTAGTTAGCAACATCAAGTAAAAAACTGTGCATATAGAAGTAAGCAACAACTATGCATATGCAAGTATGACAGATAAAGTTACCAACAATTGAGAGCAAGCTACATCAGCATCAACTCATCTATCAAGGCTACAAATAAGTATCATTACTAAAAAGATTGATAAAAGGAAGAGCACACCCATATGTCCACATGTTAACTTAGCTATCTATGATCAAAAAGAGTAATGATTCTAAAATATTAAACACAAATCTCCACATGCTACATAATGCATTTTAAGAAGTGTGACAAGAGTAGAAGAGCAGTAGCTTACCTCAGGCTAACTTGGCTATTTGTACACGGATCCATTTGACAACAGTTCCATCGTTATCAGCAACAAGGTTCACGAAGATCTCACGATTGTCAGCAACTTTAAAGACTTTCAAGGCTAGAATTTTATCATCAACTGAAACACCCAGCAATGTTTTGAATGACTCCATGCATTTTTTGATAGAGAAATCAAGTGCAGCTTCTTTGGTGGCTTCTTTTTCTTCGATGTGTACTAAGCGATCCATGACTTGCACTAGTCCATCTGCATTCCTTTTCTTAGGACTGTTCTTGGGCTTCTTTATTGGCTTCTTTCTTGAACGACCAACTAAATTTCTTCCATTTTCTTCACGCACCACTTGAGCCATACTTTTAGCAACACTAACTTCATCAATCATCTGCAGGTCATCTTCATTTTGTTCCACATTTTCCTCTCTCTTGATATCTTTTTCAGCTTCATACTCATCATCACTTTCAACTTCTATCACATCCTCCTTCGATGGTGTTGATGTGGAAGTGAAGTTGAAATTTCCCTCGGCTATGTTCCCTGCAAAAAGAAGCCAAAAAAGTAGCCATTTGACAGCAGTTTCATCATTATCAGCAACAGCAAGGTTCACATACAATAGTAGATATCTTACCTTCATATAGTTGTCCAAGCGAATCATAGAGAGTAAAAGATCTGACTTTGAATCTCTTTATGCTTGGGCCAAATGACTACAAGAGTTGAACAAATGATTCTTAAGATTTTGGGATATGGTTCATCAATGTACCGAGGCGTCACAAATTGAGTTGCTAGGATGGGATAATGTCAAAGAACTCCTTGATATACTCGTGGAAGGTCGATCCACCATGCTGAAACTTGACTTGTATATCTTCAAATGATGAATTATGTGATAGCATCTAGAGAAAGAAGGCCAGCTTCTCTTCCACCTTGAGTCTACTATCTAATATTAGGCGTTCATTTCTAAGGTATGGTTCCAACCACCTGTATATGTGATTCCATCCTAAAAGCTACCAAGCAATTCTTAATATGCCCATCAAGCAGTTCCCTAACTCTCTTCTTGTCGTACAAGATGGAGCTATGAAGTTTATTATTTTCTTTACGCATCAGATGTAAGTACAATGCTGGAAGAATGAAGAAAAACATCTCATGATCATCATCAACTTTTCTCTTCCTAATACGCTAGTTCTAGGCTCCGTGGATTCATTTAGGACTAGTAAAAAGAAATTGAGAAAATAATGAGAAGGAATAGAAAATAAGCAGGGCAAAGAATGCCTAAAAGCAAAGGCCATGCATATACCAAATTTAAGTGTGCTGACAGGGTCCCAAGACGGTGGCGGCTCGTCCATCCCCACTAGAATCGTAGCAGCTTCCTACCAATAAAGGAGGCATATCAATAACGTATCTACATCCTACATTGTCATTCATTCTGAAACATAAGCTGAAGCTAGTTTTGTGGGTGCACATGAGCTTCTGGTTTTAAAATTAGGATACTCCAACTTGGAAATACCACACAACAGGAATGACCTTCAATTTAGATAGACAAACAAGGCATTCATGTAGAGATAACAACACTACAACAAGGTATTCATGTACAGACAACAACACTAGCAAATTGGTAAATATGTATAACTGGATTCTTGTTACTGTATTTATAGAACTAGCAGTCCTAGTTTTTCTCTCATTAGACAACAAAAACAAACACACACATTTTTCTTGAATTGGTTAATGGGGGCCTAGAAAGAAGCAAATGCAACATAGCATCACCCCACAGAAAGTAGTAGTAGAAGAAAATCCCATCTCATAAAATTCATTAGCACTCCATAGAAACTAGCAGAAGGAGGAAACCCAATATCATAAAATCCATTAGCTCTAGCATTAGTTGAACCAGTCATTTCAAAGCATCAAAAGGTCCTATCGCAATTTCTCTGAAAAGGTTCTATAGATACAAAGCAAGCTACAACAAACAGAGCTAAACATGAGAACGCCATGTGGTGCAGACCCAAAAAAAGGATTGTAAGCATACACCAACAAACTTCCACTAGTTGTACTACGACCATGAAAGTAAAATCAGAACATCCATGTACACCACGCTGAACTTTGCCAGATATGTCAGACATCAGGCTGCGAGCTGATCAACTGAATTCTTCACAAAAAAAATAGCTGCAGAACTGTTGTCACATATTACACATAGCATGTAAGAAGCAATACATTTGATATTCCGATTCTTTTTAACCATAACTCTTGGTTGAAAGCAAATATGAAAGAACAAAACCTATCCATCATGATATAACAGTATACACGTATGACCACATCAATATGATATTGAGTTCTAAACGGAAGAGATTTAGAAGAAGATAACATGTTGCCTATCTACAGGTGCTCAGCACAGTTGAACCGAGCTCATTCCCAGCAATCAAAATCAAGAACTCGTCCTTAATCTCTTGAAATCCTAAATCCTAGACCTAGGCCTAGATCAAGAGAGAGGTTAAGGCATAAGAGTTCCTAAGAGAAGACTAGGCTTCCACCGGAGAAGGAGGTCTGCGGGAGGTATTGGGCTTTGGCTATGGTGCTCAAGGCGACTTCGATGGAGCCGGGCAGCGAGGGAGGCATCCGGAGCGGAGGAAGGCGTCGGCGTCTAGGGGAAGAAGTAGGCGGCTAAGTCAACGGCGGGGGCAAACATCTACTCACGGCACAGATGAGCATCGGTGGCAGCGACAACAACGGCGACGGGGGCATACGTCGCGTCCTTGCTGCGCCGCCAGAGTGAGCCGTCGTCTCACAAGAAAAACGCGAGGATGGAGTCGTGTCTCCGTTCGCCTCCAGCCCGACGAGTTTTCTAGAAAATGCTTGGGCTCAGCCCGTCCGATTCCGGCCTGCCGTACGACCCTTCGCGTGTCTCCGGGTGTCTCGAGTTGGGCCGGGAATTTACACAGAAAAAACGGCCCAAACACTGCTGCCGAACGAGGCTTAAGGGAGAATGGCCATGTTTACCATTCACTTCTGAAAATTCCCAAGGCCCCGCTTGATTGGGCTTTAGCCCAATAAGTGACATATTTTTTGAAGTGTTCTTCTACATAAACTACAAAAAAGACACTAGGCGTTGATCAGGAAGAGGTTTTCATGGCTCTCTCCAGTTCGATTTAACTTAAGATGATGTCTTTGACGTCTAATTGTGGCAACAAGAAACTCCACTTGCAGCATTGTATTGTACTTCTGCAACACGTCATGTAACATGTTTTCTCCTAATGTGTCAAAATACATTAGAATGGTTGGAGCATTAAAACACAACCATGCAGCCAAAAAAATGTGCGTGTGCAACAAATCTCCATTCTTCAGAAACATATTGTGTAAAAACATCGCAGACATGTAACATTTAGGCCAACACTTAGAGCATCTCTAATGGTGATCGTAAAAACGCGAACTGTAAACGCACGATACATGCAACTGTACTCGCAATTTAATTTACAAGTTCAGAATCGGTCGCGAAGAACGGTGCATGTAAATCGAAACTGATAATTTAAAATTTTGCACTCGCCGCAGAATTCGATGACAAACACAGTTCGGATCATTAAATATTCAGCAAAATTAAGAATAAAAGCAGCGATTGTACAGCTGCACGTTATATAGGAGAGGAGCGCAGCGGCGTTCTATGCAATTGGAGCTCCAGCGTGGCGGTGGGAGCTTCACTCCTCGGAGAGGTCCATGAGGTCGGCCATCTCGAGCTTGACAACGGTGGTGCGCGCCGCCTCCCTATCCCTAGCGACGCGCTCTTTGATGAGATCCATGACATGGCGCCGCTCCGCCTAGTCACGGACGATCTCCACCTCGCGCAAGAGATTGGACTCGTGGGCCAACATCTCGAATGTGAGGCGCTCCTCGTCGGAGTCGTTGGCGTAGTCGGCGGGGACGACGACGGCTGCACGCAGTGGGGGGATCTCTAATCATCGGAGTCAGAGCTGGAGGAGGGGAGGGAGGAAGGAGCGGCGTGGGAGCTCCCCTCTCCAAAACGGGGCTCACCGGCGTGCGCGTACCTATGAATCGTCGGCACGTGCTCCTGGGACGGTGGCCGGTAGCGCTCCATCGGCACGGCGTAGCGGGCGAGCGACGCCGGCGGACGCATCCCGCGGATGGTCCACTTCTTCGCCGCCCTCTTCTTCGCGCCCTCCGAGCGGATTATCTTTCGCTGCTCGTCCTCGGTGAGCTCGCCACAACAGCGAGGAGGAGTTCGGCCGCCATCACCCCCGCCTCCGCTGCGCCCTCCCCCGACTCCGAAGTGGTGGCACGACATGGCACGGATCTTGCGGTGTTCCAGAGTTGCAACTAGTGGCGGCGGTGCTAGGGTTGGAAGAGGGAGTGAGAACGGGTTTGGAGCCTCAACCCCTCATGCACCCTCTACTTGTACCGGTCGAGTTAGGCAGTTAACGGGCCACCGTAAACGATTTCACGGGCCGGGATGATTTACAGTCACCGCTAGAGCGACCGAAAACGCGTGGACCTGTAAACCCGCCGGAATTTTACAGTTTTCACGTTTTTACAGTCACAGTTAGAGCTGCTCTTACAACATGTCAAAAAATAGTTCCAAAATGAATGAAACATTTTTCAACAAATATTGATAGTCAACGCAACCCATCATCAATGTATTTGCAACAAAATTCGCACAAGTTTCAACTGGTTGAGCAAACGTATTACCATCATCCATGCAAGGACCGATTTTGTTGATTCAGGCTCGCTGTAGCTTCGTTGGGACCGGATTAAGCGAGTCCAATTCCGTTCTCCACAACCTACCTTCTTCCCCGGCATCATCTCCCTAGTTCAAGCTCCAACATATGGTCATCCATGGCGGTGAGCTCATACCTGCCTACCATGGTAGAGGAGGCGACAGGCGCAGTGGGGGAGGAGCATCATAAGAGAACTAGTGAGAGGAGCCATTGCAAAGAGGAACTCAACTGTATGCAATTTATGTTCATGCAGGGCAAAATAAACATTCGCAGAAATCTGGTTAAGGAGAATAAGCTAGGATAAGTGACTTAAATTTGCATAAATTCTCATGTATCTACATTAAAATGCATGTAAATATATGTCATGTGAATCTAGAGAAATCCGAGTCACTTATTGCCGAACGAAGAGAGTAGCTGATAATTAGAAGATAAGGGGTTAGGAGACAACAAAGCTGTTTGGGTCTAAGAGCATCTCCACTCGACTTCCCAACATGCCGTTTTCAGGGCGTATTTTTGGTCCGGACGTTGAAATTGGGCTCAGTCGTGTTCCCAGGACCCTGGTTTCGTCCGGATTTGGCCCAAAATACATCCGGGCTTCCCAGGCCGTTCCCGGGGCGACGGTAACGCGCTAGGAACGCCGAACAAAGCAAATTCGGCGGGAAAAGAGCCGTTCACCGAGTGGGCCCGCTCAGTCAGCGGCAGAAGCCGAGTCGTCCTCATCCTCCTGCATCGGGACACTGTGAAGGACCGCCGGACATTAACCACCGGTCTCGTCGGCCACGCGTCGCCGTAATGGCACGCCACCGTCGTCTCGGCTCCCGCGATAGACCGGCGAGCATTAACTTCTCGCCGCTTCCCCTTTTCCCGCCCTCGCCGCTACACCCATCCCGCCTTTGCCGCCCTCGCTCGGCCTATAAAACACGGCCGCACCGCCGGTTCGCAGCACACTGCCCCCTCCACCCTGCACCACCCCAAACTCCGACGAAAGAAACAAACGGTGAAGAGAAAGATGGCGGAGAGGTATCCAGGCGACCCCACGGCGGCAAACGACTTTGGCCGGCGGACGGTCTAGACGTGGGAGGCGCGGATGCTCCACGACGCCGGGTACATGGCTTCGCCGGACTTCCGCTGCCCCCCAGGTGGAGGCGCCGCGCGGATGTTTTTTTTCTGTTTTAGTTATAGTTAATTTGGGCAAAATTCGGGTATATGTCCGAATTTGGCTAACTATTGTACGAACTCCCCATTGCTTCACTAAAATCGCCTATATTTGTCTAAAATTCGCCGTGTTTGATCAAATTTCGGCCAAACGTGGAGACTCAGCCTGGAAACGTGAGTGGAAAAGAGGCCGTTCCCAGCCCAAAACTTATATCTGGCCGGCGCAAAATAGTGCCGGGTTTCGGCCTGAGAACGGCCCATGAACGGAGATGCTCTAAGAAGCAACTACAACTGGACAGCTGGTGAATGCGAAAATGCTAGACAGCTAGTCGGGGACGACGTCGTACAGCAGCACCAAGTCAGGGACGATGTCCTACAACAGCACCAGGTCGGAGACGTCCTCATGCAGCGGCAACAGGTCGGAGACGGCCTCGAACAGCAGCAATGCAGAGCTGGGGAAAGTGGCGAGGAGTAGGGGAGACGGGGCAGTCAGCGTCGGCCGAAGAGGCTGTCGGCGCTAGGAAACCATAGTGGAGTCCGGGCCAAATTTCTGAAACGTTTTGCAATATCTATGCGGTGACATTTCCACAAATAATCCAGACGGTAGGGGCAGTGCCAGTGCCAGGTGCCGATTCGATTTGTAAGTTAGAGCTACGGGAAGTGCCTCTCAGATGTACTTCTGGGTTTGCAGCATAAATAGAAGAAGCGTTTCTAAAAGGTAGACACTAAAATTTAGGTGTTTGACTAGACTTGTGCTTCTAAGGGCCCAAAAGCAGTATAAGCTCTAGCCCAGCCCAAACAAACAGCCTAAGAAACATGCACATGTACATAGTAACCATGTTGTTCCACACCCATACAGTGTCACTATTGTAAATCAGCCTATTTAGGATTGTATACATGAAGAAAATCGAGTGTGGAAGATGGAAAGTGTCTTTGGCTCCCGAACACCAGTGCTCTCTTTGTTAAAAGAAAAACATATTTTACAGATTTAAAAAATATCTAGAATTTTTTTCGAACATAATTAATGTTGTATCCCACAAGCATGCAAAACCGTGACGTGAAATTCTTTATATTATGGCCTACACAAAAATAACAAATCTGATAAAATTTGAGGATTTGAAAACACACTTGTCCAGATGTACACTCTTGTCATTTTTGTACAGCTCACTATATAAAGTATTTGAAATTGATAAATCATGGGCTACATCCAAATATTTTTCAGAGATCATAAATATGATTTTGAATTTTTTAAATAGCAAGAGCACTGGATCTCTGGAAGCCAAAAATCTCCACTATGTGGAAGAGCTCTATATCGCCATACCCACTCTCTTTTTTGTGTCTGGCAAGATCACTCAGTCTTTTATTCCAGAACTGTAGGGATACAATCAGCTAGCACTAGGTGTGTAATTGCAGCTGGAGTATTTCGTACCCAACACGCGGTACTCACTCTAGTTCTACCCAGATTTGCTAGACTATGAGCAACCTATTTTGCTCACGAGTAATCTTTACAAAACTCACACCACAGATATTAACTAAACGTTTTATCTATTGCAAGTAGTTTCCTTCAAAGTTGTCAGGACCAGAGCACAATCAGTTTGTATAACAATCGGGTTCTCCGACCACTGGTGTGCCAACGCTAGCCCCTCATGGTCGAGTTTGCTGAGGACATCCGTGGCTCGATCGGTGCAATGAGCGCCAAGCTCGACGCCGTCATCACGCCATCACCCACGGCGCCCGCAGGGTGCTCGACGTATGGCAGCACCAACGGCGCCATGACCGCGCCACAGCCCGTACAGATCGGCGTGCCTAAGGCCACCATCATCACCTCAGCACCGTCTCGTCTGATACGCACGACTCATCTTCGGCCAGCCCCGACGCCGGCTGGTTTGTCGCCACCAACACCACCATCACTTCGGCTACGACGCACACCAGGTGTTCGGCGGAAGGCGCGCAAGTCCCGGCGCCACCAAGTCGACGCATGCGGTCTCCTCAGCAGCAGCGCAGACGGCGCCCCCAACCACCATCAACGCCGTCCCCGTCAGTGTCGCGTCGTCCGCCGTCTTCGCGGAGGTGGCCGCGGCTATGTGCGTGACGCCCGAGCAGGAGCTCCACGACTCGTCAACACCAACAATCATCGGCCAGGAGACCCTAGAAGTGGACCCATCGACACCTACTGGCTTCATCAGCAAGGCGCCCGTGACCTGTTCGACGGATTGCTTACCCCGACAATCTGCTGCCTTGCTGCTCTCTGCGTCCTCCTCATCGACCCTGACCGAGTACAACCTCAAGACCAGCAGCATCTGTGTGGCAGTGGTGCCCGTGACCTTACTAGGCTTGTTTCCGGAGGTTCGCGCACCCACGGTTCTGTTTCTGCAACCCTACAGTAACCGTGAACTAGTCAGGCCGAGTTCTAGTTGGCGTGGTCCTGGTACAACGGATCCTGCCATGGCCGGCATTCTGGGAGATGAACGCAATGGTCTCCATCGACAAGGACAACGGCGGGCGTGTACCCCCGCAGCCTCCAGAAGTCCAGATCAGTGGAGTTTGTCCCCAAGTCCATGGTCACACTCTCGAGCTGAGGCGAGCATCACAGTGAAATCGGCAGGCAAGACGGTGAGGCCGTTTAACGACGGCGAGGAGGTCACCATGTACATGTTGTCCGCAGAGGTGCAGCGGCATGGCGAAGTCGAGTGGCAACCATGGCCTCCGCCTTGGTGCATGTGGATCACACAAAAATGGCACATATACAGACCCAGGTCATGGTCATCGTTTGAGTGCAATCTAGAAGGAATACCATTGGTTTCACGTATGATTCAATCTTGGCTTCGTCCACCGGCCAGACTAAAACTATGTGAACAATCTCCTGGCAACAAGCAAGCTAGAAATGTACAAGTTGCTGAAGTTGGATAGAGCTGAGATGTATCGATTAATTACACAACCTGGGAATTGCCTTTGTTCCTTCTGCCAAAGCTTCCATGGTTGTCGATTCTGACCCATGTTGACACTGCAGCTGAGGAAGGAGATGTGCTGCAGTTACCTGAGGGTGCAGATCAGTTGACGTGTACCAGGAGAGCTCAAGGTTCAGCCGGAGAACTTCTAGCAGAGGTGGCAATTGGCACAGGTATTGATATTGGAGCTTGTTGTTTATTGGGAACTTTTTATCAGGACAGTTGCAACAAGATCATGTCTGAAGGTGTTATTCATTATGGTCCTGATTATATCCGATGGGAAATTGCATGGTCTCTAGTAGGGTTATCTAGTGCTCATACATACATTGAAGGAAGTGGGGATTTCATTATGTCGGACATTTCTTCTTCCTCGCTACCACCAGTCAAACTGCCTAGCGCCACTCGATGTCTTCTTATGGATCATCACATGGGGTTGTGGAACAACACACTCTTGCAAGATTGGCTTCTCTCCTGGTATAATGGGCATATTACACAGTGTGGTTTTGAGCTTCTCCATTGCCAGATTGAATTTTCACTTCAATGGGAGTGCTCTGAACTTGCTAGTACTGAATTCAAGTCAAGTTGGCTTCCTAACATGGTGTTCTTTGTTCCTGTGGATGGAAAGACTGGCCCAGCTCCTGTTTGTTTTACTGAATTGCGAGGCATTATAGGTGGTATGGAAACAATGCCATTCGTTGAAGCTCTAGTCTGATTGTCATTTTCTCTGGCAGTGAAGGCGCCCCTGCATTCTAGTGTTGCATGTTCATTGAAACCTTCTATCCAGGGGGTTGCAGCTTCTGATTTTGAAGACACAGCTGAAAAAAGTGCACCAGATGCCCACGCTACAGCTTGGAAAACCCTTAAAAGTTCCTCAGTCATTCTAATACCTGCATGATTTGGAGACTGTGGAATATCTAGGCTCATATGGGATGCAAAAATTGCTCGTGAGAACAAATTTCCGGACGTTGGAATTGTTAAGGTGTATTAGTATTGGTCTAGGAGTCCGTATTAGTATTGGTCTAGGAGTCCGTATTTGTCTAGATTTATCTTCTTGTACCTCAAGTCAGATGTACTATATATTGTGGCCTTTGGCCCCCAGATAATACAAGTTGTACAAGTTGCTTATTCCTAACATGGTATTAGAGCGTGTCGCTCCTTGGCCTACGTTTTAGCCACCGCCTCCGCCGCGCCGCCCCCGGCGAGGTCGATCTCCATGATCTCCGTCGGGGGCATCGCATCTCGTAGCCAGTAGCCGTAAGGCCTTTTTTTGTCTCCCTCGTAGCCGCCGCCGCCGCTCGCCCCGGCACCCCGCCGCCGCGCCCGGCCGCCGCCTCCGCCTCCGCCGTTAGCAACTTCCGGTCGCTGGCTCCTTTCCGGTAATTCATGCCGGTGTTTCTTCCGTTAAATTCTCCGAGCCTTCCTTCCTTACTTCGTCGCTCTATGTCGACTCTCGTGGCTTTCTTCACGCGGTTATGACCGCCTTTTGCCGACTTTGTCTTTGTCGGCGCACCGCTCTACGTCGACACTCGCGGTTTCTTCACGCGGCTATGACCGCCTTTCGTCCACTTTGTCTTTGTTGGCACGCCTCTCTACTTCGACTCTCGCGGCTTCTTCATGCGGTTATGACCGCCTTTTGCCGACTTTGTCTTTGTCGGCGCACCGCTCTACGTCGACACTCGCGGTTTCTTCACGCGGCTATGACCGCCTTTCGTCCACTTTGTCTTTGTTGGCACGCCTCTCTACTTCGACTCTCGCGGCTTCTTCATGCGGTTATGACCGCCTTTCGCCGACTTTGTCTTTGTTGGCACGCCGCTCTACTTCGACTTCTGCGTCTTCTATTCTTTCTGCTCTTCGCTCTCTTATTTCTCTTGTCCGTGTTATCACGGCTGATGGTACCTCTCTTCCTGTTTTCAGTCGAGGCACCCTCTCTACTTCCTCTTTCTCTTTTTCCTGATACATCTCTCGCTGTCTCTACTCCTCCACCTTCTCCTTCTGATGCGTCTCCTTTGTTTTTGGCGCCATCCTCTCCTCCGTCTAGTTCCTCTAGTTCTTCTCTCCGGCCGCCGCCGCTGTCTCTTCCTCACTCTTCGGTGCTATTCTTCTGACCGCCTCTTGGTCTGTGTCGATCTCTTCTTCGATCGACTGTGGCTTGACTCTATAGGTTTTGAAGACTATTCATGCTATGGCGACACTTTGAAGACGCGGATTTTGGATTTTTTTTTGTTTTGTTTTGTTTTCACTTCTTCAAATGCAATGCTATTGCATACGCTTTGCATTTGAGGGGGGGTGTTAAGGTGTATTAGTATTGGTCTAGGAGTCCGTATTAGTATTGGTCTAGGAGTCCGTATTTGTCTAGATTTATCTTCTTGTACCTCAAGTCAGATGTACTATATATTGTGGCCTTTGGCCCCCAGATAATACAAGTTGTACAAGTTGCTTATTCCTAACAGGAATATGCTTGAGAATGCAGCTATCAGTGTTTGAGTTTTACATACATGTTTTGTGCCTGGAAGTGGGAGACACTGAAGAATTCAGTGCATACACACCAGATCAGGTTGTTCTGTACATGACTGAGGTTCCAGTTATCATTTACCCTAAACTTTGGAGTCAATCTGGCAAAACTATCAGTTTCATATGGTCATGGGATCCTGGTATTAAGGAACTTTTCGGCTTATCCAAATGCCATTGCCGTGAAGCTCTGTTATCTGCTCATTCTGCCGATGAAGATGACATGGTCGCAAGGAAGCAGTATAGAATTCTAGTGCAGCGCATGATGGTGCCATGGAATCTTGGTGGTTTTACATGGAGTCGGTGGTTCTTTACATGCTACGACCAAGCACCTTTTCAAGGAGGGAGGTACTATCGTGAAGGCTACCACATGAACCCGAACAAGCTCTACGAAGTCCAAGTGCCATGGGATCCCGGCAAGATAGCCCTCAACATCCTTCAAAGGCTTCGGCTTGGGGACAAGCCGAGTTTTAACGAGGGAGGATTTTTGTTTTTTTGAGGGGGACGAGGGAGGATTGTTAGGAACCGCTCCTGCCATACTCTTACATGGGCTGGTCCATTGGGCCAGCAGCTGGGCCGGGCACGTCTGGCGACCCCAAGAGCTGCAGTTGCACGATATATACAAATATACGGGAGGAGACATCGATGAAGGTATCCAGTAGGATCACGGCGAATGGCGGCCTTCTCTCCCACCTCTGGCTCTTCTCGAATCCCCTTTCTTGCTGTCCTCTTGAGTTCGTGTATCCAGGCTTGTAATTCCTAAACATTGCTACAAATCCTATCTAGCTACTATCAATTGGTACCGGTTGCTAACAAAAACCTCCGATCTGTAAGGTAGGGGCCAGACATCACGCCTGCATTCTCAGATTACAGCTGCAGCAGGGCATGCAACAAGGGCGTGATGGGTGTCTTCATCCGCCAAACCACATAGACGACATACTCCTAGTTTCGCCAAGTGCCGACTCCTCATATTTGTTGATGTGGGAAGAGCGCCACTCACCACTTTCCAAGCAAAGATTTTCATCTTTTGGGGCATAGCTGATTTCCAGATCAGGTTCCACACTGGGCGTTTGCCATCAGGCCTCGAGCTTGTCGCACCACCAGCGATATGATCAATGTGTTCCGCCACTGCAAGATGGTAAGCACTACGAACAGTAAACATGCCGGATTTCTTAGGTTGCCACGCAAGGATATCCTCATATGCCCTCGGAGACGCTCTGATCTTCACAATAGCTTCCACATCTACAGGCCGAAAGAATTCCCGCAGCCGATCAACTCTCCACGCGCCATGGCCATCAAGAAAATCAGAGACTCTGTTTAGCCTACAATCACCCTTTTCTGAAATAGGTCTGAACGTAAGTCCTTTAGGGATCCATGGATCCCTCCGTGCTCTTATGATCCTTCCATTTCCTACACGCCAAACGATTCATTTTTTCAGCAAATCTAAACCAAATTCCACACCTTTCCATACGGCAGGTGTGTTACCATTGAACACCGTGTCAATAAGATTGCCATTCGGATAATATTTTGCACGAAGCAGCCTTGCACACAGACTCCCTGGTTTATCAATTAGTCTCCACTAATAAATCTTGGTTGGACAAACGCATGTCTCTAAACCCCATACCACCGTGTGATTTTGGTAGTATCATTTTATCCCATGCTAGCCAGGCTATTTTCCTCTTTCCATTTTCCACACCAATATTGGCGAACCATTTTCGTAAGCTCATCACAAATCAAAGCTGGCAATTTGAACACACTCATAATGTATCTTGGAATAGCCTGTGCTACAGCCTTGATCCAAACTTCTTTATCCCCGGTTGACATTTTTTTTTGCCCAATCAATTAAGCGTTTCCATAAGCTAGCTTGTAGTGATTGAATCTTCATCCGACCATCGGGAACAGGTAATCCCAGATATTTTGGTTCAAAAACTTCTAGAGAAACCTCTAGAATTTGTTTCACTTCAGCAACGGTAGCCGCAGAACAAGACGTTGAAAGAAGAATGTAGCGCTTCCCCGGGTTTAAAAGTTGACCGGTCGCCTCTGCATAAGTGTTCAACAAATTCTTCACCTCACACTACAAGGAATCCTTCCAACTATGACGTTTTAATAGTGACTCGACCGGAAAAAACTTGACCGAAAAACGTCATAACTTTATGATGTTTTTGAGGTACATCGTCATTAGCTGCCGAAGGGGGTAAAGCCCTTAAAAATAATGACGTTCTGGGGAAATAATGTCATTACCTGTTTAAACGGGAAATGATGTCATTACCTGTTTAAACCAAACCGTCATTAGCTTACCCGGATGGATTATGACGTTATTTGCAGCTCAATACGACGATTTACAATCGTCATGGCACCCAAATTAGGATAACTTGAAATAAGATGTCGGCCACATCATCAATTGCGCCTATGTGTCAATATTTGTTTACGTGGCACTATTTAAATCTACCAAGACACATATTTACCACAGGCTGACACGCGGGACCCATCATTGACCGGATAGACAAGTGTTCTGAAATTATAGAAGTATTCCGGAAAAAGGAGGTTGCCGAGGATTCAAACCTGCGACCCCTCGCACCAAACCAGCAAGCATTACCACTAGGCTAGCCAAAGTTATTGTCCAAATACTATAACGTGGCCTAATAAGCATTTTAAGTCTATTGGGCTGGGCTGAGTTGGGTGGGCCTTGGCCTTGCATGCAGTAGAGTAGTCTAGGTCGGCTCGGCTGGTCCATTTAAGGTAGTTTTTTCTTTTGTTTTTTTCTATTTTCTTGATTTTTTTGTATCTTTTTTATAAGAAGTCCAAAATAATTAACTGTTGTCTCTATTTTTTTATAAAATTCAGTAGATCAAATTAAGGTGTTAATTATGAATACTTTGATTATTTAAAAATAGTGGTATTAGTCCATAGTAGGGACAATATCATAATTCAAAATATATTTGTAAACTAGGGTTTAAAATTCAAAATTTTAGGCTTGAGGCTCACTAAATTTCATTGGATCTCTGAAGAAACCATATATTGTGAGTCTAAAAATGATTTTAAAAAAAAATCATAAGCATGAAATCATATACCTGTAGTTCAAACCGGACGCACTTCCTACCGGCAGACATTTGCCTTTTTCATCAGGGATGGACAGAAAGGTTTGCGAAACCCCGGCTAGGACATTATTCATGTAAGGTGGGTCTAGTATTTTTGAAAAATGGGTTGGTAGCATTTGGTATTCGCTGTTTGGTGTTGCTTCACAAAACGCTCCCTATTTTGGCACTCTGAAAGTGGAAAATGATTTTTCCATGCGACGAAAAGAAAAACTTCCTCCTGCAACATTGTTCACCATCCCAGTATGCACATGTGTGTCCAATATGGGCATATTATCACAAACTATACCGCGATTCTAGACATAACCCTGGTCGTTTGACCCGAAAGCCATGAAACCTCGAACATGATAGGTCATTTCTGGGAAGGGTTTTTCGAGATGCAACCAATATACAAAGTTTGGTATTTTTCCTTGAAACTATGTCACATAATATGACACCACGCGAAGGATTAACATTGTTCGGACTGTTTTTGAATTTGTTATACCTGTTTCAAAATTTTCCTATTTCAAACTATGGCCAAAACAACGGGCATGAAGATAGGGGATGAGGCTCGCTAAAATTTCATTGGATCTCTGAAGAAAGCACATATTGTGAGTCTAAAAATGATTTTTTTTTTTAAAATCATGAGCATCAGATCATGTACCTATAGTTCAAACCGGACTCACTTCCTACCGATTCGGTAGACATTTGTCTTTTTCACCAGGGATGGACGGAAAGGTTTGTGAAACCCCGGTTGGGACATTGTTCATGTAAGGTGGGTCTAATATTTTTGAAAAATAGGGTGGTAGCATTTTGTATTCGCCGTTTGGTGTTGCTTCACAAAACGCCCCGATTTTGGCACTCCGAAAATGGAAAATGGCTTTTCCATACGATGAAAAGGAAACTTCCTCGTGCAACATTTTTCTCCATCCCAATATACACATGTGTGCACAATTGTGACACATTACCACAAACTATACCATGATTTTGTCCATAACACAAGGAAAATCTGTGGACACTTGTGCAACAAATCAGAATGCATGAAAGATACTACCCACGGATCACCCCACAAAACGGATCTTAGCCGTCCACAATAGATCCATCTAACAGTCATGAAATCACCCCTCACACAACTGCGGAGAAAGAAATTTGGACCGCAAACCCTAAAAATCTAAAAAAAAAACCTACCCCAGACCCCATCCACTCACTCTCACCCAGCCCCACGCACAGACTCCCTCCTCTCCTCTCACCCACCCCACGCGCCACCCCTAGACCGAGGGAGCTGCCGTGCTACCCTTCCTCGCCTCTCACCCACCCCCATACGCCGCCTCCAGACCAAGGGATCTGCCGTGCTTCCCCTCCTCCCCTCCCACCCACCCCCACGCGCCGCCTCCAGATCGAGGGAGTGCCCCCGCCATGCTGTCCCCCCTTGCTGGTGGGCAGGCTTTGATCCGCCCCTATCTGCGGCGGCCTTCCCTAGTCTCGGCCTGCAGTTGGTCGCCTGTCGGACAGGTATGAGTCCACTAGGAGGGGAAGGACGCGACTAGGGTTTCGTTGAAACTATGTCACATAATATGACACCACGCAAAGGATTAACATTGTTTGGACCGATTTTGAATTTCTTATACCGGTTTCAAAATTTTCCTATTTCAAACTATGGCTAAAACGGTGGGCATGAAGATAATGGGATGAGGCTCGCTAAACTTTCATTGGATCTCTGAAGAAACCACATATTGTGAGTCTAAAAATGATTTATTTTTAAATCATGAGCATCAGATCATGTACCTGTAGTTCCTACCGATTCGGTAGACATTTTTCTTTCTCACCAGAGGTGGACGGAAAGTTTTACGAAACCCCGGTTGGGACATTGTACATGTAATATGTGTCTAATATTTTTGAAAATTGGGGTTGTAGCATTTTGTATTAGCCATTTGGTGTTGCTTCACAAAACGTCCCGATTTTGGCACTCCAAAAATGGAAAATGGCTTTTCCATACGATGAAAAGGAAAACTTCCTCCTGCAATATTTTTCTCCATCCCAATATACACATGTGTGCACAATTGTGACACATTAACACAAACTATACCATGATTTTGTCCATAACACAAGGAAATATAGCTATTCAACCATCAATCTGTGGACACTCTTATGCAACCAATTAGAATGCATGAAAGATACTACCCACGGATCACCCCACAAAACGGATCTTAGCCGTCCACAATAGATCCATCTAATAGTCTGAAATCACCCCTCACACAACCACAGGAGAACGAAATTTGGACTGCAAACCCTAAAAATCTAAAAAAAACTACCCCAGACCCCATCCACTCACTCTCACCCAACCCCATGCGCAGACTCCCTCCTCTCCTCTCACCCACCCCCACGTGCCACCTCTAGACCAAGGGAGCTGTCGTGCTACCCCTCCTTGCCTCTCCCCCACCCCCATGCGTCGCCTCCAGACCGAGGGAGCTACCGTGCTGCCCCTCCTCCCCTCCCCTCCCACCCACCCCCATGCGCCGCCTCCAGATCGAGGGAGCACCCCCGCCATGCTTCCCCTCCTTGTTGGTGGGCATGCTTTGATCCGCCCCCATCTGCGGTGGCCTTCCTTAGTGCCAGCCTGCAGTTGGTCGCCTACCGGACGGGTACGAGTCCGCCAGGAGGGGAAAGACGCGACTAGGGTTTCCCCACCTTGTGCTGGCTTCCGTTGGACATCATTCGCCAGGGATCGCGACTAGGGTTTCCCCACCTCAAAATATCTAATTCCATATTTATTTCACGACGGTGATTGATTTCTAATTGGAGTTCTGAACAATTTTCCTGTTGTTTTTTCTCATATTGTTGAAAGTTTCATAGCAGGAGATCGTGTCATTGTACAAGTGCTTCTGCCTGCTCGACCGCAACACCAAGGGCTTCATCTCTGAGGACGAGTTCCTCTCCATCCCCGAGTTCTCCACCAATGCCAAGAGCTCTCATAGGTTTGTCCCATCAATCGCACCCCAAAACCCCTGCCCCTTGCCCCTTCTCTTCATCTTCTTTCTAGGGACTATGTTTCCATAGGAGCCGGGTTTTTATTGGTGCTTGGTGTCCCTTAGTCCGAACATATTGATGCTTGGCATCCCTTAGTCCCTTAGCTGATTTTTACTGGTGTCTTTTATTCAGTATATGCAAATGAGATGTTATTGATAGCTATTCGAGTTGCTCATGTAGTATTTTATTCATAAGCTAGTATGTTGTGACTAGTTAAATCATTAAGCCTTGCAACATGAGTTAACAGAGAAAATAAAAGAAAAAAAGGTGAAATAGTAATTATTTTGACCATCTGTTTCAACACATGGTTCACAAGCATTACTGTTATTCATTTGTTTTCTATAGCAGAGCAAGCCTCATTCTGGTAGTTTGGTATACACTTGATTGATCATTCTGCTAGTTTTCACAAACATGGTTCAAAAAATTCTGTAGAGAATACCAGACTCTATTTAGCTTGGTATACACTTGATTGACCTACTTCTGTTGCTTGGTATACACATGTCTAGATAGATTTGAAAGAAGGAGCCTACCTGTACCAATTGTTTTTTGTTTTAGTGTTTTATTACATAACAAAGTCTAGATGTCTGATTGCAGACTTGTATAACTTTTCACTACCTGTGATGTGATATGTGGCTGTTAATTGTTGTGGCACTCATATGTATGTTGTATGTACTTCACAAGCCTTTAACTTTGACAGAATTACTAAGTTTACTTGTTCTGGATCGGTACCTATCATTGCAATGTACAAATACTCTAGTCTGAGGATACTCGAGGTGGTTTCAGTGTAGTTGAACTGCTGCTATGCCAGCTCTGAGATAGTTCAACAAATGGAAAATAATTTTTTTTCTAACCATGTTTAGGGGTTTTTGTGTAGAATAATCCAACATAAAGTGGCAATTTATCTTCAATATTAGTACATATTGATCTATCTGTTGCCACGTGTGGTCCCATTAATTCCTCATGGTATTGTTTATGAATTTGGGTACTAATTGATGCTACAAAGCTCGAGTTTTCCTTGTCTCTTTTTTCTGTTTGATGATCCTGGTAGTTTTGCATGTCGGGGCATCCGATGGTGTTTGAGCTAGGAATTTGGTACTCACATATAAGATTTGTTGCCCGCTTAACCTGTGGAGTATTTCTTGGAACTTAATTTTCTTGTTGCTGCTCTTTTCGTGTACATGGAGTATTTCCTGAAGCTTAATGTGTGCTAGTACATGTGTTCTATCTAGTACTTGTAGTGTCCAGGTCGTGCATTTGATGAACTACATGTGTATACTTGTGTGCTAGTAGCGATTACTTTGTGATCTTCTAGTCCCATGGTAATGTAATCTATTGATTTGGAGTTCGGTTCTTATAAATCTATTCTTTATTGTGTTTCTAAATTTCTATGTTAATGTTAGAAGATATGATTGCATTCTGACTCGATGGTACTGTATACAGGAGCTCAAGGCTGAAGTTATAAGAAGGGAAGATTTTATTGCATATTCAACAAAGTGTAGAGTAGACAATCCTGTTTTCTAGCTAGTTATACATGAACTTGGGTAGTCTGGCCTATGAATGATGAATGATTGTAATATACTACATATCTCCAACCGTTTTGTATTCCAAGTTATATAATATGGCTTGATTGAAATATATATTATAATTTTCGATGTCATTTGTGAAAAATTATTTGATTTGGTTCTTGACTGCTCGGTCATAAGAAATGATCCAAATAATGTTTGGGGTTTAAAATGGCCGTGGCCCAAACAAAATTAGATTGCAACAGTGAACAATTCCGAAAATACAGAATAAAATGGTTGTAGAAAAAGGCCAGGCCTATAAATAAAAAGGCCAACATGCTGAGCTTGACCCATGTAGCTGAATGGAATTAATTAGAAAAGTTTGTCTGAATCATTGGGCTCGGCCCACATAAACGATCGAATGGACTAGGTGGAATTCAGACTACGACGATCTCATTTCGTCACAATTTTGCCATGTTGGATTGCCACATTGGACCTGACGTGGCGTGGCCGGATCGAAAGTGACGTTTTAAAAACATCGTAAAACCTATGACGGTTCTACATCTACGGATGCTCCTACATCTACACCACTGAGTCCCCCAAGTGGACCGATGACCCGTGCCCGAGCCAAGCTCCTTCAAGCTAAGGTGAATTCGCTCCTCTCATCATGTGAATTTGACATACACTTGGATGCCTTGCTACTTCATACCACTACTCGGTGCATCATCAGGTATGAACCCCCGCCGCGTCGACCCACGAGCCCAGAAGCTGCACCTGACCTGAAGCTGACTAAACCGGAGTGCCCGCCTGAACCCAGCCGGAGTGTCCGGCACGAATCACCCGGAGTGTCTGGCCTACCCTATCCCCAACCCGGCGTGGACATTCAGAAGGCCAGTTCGGACACCACCCGGACACTACTCGGAGTGTCCGGCCACCCCGGACTGTTCGGTCAACTCGACCCGGACCGTCCGGCCTGAAGATGGGCTTGCGAGCCTAGCTGGGCCCTGTGGCCCATGTACCCCTCTACTTCGCCCAGAACTCTACTTTAATGCCTGAATTACCCCTAAACTTGTGGTTGGCCTATATATAGTCCCCCCACCTCCATTGTAAACCCTAGGCATGATATTTAGAATTAGTGGAAACCCCTTGTGGATCTATCTAGTTCTTGCCTCATGCTCCTTTGACAAAGGAGCACCAAATATCCCAAACCTCGTTGGAGTTTGCATCGTGCCTCCGCGTTGTACAAGGCCTTGGCATTGGTGTCCCTTTGCCAAGAAGTCAAGATCTCACCGAGTCTCCCATCTCGCTGTGCCAGTTCGAGAGAGAGTCCTCCGCCCAACGCCGATCCTAGGGATTGCGCCGGACCGGTCACCGCCGGTGTGAGCTATTGGTGTGTATCGTGGTTTTGCGTGTGTGTGTTCATCGTATTCTTCGTGCGTGAGTTCGTCGTGTTCGTCCTCCCCTCCTTCCCACGCACTCCATCCTCGATTTGAGTGGGATTCGTGAAAGATCGGGCCATCCTGGAGGTTTGCCCTCAATATATTGGTATCAAGAGCTTCGTTGCTCACGAATTCCCCCACAAATTTTTCTTCTATCTACCAAAAATTCGAAAATCCCCCAAAAAGAGCCCCATATTTGCCTTTGGATCGATTTCTTGATTTGGAGTGTTATTTGTGGTTTTGATCTGACCAAACCTTGTCTTAGGAGTTGGTCCAGCTTTATCCTGCGTTTTCCCAGCCCGATTTGGCTAGTTTTTCGTGGATTTGAGGCCTTAAGGCAAGGATTTCTACTCAAGAACACGAGCAGGAAACCCGCGCCGGAGTGTCCAGACCGATCCAACTGGAGTGTCCAGCCCGACCGGAGTGTCCGGCCGAACCAGACCGGAGTGTCCGGCACAGACAGACCAGAGTGTCCGGCTGTAACGCCAGTTTTGACAGTTTTGCCTCGTTTTTCACATTGGCTAATTTCCTTTGTTTGCTCGTGTCCCGTGTGCGTGTTAGCAACTAACAGCAAGTTTCCGCATCAACAATCTCCGTGCTCATTGACACCACGGCCCACAAACTTCATCCTGCAACACTGATGGCAAGTTCATCATCACCAATGAAGGTATAACTTGCGTCACCTTGTTAACCCCTATCTTCCTTTGTGTGTACCTATCCCATGAGAGTGGCTCATATTGTGTTTGCTTGAGCATTGTGCATTTGTCCTTGGATAATGAGAGTGCAAGAGCAATATCAAGTGTGACTAGGTAGCATCAAGGGAGAGAAAAAATAAAACCGAAACAAAGAAAAAGATACAAAGCAAAAGAAAAAGAAAAATAGTCTCCCCTTGCAAAAGAGAGTCTCAAAGCTTGTAAGCAAGAGAGAGAGAGAAAGAGCGCCCGAGGCAAGTGCACAAATCCGTTGCTCATTTTTCCTCTTTGCAAACGAGCCACGGTCTCTCCTTGTATTGGCATGACACCGAGCGTAGTCTTCGTTAGGACTTTTTGTTTGCTCATTTTCATAGTCGTGTCAATCCCAACTATCTCCACGTGTGTGTATATAGTCGTAGGTTCCCGTCACCCTTTGAGTTGTTGACCTTCGCCTTTGACTTGAGTTTTATTGGATTTTACCCACTTTTGACTATCCCTTTTCTTTTGGTTGGTTCTTTGGCTTTCCACAATCCTAACCTACCACCAACAAGCTTTTGAGAGTTAGTTCTTTCTTTAGTGTGAGTTTTCTTTGCAATTCCACTTTGCACGCTTATAGTTCTCACTTGTGGTTTCTAGTTTGGTGCAATCCCCAAGGTGAGGTACAAGGCTAATACCACCATATTCCACTTCCATATACAATACTTGTGTGTCTTGCATGATGGATAGGCACTGTGAGGCGAGCCAACCACCTCCCCAAGAATAAGATCAAGGACCGTACATGACGTGCGCAAGTCACTTCATCGTTCGACAAGAGTTCCGTGAACGTTGCCAAGCCCTTGAGACGCGACAAGATGAACAATTTGGCGAGACGGAAGCCGAGTTCAAGAACATCAACAACCGCTTCGATGGCCTTGAACGACAAATGCACGCAATGCATCACAACTTCGGCTACCAAAATGAAGCGCTCCAACGCTCCGTCACCAAAACAAATGACAATCTTCGATGCCTCATCGACGGTATGGCAAAACCATGTTCACACGCATCAAGCTCTTCAAGTTCTTCGCGTCGTCATGCACCTCTTCAACAAGATCTCCGTCCAAGTGCTCCAAGACGCAATGATGCCCCCGTGGTTCAAGATGGAAGTTCTTCGAACTATGTACATTCCCCACGGCATGCTGCAACATCAAGCTATGATGGTGATTTCTCTTTAAGGCCACGAGCAAGGCAAGAAGCACACCGTCATCATGCAAGGGCATTAGTGATCCAACAAGAGCAACCACAAGAAGAACCACAAGTGCAACCGCAAGTCTACCACCATCGACCGCGACACATACTTGACACAACAAGTGATGACTCTAATTTGGAGAATCAAGCTCGTCATCGACGTGAAGCTCTCCAAGATCCTCCTCCTCGTCATCAACGTCATGAATGCCCGCACCGACACCATGGTCATCACGAGGCGCCTCCTCCACCTCAACAAAACTTGGAGCATCAAGTGATACAAGTTGAGCGACGCCAACCACGTCAAGAGGCTCACGACCATGATCTTCGCCATGAGGTCCATGTGCCTAACCAACATCACCAACCAAGGAACAAGCCTCCCCTTCGTCATCAACCGCGTCATGAGGCTCCACATCCTCAACAACCTCATGGGTCCCAAGTGCCTCAACACCGTCAACAACCATGCCAAGAGAAAGAGCAAGCTCCTCAACAACAATATCAAGAGCAAGCTCCGCAACAAGGTCACGAGAACCAAGTTCCACCTACTCAACCACAAGATCGTCAACAAGCTCATCACAATGATCGCATGGAAGATGAAGACCATCATCATCATGGCAACAATCACTACCGTGACCACAATGAGGAAGAAACATTTGGCAAGCTCAAGTTCACAATGACCAAGTTCACCGGATCCAATGACCCCGAAGAATACCTCTCCTGGGCAAGATCTTTCGCATGCACAATTATAGCAACGAGAAGATGGTCGCCAGGGCTTCACTTGAGTTTGATGATTATGCCAACCTTTGGTGGGAACAAGTTCAAGTTGCTCGTGATGCAAGACAAGAACCGCCAATCACAACTTGACATGACATGAAGGCTCATATGAGATCCAGCTTTGTTCACGTGCATTACACGCGCGACCTCTTCAACAACCTTCAAGCGCTTCGTCAAGGGATAAAGACCGTGAAGAGTACTTCAAGGAAATGGAACTCAACTTGATTCGCGCCAACATTGATGAGCGCATGGAGCAAATAATGGCACGTTTCCTTATTGGCTTGAATCACCCAATCAAGCCCATCGTCGAGTTCCAAACATACAACACCATGGTTGAGCTTGTGCACATCGCAACAAAGGCTGAACGCCAAGTGCAAGAGGATATCAAGTACAACAAGCCCAAGACGTACTTCACCTACAAGCAAGCTTCAATCTCTACACCAACAACTTTCAACGGAAGCTCCTCAAGTACCTCCAAGCCTTCCTTCAAGCCCACACTTCCTCAAGGAAAACTGCCCCCAAGTGGCAAACAAGCAAAGAGTGACACACCTTTCAACGGTGAGTGCTACAAGTGTGGAGGCAAAGGACACAAGTCGGCCGAATGTGGAAACAAGAAAGTATTGTTCATCTATGACAATGGCGATGAAGAGTACTTGAGTGGAGATGAATTTGATGCCCGAGTCAAGGAAGCAATGGCAAGGCAACAAGTGGAAGATGACCAAGAACTCCTCATGTGTGAACATGACGCAAGTCCATCGCTTGTCGTCACAAGGATCTTGACCACTCAAGCACAAGAGCATGAAGACCAACGCTCAAACATCTTCTAAACATGAGCCAGCATCAATGGCAAATCTATCAAGGTGATCATAGACGGAGGGAGTTGCCACAACCTTGCTAGCACCGAGTTGTGTGAGAAGCTCAACCTCACCCTCCATCCACACAAGCACCCCTACCACGTGCAATGGCTAAGTGACCAAGGGTCCGTGAAGATCAAACATACCGTATCGGTCTCCTTCGCCATTGGTCCTTACAAAGATACGGTGGAGTGTGATGTGGTTCCTATAACAGTTTGCCACATGCTTCTTGGTCGACCATGGCAATTTGACAAGGCTGCTCAACATGATGGTCGCACCAATGTATACACCTTAAAATGGCTCAACAAAACATGTGTTTTGCAACCAATGACTCCTAGACAAATAATTGCGGACAATCCAAAGGATTTAGCGAGGGTGCAAAGCACAACACCTACTTGTGAGAAGAGCGGTGAGAAAGAGAACCACCTCATAGTGAGTGAGAGCCACAAGACAAACTCGAGTGGAAAAACTAAGAGTGTTCTCCTTGCCACCAATAGTGAGATGAGAGATGTTCGGAACAACCCATCCATCTTGCACTATGTCCTCCTTTGCAAGGGACTAGCGCAAGGAACTAATGAATTAACCAATGTTCCTCCATATTTGATGATTGTTTTGTAGGAATTCAAGGATGTGTTCCCCGAAGAGCTTCCACATGGACTACCTCCTCTTCGCGGCATCGAACATCGCATTGACCTCATCCCCAGCGCACCACTTCCCAACCGCGCCGCTTACCGCACGAACCTGGAGGAGACAAAGGAGATTGAACGTCAAATCAACCAACTCGTCTCCAAAGATTTGATCCAAGTTAGCACTAGTCCAAGTGTCGTACCCGTGATACTTGTTCCAAAAACGGATGATACGTTATGGTTATGCATGGACTGCCATCCAATCAATGCTATCACCATGCATTATCGACATCCTATATCACGTATCGATGACATGCTTGATGAATTGTGTTGAGCCACTATTTTTTCGAAAATTGATCTTTGTAGTGGTTACCATCAAATACGCATGGCCGAAGGTGATGAGTGGAAAACTGCCTTCAAGATCAAACTTGGTCTCTATGAATGGTTGCTTATGCCCTTTGGTTTATCTAATGCCCCATCCACCTTCATGTGCCTCATGAATCATATCTTGCATTCTCTCATTGGAAAAAGTGTTGTTGTCTATTTTGATGATATTCTTGTTTATAGTAAATCACTTGAGGAACATATAACACATGTCAAGGAAGTTTTGCAAATCCTTCGACATGAAAAGCTTTATGCTAATCTTCCCAAGTGCACTTTTGCTAAAGACAAGTTGATTTTTCTTGGATTTGTCGTTTCTTCGAAGGGAATTGAAGTTGATGTTTCCAAGGTAAAGGACATACGTGATTGGCCCATCCCAACAAATGTGAGTGAACTTTGAAGTTTTCATGGGTTGGCTGGTTTCTATCGTCGCTTTTTGAAAGACTTTTCAACCATTGCTTATCCCCACAACGAGTTGACAAAAAAGAATGTCACCTTCGTATGGGGCAAAGCATAACAAAAAGCTTTTGATGAACTTAAAAAGAGGCTCACCGAAGGACCTCTCCTTGCGTTACCAGATTTCACAAAAACTTTTGAGATAGAGTGTGATGCTAGTGGTATTGGCATTGGAGGAGTCCTTATGCAAAATGGATGTAGTATAGCCTACCATAGCGAGAAACTTGATGGTGCTCGCCTTAATTATCCAATTTATGACAAAGAGCTTGTTGCCTTAGTTCGTGTTCTTCAAGTTTGGCAACACTACCTATGGCCCAAGGAATTTATCATACATTCCGACCATGAGTCGTTGAAATATCTCAAAGGCCAAGCCAACTTGAGTAAGAGACACGCTAAGTGGGTTGAGTTCATGGAGTCTTTTCCATACATTGTCAAGTATAAGAAGGGCAAAGATAATGTAGTCACGGACGCTTTGTCTCGCAAGAACACAAGCCTTCTTACGAGACTTGAAATCCACGTGTTGGGTCTTGAGGAAATAAAATCTTTGTATGCTTCTGACCCGTTCTTTGAACCAATTTTTGCAAAGTGCTCCATTGACAAAGGAGTTGATGATTTCTATTTGCATAAGGGCTTTCTCTTTAAACAAAACAAGCTTTGCATTCCGAAATCGTCGCTCCAACTTTTGCTTCTCCAAGAATCTCATGGTGGAGGCCTTATGGGTCACTTTGGCCGTGACAAGACATTGGACATGCTATCCACTCACTACTTTTGGCCCAAGATGAAGCGCGACGTGGAGCACTACGTTCAACGATGCACGACATGTGTTCAAGCTAAGTCGTAAACTAACCCTTATGGTCTTTATATGCCATTGCCTATTCCTCATACACCTTGGTCCGACATTAGCATGGATTTTGTGTTAGGATTGCCTAGATCTAAGCATGGTCATGATTCTATCTTTGTTGTCGTGGATCACTTTTCCAAAATGGCACACTTCATACCGTGCCATAAGACTGACGATGCTTCACATGTTGCCAATTTGTTTTTCAGGGAAATCATCCGTCTTCACGGTGTGCCAAGAACAATCGTCTTCGACCGCGATGTCAAATTCATGAGCTACTTATGGAAGACCCTCATGGCCAAGCTCGGTGTCAAGCTCCTCTTTTCATCCGCGTCGCATCCTCAAACCGATGGACAAACCGAGGTTGTCAACCAAAGCCTCGGAACTCTTCTACGTGTGTTGATCAAGAAAAACTTGAAGGATTGGGAGGAAAGCATTCCCCACGCCGAGTTCGCCTACAACCGAGCCAAGCACTCAACAACCAAGATGAGTCCCTTCATGATCGTCTATGGTTTCGAGCCCCTCACCGCGCTCGACATCCTACCACTACCTCTTCACGAGCGCACCAACATGGACGTCGAGAAGCGTGCAGAAGCTATGAAGAAACGGTATGAAGAAACAAGAGCTACTATCGAGCAACAAGTCCTTCGCCAAGCTTCAAGGTTAAACAAAGGACAAGAAGGAGATGATATTTGAAGAAGGTGATCTCGTGTGGATACACCTAAGCAAAGACCGCTTCCCCAAGGAACACAACTCCAAGCTCAAGACAAGAGGAGATGGTCCTTTCAAGGTCCTCAAACAAATCAACAACAACGCCTACATCATCGACATACCGACATCCAAGTACCTTGCAAGCAATACATTCAACGTCAAGGATCTCTCACCCTACCATGGAGATGTTCAAGATGACAACCATGAAGATTCGAGGACGACTCTTTCTCAAGGGGGGAGCTGATGTAGGCCGTCCTACGGACGCTCCTACATCTACACCACCGAGTCCCCCAAGTGGACCGATGACCCGTGCCCGAGCCAAGCTCCTTCAAGCTAAGGTGAATTCGCTCCTCTCATCATGTGAATTTGACATACACTTGGATGCCTTGCTACTTCATACCACTACTCGGTGCATCATCAGGTATGAACCCCCGCCGCGTCGACCCACGAGCCCAGAAGCTGCACCTGACCTGAAGCTGACTAAACCGGAGTGCCCGCCTGAACCCAGCCGGAGTGTCCGGCACGAATCACCCGGAGTGTCTGGCCTACCCTATCCCCAACCCGGCGTGGACATTCAGAAGGCCAGTTCGGACACCACCCGGACACTACTCGGAGTGTCCGGCCACCCCGGACTGTTCGGTCAACTCGACCCGGACTGTCCGGCCTGAAGATGGGCTTGCGAGCCTAGCTGGGCCTTGTGGCCCGTGTACCCCTCTACTTCACCCAGAACTCTACTTTAATGCCTGAATTACCCCTAAACTTGTGGTTGGCCTATATATAGTCCCCCCACCTCCATTGTAAACCCTAGGCATGATATTTGGAATTAGTGGAAACCCCTTATGGATCTATCTAGTTCTTGCATCATGCTCCTTTGACAAAGGAGCACCAAATATCCCAAACCTCGTTGGAGTTTGCATCGTGCCTCCGCGTTGTACAAGGCCTTGGCATCGGTGTCCCTTTGCCAAGACGTCAAGATCTCACCGAGTCTCCCATCTCGTCGTGCCGGTTCGAGAGAGAGTCCTCCGCCCGATGCCGATCCTAGGGATTGCGCCGGACCGGTCACCGCCGGCGTGAGCTATTGGTGTGTATCATGTTTTTGCGTGTGTGTGTTCATCGCATTCTTCGTGCGTGAGTTCACCGTGTTCGTCCTCCCCTCCTTCCCCCGCACTCCATCCTCGATTTGAGTGGGATTCGTGAAAGATTGGGCCACCCTAGAGTTTTCCCCTCAACGGAGCATCAACAACAAATAGAAAAATAAAAGGGGACAATTGATCACCTTGTCAAATTCCACGAGTTGGAGAAAAATGATCCAAAAGTTTTCCATTGAACTTAACAGAATACTTCACGGATTTAACACATTCCATAATCCAGGAAACCCAAGTGGCCGAGAATCCCCATTTAAGCAGCGATTTTTCCAAGAATCCCCAGTCAACGCAGTCATAAGCCTTTGAGAGATCTAATTTATAAGCACAGTAAGGAGCATTACTTGCCTTAATATTCTGGATGAAGTGGATACATTCAAATGCCACCACGATATTATCTGTGATCAATCTTTCAGGAATGAACGCGCTTTGGTTCTCTGATATTAAATCATCGAGTATTGGACGTAGACGATTCACAAGGCATTTTGACACAATCTTATAGATTACATTGCAAAGACTAATGGGGCGAAAGTCTTTGATATTTTCTGGATGATGAATCTTGGCTACTAACACAATCGAAGTGTCATTCACATGTCGCGGCATAGATCCCGAGCTGAAAAATATCTTCAGAGCAGCAATGATCTATTGCTTAATTTCCCCCAGTTACGTGGGTAAAACCTTGCCAGGGACCCATCCAGGCCCGGCGCCTTCAAAGGCCCTATTTGGAATAGAGCATTAGAGATCTCATCATCGGTGAAGGCCTTGCATAATTGTTCATTCATCCCCTGACTTTTGTGGGTATATTATCAATAGCAAGATGGATCTTTCGTGAAAATTATTCATTCAGGCACTAGAGATGGATCTTTCGTGAAAATTTCCCTGAAATAGGAAGATGCCATACGCTCCATCTCACTTGGTGCCCTCTCCCATGTCCCATCATCCTTTCTCAGCTTTTTTATTAGATTTTTCCTCGCACGCCAAACTGCCTTGCGATGGAAATAGCTTGTGTTGCAATCTCCCTCTTTCAGCCACTGAATACGGGATCATTGTAACCTCGTATAACTATTTTCTTGTGAATATTTTCATACTCATTACGATCTTGTCTTCCACTATTTAGTATGCATTGAAATAAATTAATTTACTCACCTTCCAATAAAAGTTCGATCGTTCTTTGGTGTACACTTATATATTATGAACTTGCCGTGACTACTAAATTGTTTTCAAACTCCTATTCATGATTTAACATTTTTTTTCTTTCGAAAATAAGATCGAAGCCCTGACCTCTGCATCGATAAATGCACACAACCTTTATTACTCATAAAAATCGAATAGCCGAACTTGTTCGACCCGGGAAAAACCAAGGCCCGTATGCCTCGTGGCAATAACCCCACCGGAAAGCCACTAACTCTATGGAAAAACACAAACAAAAATAATGCAGCTCCTGAGCTAGGCCTTCAAGAATAAAATGTTGCAAGTGCGCCGATGGTGACTAGTCTAACCATAGGCCTATCTCGGGATTTTCAACCCCAAAGCCGAGCTTTACTCCACCACCTTCGGCAAAGGCACGACAAATGTGCGCGTCGACATAGCCTGATCAGAGATCATGTGTTCCCACCAGAGTGCACATACCCGTCTATTAAGCCGCCTATAGCATCATCTCTTGTTCGGCTCTCTGACACCTCGAAAGCCTAATACCATTCGAGGATATGCCGAAAGACGAAGGTGTCTCATACTGCCTCGCTCCTCGTCCCTATTGCACCACCTTCCATCAAAAACTGACGCCTCTATAAGAGCCACCGTGCGTAGCACCTGCCGGCAACAAGCATGACTTGGCGCCTCCATGAGTCGTCGTGCGTAGCACCTGCCGATAGCAAGCATGACTTGGTGCCTCCATGAGTCGTCATGCGTAGCACCTGCCAATGACAGACATGAATTGGTTCATCCGCAGGAGTCATCGCGCGTAGCACCCGATGAGCCAGATCAAACCTAGCATGGAGGTGCAAGGGCGTCCCATATGCCCTGGCCTCTTAAGGCCATCACCAACTCGAGACCTAGCTACCGTGTCATCCGCACGACCATAGAGGCTGCTATCGTCGACGAATCAGGGTTGTCGCCCCTATTTCCAAACTCCCGTGATGCCAATGGTGATGCAGAGAGGTGATTGCGGCCAAACCGCCGCCACTTGACCGACTGCCGGCTACCACACCGCCACACAGCAACAACCTCCGGTAGTCACCACCTCCTCGCCGCAAGCCACTCCACATCCTGCCCTGTAGGCCCCATAGTCCTAAAGAAATGAGTCCGGCGCAACCTCAGCGCCTCCGTTGAGCCATCGCAGGCTGCCCTTGCAGCCACTGATAGCCAGGCCACCACCACCTCATGGCGGTCGGTCGTGAATCCATGCCCCGCCTCAGATGCATGCACCCGAAGTCCAAGTCCGTCATTGTGATCTAGGCCGGAGATCTCCTGCCGGGAGTGGCTTTGTCGTCGGCTTCATCCGGCAGCGGCGAGAAGTTGGAGGGGATGAAGGGCGGGGCGGTGGCTAGGGTTTCGCCCGAGCCACCCCCCTTGGAGCAGCGTTGGGAGATTAGATACTTCTTATTTGTGGCCAGGCCAGTCATGTTTCAACTAAGCTTGGCATGGCTCCTGAGTAAACACACTGCCTCCTTTCTAAAGAAAATCTGATGTACTATATGTCAAATTATGATGCTCTGATACTGATTTCCCTCTGAGGAGAACTATTTGAGGAAATTTAAGTCTCGTTTTTTAGAAGGATATAATTTAGTTGAGCAAATCCTGAGGCAAGCTTATCGTCTTTTATTTGTGGGGATCCGGTTGTTTATTTGTCCTTTATGTACTCCCTTCAACCCAAATTAGTTGACTTGGTTTTGTCTAGATTCGGAGGTATTTAACACTAAAACAAATCTACATACATTCGAATCTAGACAAATCGAAGTCAACTAATTTGGATCGGAGGGAGTAGTTTGATTATTGCATTTGTCTTTCGTCGGAGTTTCTGGTTCGTGACCGTAGTAGTTGTATGGCATCTTTAACTCTCTCCTTTGGTGGATGGAGTTGTGTGTTTAAGCTTGGCTTGCCATTTTCAGACGATATGTAACAGCTGTGTTGGATCTATCATGTGCTAGATTGGCATGTTTTGTGTTACAATATGCTTGTATTGTCAAAGTTATCAAACGATTTAATGAAATTATCTTGCCCAGCTTTTCATTGCTCGACTAGTCTTTACAGTATCCCACTTGCCAGCAGCCCAGCACGTCTCGTTGATTCTTAGCCAATACCATCTTTTAGCTGGAAAAACAATCAGCAATCACCAACAATATATATGGGGAGCTAGAGAAGTTGCTGCTGACAAGTGGGTCCCACATAAATCGGACAATGGGCTGATATTGATGTTCATCGAGACAATTTGCCTTTGCAATTAAAAGTTGTGTTTATGTCCATCTAGTGCCACATAGTTGCTTTCAAAACAAAATTTGTTCAATTTTGTTGGGTAGTTGATGCCCAAAAGATTGAGAAGAACAAAGGATCAGAAAGAACACAACTGTAGAAACACTCCGTTATATATGATCTATGATAGATCAATGACTATTCAAAACATAATTTACTGGCACCAGGTAACAACAAGACCCTCCCCGCAAAAAGAAGTATCAACAAGGCCCAAAGCCTCTAGTCCTTACACCTATTCCCTAACAAAATTTCAGGCATCAACAATTCAACATGATGTTTTCTCACTTTGCCCCTGTCTTCCTAATCTTATGTTCAGTTTGAAGAAACCACAAGGTTCTGTTTTTCATCACGGTTTCCTGGTGTAACACATCTGATCCTGCCCCGGAAGTTCAGAACCACACGATACATCACAAGCCCAGAGCAACAACCAGCCTGACCACAAGAGCCCAGGAACTCAGAAACGCTCACCCGCTCTCCGGTAATTCACAATGTTTTTTTTTCGTGGGGTAATTCATAATGTTGCCCTAGACACTCTCATCAGAAATGTCGTGAAAACCGCCAATGTGGCAGGTAAGGCGCCAATGTGGCAATTTTTGCAAAGACACTGATTGAACATTTCCTCGCGTTATCTAGAGCCATGTGTATCAACTAGTATAACGTAATGGCCGTGATGGCACGATCCCATGGGGTGTCATGAAGTGCGCACCGTTACCAGCTTATTTCTGCCGCACCAATGCGTTCTTCACAAGCTTCCGGACTCGTAATGGGTACCGGCGGGCTCCAGTTCTGCTAGAGGGCCTCTCTGGTTCTGCCGTTGAACCTCTGATAGTGTCAAGAGGCTGCAGCTGAACAAGCTCAGACGGAGATATCTGTCGCTTCCTGGAACCGTGGGTACCTCGTTTACTAGGGTCTGGTGATTTGTGTGTCGAGGCTGGCCTCATATTTTCCAGAGTTTCATCTTCATCTGTTTTGCTCTCTTCTATACCTGCCATCAGGGAATAGCGAATATGATAAGTTTGCATGGACTAACATTCCCAGGAAGTCCTTTATTTCAGTACATGAAAAACTACAAGGAAAAATAATACACTTCACTGAATCAGATTGACAAAATATCCCAGCCATGCTCAGGCAACAAAGAACTATGCTTACAGTTTTTTGGATAATGTGGCTAATAATATGGCTGATTACTAATTTGTTGTCAAAATATTAGGTCAGCTCGTCTAAAGGAAAGTACAAAGACCACATGGCATATTCACCTATTTTTGCCTTTAAACGAGCTGTCTATTTTCAACTTGCCTAAAGTTGTCCTCGTTTTTCCTGTAATTTTCTCATGACAAGGTACTTGTTGTAGTATTAAGAATCTAATGTTTTATTGTGGCCTATTGTTTTTTACTTTCCAACTTATGATCTTGGCTCTCTAGTATTATTTTAAGTATTGAAAACCACCAGGCCACAACATTTTCCTGATGTGCATGAGAGCCATACAATATCCAGAAAATATCACAGTACCAGATTTAGGATGAATCAGACGAGCAGCATACCAGCGTTTCCCATTTGCCTGACACCATAAATAAATACACTATAAGTTGTCCACAGAAATAGATAATAAATCCAATTTTATCTGTGAAATAAAAAAAATCAACTCAATCAAATAAACTAATCCAAAACTTGTCAAAATTTATCTTTACCATAAACATAAGTTAACATGTATTCAGAAGCTAGAACCAAGGCTTTAGAAACTTACCGCTGAAAGAGGTACAGTCCAACCTTCAATGATAGACCAATCAAGCGCGGGCCTTAGGTCCTTATGGTTAACCTGATGAGGGGGCCCACCTTCACCTATGGGAGGTTCAACCAGAAGCACCTGCAGAAAAATTTCAAGCAGGAAGATGTGAATTATCTCTGGTAACTTTTGTTATAATCATGCACAGAAAACATATAATCAGCTTGAAACATGGTGATTAAATGATAACACAATTTGCGCCACTTCATATTTTAATCATGTCCAGAGTTGTAGGTTTGTATAATGTGATTTTATCAGTGCGTGTCATCTTCATAATCAAGAAACTTGTTTGTGCGTCCCATAACAACATTGGACCACCATATAACAAGCAAAAGAACTTAATGGAAGTATCCACGGGCCAGTTCCATGAAACACAGTGGTCGAAGATAACAACGAACACCAAGAAAGTCCTCATGATGGGAAGCAGCAAATTTCTGACTTAAATAGCATATTATTAAGAGTTTACCTCAACTACATCATCACTGATCAACTTAACAATTTTTCCAGTCCAGTAACAATCTGAACAATGCCAATCAACACAATCACCTACTTTCCAGGTATGGCGAACACTTGCTATCAGCTCACTCTTTGAGAAGTGCTCGGGGACTTGATCCCCCCTATACCACTTAGGAAAGGGAGGGCGCAACATGATTTGACTACTCGTACTTGATTCCTTTTTTTGGCTTGCTGGGTTGAAAGGGTTCTTTTGAAAGACTTCAATCCATTCATGGGCTGCAAAAGAAGGGCATGAGTATTAACTATATGAGTTGTACAGATAATCAATGTTCAGTCTTCCTTAGATTTTGGTGTTCGAAGAATTGCTGGTGTCTAGCCAACAGTATAAGGGTAAAATTAATCATGACAAGGAATCTTTGACATAAAAGGTTACAGACACCAACTGTACCCCACACTACCACCTGCAGACAAGACAAACATTTGGGCAAGAAAGCACATGCTTTGTAGGGTACTGGACAAATGGTGCACTAACTGATGAGTTGTCGGGTAAATTCAAATGCAAGGTATCATCAGATTAGATGTTTCCATGTTTTTACTAGCTATGTAGATTAGAATATAGCCTTCGCAATTTCCTCAAACTCGTCAATATATAGAGAGATCACATGTTTTTACAAGCGCTGCATGATCCATCCCATGGTAAGTAAAACAGTATTGGTTAGACATCATACATGATCCACTAAAAGCTTGGGGGGAATAGTAAGAGATATTTAGAACACCGATGCTTCTTGATTATATATTGTATGATTCCTGCTCAATTGGGGGAACCACACAGAAAAAAGTAAACCATCATCTTAACAAGTGGAAATATTTCTGAGTTGACAAAAAGTTAAGCTAAAGAAAACTATTGCCATACATTACATGTTCTTGTTTAAATTTTGGGTATCCACACATATATATAGAAGTGTACAATTAGCAGGTCCACTTTAAAAAATTGGGCGCATAGCATAAAGTATAGCAACTGCCTCCAGGATCTCATGGTGTATACAAGGATAATTCCAAAGTTCGAAGCACAAATTATGTCTACCAAAATGGAAAACAAGGTGCTGGCACCACCCATATCCTTAAGCTAAGAGTTCGAGAATGAGTTGTCAAATTGATTTATTGCATGTAGTTCCTTTACAATCTCTCTTCAAACTGAAAAAAGTTATATGCAAAAGAAAAAATTGCACAAGTGATAATAGGGGTAGCATAAAGGTATGCTTACCTTCTTCAGTATAGTCAGTATACTCCAAGTAATACTCAAGGTGCCCACATTCTGTGACACGCATATCATTTATCTGAAAAGTAGTTAATTCAATAGGTGTTAGTAAAGTCCCATACCTTACTTTGGTCAAGCGAAAAGAGCTTATGTTTTTATTTACTATATATAAAGTAGTAACATATTAACATGGTATATTGGGAAGAACAAGCTTCATCCTCTATATTTGCAAATGTATTCTGGTGCGCAAGATTCCACCAAACTTTTCTAGTGCCTGTACTTGTGCCCAACAGTAAAACAACCCAGACGTGTACCATAGACCTTTGTCCTATAGAGGCAAATGGTTAGAGCTCGATTCTCACAGAATACCCATCAGCGTGCTAGTTGTGAGCCTTAAGTCAATACATTCAACAATGGACTCTGTCCGGAAACAACATAGCAAAACAAAAATTGTGTACTTCTATTAAGCCTCAATAACGATGCAATCAGCCTTCAAGAGAACAACTTATGTTACTGGGTCATCTTTCAGTGGTCACTTCAGCTATTACTAAATAAAGTTTCGTTCAACGACAAACTATGGAAGTTTTACCGGCTCGAGGAGGACTGGATATAGGTGATGTGTCCCAAGAGGGAGGTGCCACCTGATCAAGAACTAAGGAGGCTCCACTATAGAGGTATCTGCTTATGACCCACACCTCTGTAAGCGTGGTGAATACTATGACCTTGACCTTGTTCATGCAGAAGTTTCTATAAAGAGCATGACGTAGTTACACGGAGTTTATACCCCTAGGATCTTGACCCTCTCAACCCTATGTCGTTTGGATCCAATCCTAGGGTAACAGAGTTTGTACAGTCACTATTTCCATTCATGTACAACGACCTTTTCCAAGGCTAGCGTACATACCTACTTGTCATTCATTTTACTATAACAAGTGAAGGGAAATGGTGTGAGGGATTGGCTCAAGTACTACAGGTGCACAAAGAATAAGCGGCATGTGTACTCTGCTACCACTAGGGAAATACATTCTCCTCTAAATATTTGCATAGGATTCGTAAATATTATGACACCTTTGTCCCACCATGTACTTATGGTATTACAATTTGTTTAGCTGGGTAAATATATAGCAATGAAAAGTATTGGCCAACTTTCAGCTTTAGAGACCATTTTGGCACGAAAATCGATGTGGAGAGAGTAGTCATTTGCTTCCTAAATTACCGAACTCAAATCATACAAGTACTAATACAAACTAGACGTCCCACCTTGGAGCGAAACCATGCACCTCTGAAACCTGCAACAAAGGACTTCGATTCTGCGAAATCTCCAATTTTAAATGGAATAATTAGATCCATGTCCAGCCAATCTGAGGTATCACCAAAAAAAGAAACAAGGTGGTTACCAAACACTGGATGAATAGTACTTCCTCTGTTACTATAATTGTTCACATCTCACCACAGGTGCATATGATAAAGCACTAAATCTAAGAAAATCTAATAACAAAAGAACATGTGTTAAACTAGAAAATCAGAGTAGAGAAAGCGAAAATGGCGAGACACGATCCAATAGAATACAGAACATCAATGCGAACAATCGCCTATTAGTGTGGTTAGGACCCAGTATCAATGTGAAAACTCCTATCAATGAATGAAACGCAAAGCTTTTGCTTTTTCTCGAAAAAAGGACATGGTAGAAATTTAGATACAACTACCCCCAATGCATTATTTCTTAAGCGTTGTGAACTCTCATTTAACTGGTTTCTGGGATTATATTTGCATTTCAACATTGTAGCCTATTAACCCAATTCATGTTTTTTCACACATACACAAGGATGGTATGTGAATTTTAAAATTTAATGGTGTTCATATAAAAAGCATCAATACATTAGCATCAGGCTGAATGAATCAATCCATGAACATAACTTATTTTGGCTCGAACATGCTGAACAGAGTTATTTTTAAGTGCTTTTGTGTCAAGCGACCCCTGATGTTAGAATCTGTTCATGGTATATCGGTGAATTTTGGCAAGCCACTTTGAGTGAATACAATTGGTAGAACGGTCGACATTGCACATGCATAGGACAATGGTTAGCCTTGATGTTAAATTTATATGGGCATCAGGGCGTCCACTGAAACTCATCCTTCTAACTTATTACAACCCAGGAGTTACATATTTTAAGCAGAAACTTCATCTCCTTTTGATGAGAACTAGCCGCACTACTGTGCCCAGAGGAACAAAAAGCTACAGTACAAGATTAGATGTGAACTTGCAGTGATTGAATTCGGCGGTGAACTTGGGCAGTACGTGGAGGACAAGGGCAGGGGTAGGACGATGGGGCGGAGCGGGGCAGGACGGGGGAGCGGTCTGGGGGCGCAGCGGGGGTGACGGGGGAGCGGTCTGGGGGCAAAGTTGGCAGGGGTCACGGTGAGGGGCGATAGGCGGTGGCCGGGGAACATGGGCAGGGGTAGAGCAGAGCAGGAGCAGGGACGACGGAAATACACCGGGATCTGGGGAAGGCAGGGGCGCACCTGCAGTCTGCAGACCCGGAAGGTCCTCTGTTTTCCCGCCGCCGCACGCTCCGGAGCACGGACTACGGCAGCCGGCGGCCCGGCGTCGACGCCTGATCTTCTTCTACGGTAGCGTATCGGCACGGCACAGCACGGCGCTAATTTAGAGCATTGTGGGAGCAGACGCGGAAATCGATGGCAGCGGTGGCGTTTTGTGTCCTGGGAAGAAGAGAATGCCTTTTTCCGTTATGCGTGCGTGAGAGTTTGGGCCACCGGGTTGGTTGTATACGTCATCAATAGCGTGGGTGGGGCCCATGGTTGGGCGCTGAGAGAGCCACGTATTGGTCATGTTGCAGAGATTTTTTTGGCACCTGGAAAATGACAAAAAACTAATCTCTCCGTTTTAAAATATAAGATATTTTAGTTTTATTAACTGAGTGTATCTAGATTATTTTTAGTGTGTAGGTTCATCTAGATTTAGAGTATATCTAGACATTAAAAGGAATCTAGATATACTCTTTTTATAAAACTAAAATATCTTATATTTTAAAACGGAGGAAGTACTATATTAATGTGTCGTCAGAAAACTACGGACTCGGCTCACAAAAACTATACGCGCATTAGGCAGTGTTGACACGTACTCCCTCAGCAGTTTTAGGATAAATTGTGGGATAAAGTAGAAAGTGCATTTGAATGTATTAGCCATGTTCTCTCTCTTCTTCAATTCTCAAACCTCCAATGAGGTAAGTCCACGTATAAAATAAAGAGACCATTTGCTAATGTTATTGAGTTTACTTTATGTGAAACATTTTTTTCTTCTTTAGAGGCATTGGGAAGGCAGGCGTGCACTCTTTTGTGGATAAATTTTGAAGCTAAATATACACTTATTTGTGAACAGAGGGAGTAGCATTGATTGTATGTTTTAGCCGGTTTAACCACCTTTCTAATAGGGCGGCCCCACAGTCAGGTTCATGTGAAAAAGATTTAAACATTTTGTTTTTGGATCTTGTGGAAAAGAATAGGATTGATAAGCGGGACCAAGGGAAAAGATTTCCTTATTGTTGACCACGTTTGGGCCTTCATCCCCAACTCTCGCACACGTGAGTCGCAGTGGACCCCTGTGCCGCCCCGTTCTAGCCGTCGGTGTTCTCTTATGCTGGCCGCCAGTGCCGCCCCTCCCACCACCACCTCCGCCTACCCCACCCGCCAACACATTCGTCCCCTCCCCCACCATCTCCGTCGCCGGGCACATGGCGGCGAGCTGCAGGGGTGCAGGCGTGGGTGAGCTGCAGCACGGGCGCGGGCAAGCTGTAGAGGCGAGCTCCGTCGCGGGCGAGGGCGGGCTTCGACGCGGGCAAGCTCTGGCATGGGCGAGCTGCGGGGTGATGGTGCGGGCACGAGCGAGCTCCGGCACGGGCTACAGGGGTGCAGGCGCGCACGACGGGGAGCTTTAGGGGCGCGAGCACGACCAACATCAACGCGTCTAGATCTGGCCAGAAGCGACGCATGCGAGCTCCGGCCAGCAGCGACGCGTGCACGACCAGCTCCGGCGGCCGAGCGCTGGCATCGTTGACCTAGTGTGCGGTGGAGGAGAAGTGCGGGTCAACAGGAAGTGTGGAGGAAAAAGAAAAAAGACATTTCAAGCGGCCACATAGAACTGACATGTGGATCCAAACTGTCAGAAAACGGTGTACCACGACTAAATCGAGCAATTACTGCTATGTGTCAACTTTGTGCCCTAGTGCGTGGTGGTTTTTGTCAAAACGAGCAGAGTCAACAGTTTTCTAACAAGACCGCCGCTTATGTGGTAGTTCTTTGTCATTTTCTCCGAAGGACCAGAAGACTACATTAGTTCGGCAGTTGAGGTACATTTACAAAAGGGATCCCAAATTAAAACGAATTACAACTAAATCCTTCACTTTTACAACAATCACCCTAGAAAGATTCGTGAAGCCACGATCAAGGACAAGATCGTTGTCAACGAGAGGAGACCTATAGACGTAGCCGCCCATACATCCACCGGGGACGACACTACTTGGGAAGGCATTCGTGTGCACCGCTGCGTTGAGGTTGACGATGATCCTCCAGCGAAGGAGGAAGGAGAGGCATGAGCAACCAAGCTTAGGCGTAGTAGGGCCACTCTTGTGACCAAGGATAGCGATGGCGGAATCTCGTTGCCGCTTGGGTACTACTACAGAGGCTGCAATCTTCGAAGAGCTCCAGTTCCAACTTCACGCGGCAGAAGCAACCCTAAACCTACCTTCCTCTCCCTCGTCGCCGCGGCCGGCCAAAAGGAGAAGCAAGGGAGGGAGGCTACCATGCATAATACGGTAGAAACAACATCGCTTATTAGGAAGGGGGCTCACTGTCAATACCAAATCCGCCGTCTCCCTCCTTGGAAGCACAACGGTGAGTACAGACAATGATCGGCTAGCACCGCGTCGACGCACTAGGACGAGAAGGTACCCCCACCAGTCATCAAATCCGACAGCATCACTTTTGTAGCTTGTGGTGACTCATCAAGTAGTTGACGTAACACCAATGAAACACCATTCGACCAGTACTACATCCCTCAGAGTGGTACAACAGAAACATCCAAGGTATGACTATAGATTACAAAATCTTACAAAAGATCCATAGAACCTCCTTGATATAGTGTGAATAAAATTTCTACAGAAGAAAACCAAAAATAACAACTCAAAAACTATTCTATGGATAAACATATCTTTAATATTTAATAGTATTTGGTTTGCGATTGCTTGTACTATAATGCTCTATAGAAATATGTTCTATGAGCTAGAGATTAAATTTCCTATCTAGTCTGTAACTTCCTCTCCACTTTAGCTGATATAGATATTGACTCAATTGGCTTCAGCGAAGAGCTTTAGCTTGTTGTGGCGATCCTTCCGAGCATCATTTGAGATTGACGACGTCTTCAATGACTTTAGAATCTAGCAAGGGTTAAGAAAGTACGGTTAAGTACGAAAATACTCGGCAAGTTCATTAAATAGGAACGTTTGATGCACTATCTATATCCCATAGACCATAGGTCATAGGCTATGCAGATTTTTGTAAACATTTCTTCAAAGATTGATTTTATTTAAAAACTATGTCCGTCAGCCTTCACATGTTGATTAGAACTTCGTGGAGTTCCTTTCCTGCAGTGTTCGTAGCTCCTTCCCGGAACAGGGAGTAACATGCCACACTTTTTTACACCCTACGGAGGTGTGTTGCTTTACCCATGAGAGATCCTTATCCATATTGCACATCCAAGTCATGATCTTGTCCACACTTTCTTGGTGTGGGGTGATATGTTGTAAACGTATCTATAATTTTTGATGTTCCATGCTTGTTTAGTATCTACTTTGATTTGCTTTGTCAACACTTTGAGGTATTTTTATATGTTTTCTGGGACTAACCTATTAACAAGATGTCACAGTGCGAGTTGCCTGTTTTCTTATGTTTTTGGTTCCAGGAAAGTCAGAAAATGAATATTCTCGGAATTGGACCGGACAAAAGCCAAAGTCAATATTTTACCGGAAGACTCATGGAGCCAGAAGACGGGACAGAGAGGGGCCATAGGGTGGCCACACTCCCCTTGGCGCAGGCAGCCCTGGGCCGCACCAGGGCATGGTGTGGGCCCCCTGGCCGTCCACCGACCTTGCCTCTTCGCCTATAAGATGCCTCCCGATGCAAAAACCCTAAATCGTCAAGCCTCTAGCCACGAAAAGTTCCACAGCGCCGCCGCCACCAAAGGAGAGATTCGGGGGACAGAAAGTCTCTATTCCGGCACCCTGACGGGACGGGGAAGTGCCCTCGGAGCCATCTCCATCGATCTCCACCACCATCTCCATCGCCGTTGCTGATTTCCATGATGATGAGGGAGTAATTCTTCCTCGAGGCTAAGTGTATGATAGTATTGTTTATGGTCTTACCTGCAAGTTGTATACACACATTGTTGTCCGGAACCAAAGGCCCCGAAGTGACAACAATCGGGATAACCGGAGGCCTTTGGTTCCGGACAACAATGTGTGTATACAACTTGCAGGTAAGACCATAAACAATACTATCATAATGAATCAATAACATGTTCAGATCTGAAATCATGGCACTCGGGCCCTAGTGACAAGCATTAAGCATAACAAGTTGCAACAAAGTCAAAAAGCACTAATAATAGATACTAGGCACCATGCCCTAACAATCTGATGCCATTACATGAGCGATCTCATCCAATCCCTACCATCCCCATAGCCTACAACGGGGGATTACTCACTCATAGATGGGGAACCATGGATGGTCGATGGAGAAGCGATGGTGATGATGATGGCGATGATCTCCTCCAATTCCACGTCCCGGCAGGGTGCCAGAATGGAGTTTCTGGTGCTGTTTCGTGGAATCTAGAGGTGGCAGCGGAGCGGAACTCCTTATGGAAAACGTCAACCCCCCCCCCCTGAGTTTTTAGGTCAGAAGGCATCTTATAGGCGAAGAGGGAGACCGAGGGGGTGCCTGGGGCAGCCAGACCACCCCTGGCGCGGCTAGGCCTAGCCCGCACGGCCAGGTGGTGTGGCTGGGCCCCAGCCCCACTCCGTCTCATATTCTGGCTCCGGGAGTCTTCTGGTGAAATAGGATTTTTGGCTTTTGTCCCATCCAATTCCGAGAATATTCATTTTCTGACTTTCCTGGAACCAAAAACAGCAGAAAACAGGCAGCTGGCATTGTGGCTCTTGTTAATAGGTTACTCCAAGAAATCATATGAAAAGTACTCCAAAGTGTGGACAAAACACAATAAAGTAGATAAAACCAAGCATGGAACATAAAAAATTATAGATACGCTTGCAACGTATCAAAGGAACATAAGAAACATGATTGAATAAATCATCATATGAATGAAACACAACAACTCAAAATGTTTGCTGAGGTAGAAGGGAATAGGTTTACTAACTCAACTAAAAAGTAAAAGATAGGCCCTTCGCAGAGGGAAGCAGGGATTTCAAGTTTCATAAAGAGCTTCCAAAAATTATGGTACTTATTAGCTTTCAGCTCTCATTGCCCCTATCATAAGCATCTTTAGGTGATTAAGGTTAAAGTGACACAACTAAGAGGATATGCTTGACAAGTTATAAACCGAAATCTCATGCCCCTTACTTACGAAGACCGAACCTCATGCTACTCAACTTTAGTCACGAGTAAGCTCTTGTCATTGTAAGTACATATGTATCATAAAGAACCACCAATGGGGTACCCCTTGCACATGATACAGGAGTTATCCCATAATCAAAATGACAAGGCAAACAGACAATGAGCATCTCAGCAACATTTTTATTTGCTATTTGCATAGGTTTTTATTGAGGATGCTTCATAGAGTGCTCATTATGGTTATGCTGCAAGTTTCCACCATGATTAGGCATGGCTTAGGCTAGCGTCCCAAGCATTTCTCTAACACACATACAAACTCCATGATCTTACAAGTTCCCCTTTTATTTCATACCGCCGGGATCCATAAGCAAAAGAATCATGATATCAACGGAATATAAGAATGTTGAAAGTGTTCCCCATGATACATGGTTCTGCTAACTTCATCTTATAAAATGCAAGCATATGCGCAACAAAGATGGACACAGTGGTTCAAGTTTATTAATTGCAAGAAAGTAAAGTGTGCCATCAAGTTCGTGAGGGCTTTAATCACTAATTTTCTCATAACAAGTTTAATTTGGAAGGTAGATAAAAACAAGAATTTACTTGGAATAGCAATAGTGCTAGTAGGTAGGTATGGTGGACACAAATGGCATAGGTTTTGGTTTAAGGATCGGATGCACGAGAAGCATTCCCTCTCAGTACAGGTTTTAGGCTAGCAAGGCTAGGTAGTAAGCATAAGAGTTGAAGGAAACAAACAAACATACAAGTGATAAAAAAACATGCAATCTTCCTTGGAAGCAAAAAAGATCTTAACTAGAGAATACTAAGCTTATGAGCAAATCAAGAAAGAAAGACGATGAAATTCTTAAGAGTACTTTTATCTTTTTCATTCAATTCTCATAATAGTGTTGCTACTGACCGAGCCAGGTTTGCCAAAACCAACTAAATTAACTCAATGATCCGAAAGTGATACCAATACTAATAACAAGATCAATCATATAACAGAAATTGAAAACTAATATAAGATATGCAAAAGAGTAATGATAGAACTTCTCATTAATATTCCATAACGGCAACTCACACCAAGGGATACATAGATATCTAACGAGAGAGGGGACACTTCCATAATGCAAACCATCCTACATGATAACTTCTCTATTCATGATATGACTCTACTAAAAAAGGTAAAAAGATAGAAGATAGTGATATGATACCGCGGCACTCCCCCAAGCTTGGAACAAACCAAGGGGATGCCAAAACCTGATGACGAATTACTCCTTCGGTGGTGGTGGTGTTCTCTCATGATCGTGCGACTTCCATGGTAAGGGCTACCCATCAACAAAAGACATCGTGGTCTCCATCATCCTGAAGCCTGCAGCAGCACTTATGCGTTTAAACCTAACCTCGTACTCATAGTTTTGATTTTGAACGTCATAGAAATGTGCTTGCAGTTGGTTGGTTGTTTGGTGGAGTGAGAGAATTTCATCCTTGAGCTCAGCAGTCTCCTTTTGGTGCTCGGCAATGAGTTCAGAACAAATCTTGTGGGTGATATCCATTTCGCGTTCTACCATCTTCTTGTACCTAAAGACTTCTTGCTCTAGTGCTTCCATCATATCCTCCAGACTTCCTTCACCTTTAGGGCCTTGAACCTCTTTTATCCGTACCTCCCCATCTTGAAGCAACAACTCCTTGGGATGAATCTTCAACTCTCTCATGTATGGGTTGGTGATATCCGCTGAGGAATCTTCCTTGGCTGATCCAGAGGAAGACATTGTGGCTCCAAATCTGGGACTCTACCTGTCAGAAATAGATCGAAACGAAAACACAACGAGAACACAATATACGAACCTCGGGGGATCCGGGGGATTATATATTACGAAGTTTTACAACAAAAGGAAGGTATTGGGAGAAAATGGGTCAGAGATGGAGTCCGGGGCAGCCACACCACCTGCTGGCGCGGCCAGGGGGGCGCGCCAGGGGGTGGTGTGAGCCACCCTGGCTTCGTTTCCGTCCCTATTTCGCTCCATATCATTCCTTGTTGGATAAAAACTACAAAAATATAACTGGGTAGAATTTTCGCAGAACTTTTCTTACCAGAACTGTTACCTATTCGAAAACGGACTCTGCAGGTTTCTGAATTTTGTCTTTGATAAATTTTTCTGGAGGTACCACTTGAATAGCATCAACATCTTCATCTTCATACTCATATTGCTCGAGTCATGAAACCTTTCACTATCTTATTACACCATTTTCTCCACTAAACTGAAAATTTCTTTCACACAAAACTTCACACAATTCTCATTAGCAACATTAGTGTAAGCGAGGTAATAAACCTTTTAAGTCCAATTTCAACTGAAATCCATCAAAACATAATATACTGTAGCAACTCCTTCCGAAAACCTAAAAAGAATTCAAAAAGGAAATCGTTTAAAGAAGCAAATGCAAGAGTGGCAAAATCTGTCAAAACAGACCAGTAGGTAAAGATCAATTTTTTCGAAAATCTTCTGTTGCTCAAATAAAAACGTGCAAAACTAAAGAAAGTTAAATAACAACCTGGGGTAGAAGCACAAAAAATTACAGCTCATTCTGACATACCGAGATCTCTGCCAAATTTTTACGGTGAAGCATAAAAATATCGGGACAACAACTTCCCCAAATCTTACTTCTCTCTCATTAGAGGTTGATCTTGACACAAAAACCAAACAAAAAAGGGTAAGGAGAGGTTATTGCCGAAACAATAACTTCCAAGACTCAAAGAAACAAAAACAAACTGAAAGCAAGAATATATTGCGTTGTCTCCCAAAAAGCTCTTTCTTTATAGCCATTAAGATGGGCATGATAATTTCAATGATGCTCACATAAGAATACGAATTGAAGTGAAAGAGAGCATTAAGAAGCAAAAATACACATGTTTAAGTCTAACCCACTTCCTATGCAAGGGAATTTTGTAAACAAACAAGTTGTTGAAACCAGAGGCTACTAGCATAGGAAGGCAAAATAAGTGCAATATAAAAACTTTCAGCATAAAACGAGGAAACTTGATATTATTGAGATGCATAAGAACAATTTTCCCTCTCTCATAATAACTTTCAGTATCATGCATAAACTTAATGATATAGCTATCACAAGAACCATTGTAGCAATGATCGCTTATCCTAACAGAAAACACAGGGACACTAACTCTCATAACACTTCTTTATGAAACAATATTAGGGATATCCTTACAGAGGATAGTGTGTCCATCTTCCACATATTTAGTGACAAAGTCTTTCACATTTGCTATTATCGGTTCATCATCCATTTGTTTATCAGGTTCAATAGCTTTATTTGTACTTTCATTAACCATACTAGCTATCATAGAATGTTCCTTTATCTTAACTGGGAAAGGCATTTTCTCAATGTAAGGTTCGGGTAAAACATGATTAGCAGTATAAAGTTCAGTATTTCTTGCAGGAACACTCTTAGCAACATCTTTATATGGTTCATGATACTTATTCCACTTTTTTTTAGGCACTTCAATATAGGAAGCAAAAGCCTTCAAATAAGTTGCAATGGCTTGAGAGTCTAGACCATAAGCATTTTCAATATTTTGAAAGTCATCAGTTCCCATAAAAGATTCAATGCATTCATAATCATAATTTATACCTGACTTTCTTCCTCTGTCGTTCTCCCATGCTTCAACAGTGTCTTGAATACGGTCCAGAAGATCCCATTTAGCTTCTTCTTCCATGCGAAGCATCCAATAAATCCTTATCATGAAGAGAAAGCCTTGCATAAAAGGTATTGATAATAATATTGTTGGGGAGCTCATGAATGGGACATTTGAGCATTAGTAACTTCAATCTCCCCCAAGCTTGAGCTATACTCTCTCCATCAAGAGGCCAAAAGTTGTATATTTGATTCCGATCTTTATGAATCTCACTAGGAGGATAAAACTTTGAATAAAAGAGAGGCATTATTTCCTCCCATTCCAGAGCTTGACCATTCTTCAGCAGCTTATACCAGTCCTCAGCTCTTCCTTTCAGTGATAATGAGAATAACTTCTTCTTAACTTGATCTATTGTAATACCTGCAAACTAGAACAACCCGCATAATTTGTGTATAAAGAGTAAATGATCACCGAGATGGACAGTTCCATCCCCAACATAGTAGTTATCCATAACACGATCAATAATTCTTATAGGTATTTTAAAATCATCATTCTCAGTAGGTGGTGGCTTATCTACTACTTTAGCAGTGGTAGTAGCATTACCAAATAAGAAACTCAGCGAATTATCCATAACGAAAATAAAGCAACTAACAGAAGTAAACAATACTCACAATAGAAGTTTCCTTTACCAGTTCCACTCTCCAATAGCGCTTCACTCCTCGGCAACGGCGCCAGAAAATAGTCTTGATGACCCACAAGTATAGGGGGTGTATCGTAGTATTTTCGATAAGTAATAGTGTCGAACCCAACGAGGAGTAGAAGGTGCTGGCTAGTGGTATGGATCAGGAATTCTCTGCAAATACTTAGCAAATGGATTTTTAGGGGTTTTTGATAAAGCAAGTAAACAAAGTACGAGTAAATAAAAGACAGTAGGAATAAATGCAGCAAGTGGCCCAATCCTTTATGCAAAATGGACGTATCAATGCTTCTTGTCTGTATTCTTTTATCGACTCTTCACTCCATAAACCTGAGGCCATGTTTATTGGGCTCAGTTTCGCTTGGGGACAAGCAAAGTCTAAGATTGGGGGAGTTGATACGTCCATTTTGCATCACTATTCTATGTCATAATTCACTGTTATTCATTGATATATTTCGTATTGAGAGGTGATACTTATGTTATTTCATCTGTTTTTGCATGGTTGATGACTTTTGGAGCATGGACCGCTACAGTCAGGATTCTGATGGAAAAGGTGCTGTTTGGAGGCAAAATTCTCGAAGATCAAAAAATGCGGGAAAATATATGGAAAATCCTATTTTTTCAGAAGACGAAGGAAGCTAGAAGGGGGGCTGGAGATGGGCCATAGGGGGCCCACACCCCCCCCTGGCGCGGGCCAGCCTAGGCCGCGCCACCAGGTGGTGTGGCCGCCCTGGTCCACCCCTGGCACTCCCCTCTGGCGTATATTATCCTCCCGAAACCCTAAGACTCGGAGAGCGACCATAGACAGATTCCATCGCCTCTGTGGGACGGAAAACACCAAGAGAGAAAGATCTCTCTGGCAGACAGATTTCTACCGGGGGAATTCCTTCCCGGAGAGGGGAGATCGTCACCATCAACACCACCATCAAGCTGGACTTCATCGGGATCATCATCATCATCACCACCATCATCACCATCAGCACCCTCATCACCATCTCCATATTGCTGTAACAATTGGGTTGAATCTTGCATAGTTCATAGGGGAAACTTTCCCGGTGTTGATTACTCTTTATAGTTGATGCTATTGAGTGAACCATTCTTCAGCAGCTTATACCAGTCCTCAGCTCTTCCTTTCAGTGATAATGAGAATAAGTTCTTCTTGACTTGATCTGTTGTAATACCTGCACACTTGAACAACCCGCATAATTCATGTATAAAGAGCAAATGATCACCGGGATGGACAGTTCCATCTCCAACATAATAGTTATCCATAACACGATCAATAATTCTTGTAGGTATTTTAAAAGTATCATTCTCAACAGGTGGTGGTTCATCTACTACCTTAGAAGTGGTAGTAGCATTACGAAATAAGAAAGTCAACGAATTATCCATATTGAAAATAAAGCAAGTAACAGAAGTAAACAATACTCACAGTAGAAGTTTCCTTTACCAGTTCCACTCTCCAATAGCGCTTCACTCCCGGCAACGGCGCCAGAAACTAGTCTTGGTGACCCACAAGTATAGGGGGTTGATGACCCACAAGTATAGGGGGTTGATGACCCACAAGTATAGGGGGTGTATCGCAGTATTTTCGAGGGAAGTGAAACCCAATTTATTGATTCGACACAAGGGGAGCCAAAGAATATTTATAAGTCTTAACAACTAAGTTGTCAATTCAGCTGCACCTGGAAACAGTCTTGCTCACAACAGTTTATCAGTAGCAACAGTTTTGTAGTAGGAATAGCAAAGTAATAGCAGTAGTAAAGTAAAGACAGCAGTAACAATAGCAGTAAACAATAGGATTCGAGTGCGGTAGGCATAGGGATGGATGGACGGGCGTTGCATGGACAAGACAATTCACATGACAATCAGAACATAGGGCAATTGCAGATAAATAAGATAAAGCATCCAAGTAATAGATAATCCTAGGCATGTGTTCCATATATAGTCATACGTGCTCGCAATGAGAACTTGCACAACATATTTTGTCCTACCAGCCCATTTGCAGCGGAGCCACAAGGGAACTACTGGGAATTAAGGTGCTCCTCTTAATAGAGCACTGGAGCAAAGTATTAACACTCCGTGAACACATGTGATCCTCACATCAAAGCCATTCCCTCCGATTATCCCGATTTCTGTCACTTCGGGGCCATTGGTTCCGGACAACAATGTGTGTATACAACTTGTAGATAAGACCAAAAACAATACTATCATAATGAATCAATAACATGTTCAGATCTGAAATCATGGCACTCGGGCCCTAGTGACAAGCATTAAGCACAACAAGTTGCAACAAAGTCATAAAGCACTAATAAAAGATACTAGGCACCATGCCCTAACAATCTGATGCCATTACATGAACGATCTCATCCAATCCCTACCATCCCCATAGCCTACAGCGGGGGATTACTCACTCATAGATGGGGGAAACATAGATGGTCGATGGAGAAGCGATGGTGATGATGATGGCGATCATCTCCTCCAGTTCCCTGTCCCGCCAGGGTGCCAGAACGGAGTTTCTGGTGCTGTTTTATGGAATCTTGTGGTGGCGGCGGAGCGGAACTCCTTCTGGAAAAACGTCGAACCCCCCCCCCAGAGTTTTTAGGTCAGAAGGCTTCTTATAGGCGAAGAGGGAGACCGAGGGGGTGCCTGGGGGGCCCACACCACCCCCTGGCACGGCCTGGCCTGGCCCGCGCCACCAGGTGGTGTGGCCACCCCTGGCTCTTCTCCGTCTCGTATTCTGGCTCCGTGAGTCTTCCGGAAAAATAGGCACTTTGGCTTTTGTCCCGTCCAATTCCGAGAATGTTCATTTTCTGACTTTCCTGGAACCAAAAACAACAGAAAACAGGCAGCTGGCACTGTGGCTCTTGTTAATAGGTTAGTCCAAGAAATCATATGAAAAGTACTCCAAAGTGTGGACAAAACACAAGAAAGTGGATAAAACCAAGCATGGAACATCAAAAATTATAGATACATTTGCAATGTATCAGGGGTGTATCGCAGTATTTTCGATAAGTAAGAGTGTCGAACCCAACAAGGAGCAGAAGGTGCTAGCGAGTGGCTAGGAGTAGGAATTCTCTGTAAATACTTAGCAAACAGATTTTTTGGGTTTTTTGATAATGTAGGTAAATAAAGTACGGGTAAATAAAAGACAATAAGAATAAAGGCAGCAAGTGGCCCAATCCTTTCTTCAACAAAGGATAATCCGGTTGTATTACTTAAGATGACCAAACATTCTCGAGGACACATGGGAATTCCATCAAGTGCTTTCGCTTCATATAGTTGATTAATCTTCTTTAGTTTGCTAAGTGTTGTGTGGGTGAACCTGTGCTAATGTACCGACCTTCCTAGGACTAATACATACTTGTGAGTATACCCCTTGCAAGCATCCGCAAGTACAAGAAAGTAATTAAGGTAGAAACCTAACCACAGCTTTAAACTCTAAGACCCTGACGTCCCTTGTGCAAAGGTTTCCTAATGGGGGTTCAGGTTTCTGTCACTCCAGCAACCCCTACTATTAGTAGCCAAATACACAATGCATTCCCCTAGGCCCATATAGATGAAGTGTCATGTAGTCGATGTTCACATGCCACCACTAGAAGAAGTACACCACAACTTAAATATCAAACTATTGAATCTTTCTCAACACAATTCCACTACTAACAACATGACTTCTCCCATGTCCTCAAGAACAAACAAACTACTCACAAGACATCATATGGATCATGATCAGAGATGAAATAATGATGTGTAACAATCTGAACATAAGCGATAATTCAATGGTTCACTCAATAGCATCAACTACAAGGAGTAATCAACATCGGGAAAGTTTCCCTAAGAACTATGCAAGATTCAACCCAATTGTTACAGCGGTATGGAGTGGTGATGATGGTGCTGGTGGAGATGATGGTGGTGATGATGATGATCCCGATGAAGTCCAGCTTGATGGTGGTGTTGATGGCGACGATCTCCCCTCTCCGGGAAGGAATTCCCCCGACAGAATTCTGTCTGCCGGAGAGACCTTTCTCTCTTGGTGTTTTCCGCCTCGCAGAGGCGGCGGAATCTTTCTGTGGTTGCTCCTCGAGTCTTAGGGTTTCGGGAGGATAAAATACGCCAGAGGGGAGAGGCTGGAGTGGACCAGGGCGGCCACACCACCTGGTGGCACGGCCTGGGGTGGCCCATGCCAGGGGGTGGTGTGGGCCCCCTGTGGCCCATCTCCACTTCCCCTTCTGGCTTTCTTCATCTTCTGGAAAATAGGATTTTCCATGTATTTTCCTGGATTTTCTGATCTTCGCAAATTTTGCCTCCAAACAACACCTTTTCCATCAGAATCCTGACTGCAGCGGTCCATGCTCCAAAAGTCATCAACCATGCAAAAATAGATGAAATAACATAAGTATCATCTCTTAATATGAAATATATCAATGAATAATAGTAAATTATGATATAGAATAGTGATGCAAAATGGACGTATCAATTGTCTCCAATAAAAGGAAGATCCCTAATAAAGAAATTTCTACTTTGCTTGCTAATTATTCCTTTAATGGTAAGGTTCCTAAGAAACTTGGAGACCCAGGGATTCCAACTATTTCTTGCTCTATTAAAAATAGTTATGTTAGAACTGCTTTGTGTGATTTGGGAGCAGGAGTTAGTGTTATGCCTTTTTCTCTCTATAAGAGACTTCAACTGGAAAAAACTAATATCAACTGATATATCTTTGCAAATGGCTGATAAATCTACTACTATTCCTGTTGGTACATGTGAGGATGTACCTGTTCAAGTGGATCATAATTGCTTGATATTAATTGATTTTGTTGTGCTTGAAATGCCTGAAGATGATAATATGTCTATTATTCTTGGGAGACCTTTTCTTAATACTGCAGGAGTTGTTACTAATTGCAATCAAGGAAAGGTGACTTTCAATGTTCATGACAAGGAACATACTGTGTATTTCCCCAAGAAGATTGATAGGACTTTTTTTTAATTCAATTGAAAATGTCGAGGGCATTCAAGTTGGCGAAATATATTGTCCCATACCAAGAGAAAAATATGAAACTATTATGATTGGGACCATTGCTATCAAGGTTGAGGTAACATAATCATTAGTGGAATTCAAAGTTTTGTTTCATATAAAATTGTTTTGGTAACAAGACCTGATCAACCTTGTTAACAAAGGGATTTTAATGAACAAAACAATGTTTTCACCATGATTATCTCCGCTTACTTTTATATTATCCATTCTAGTTTTTGCTTTTGCTTAGTTTACTTTTCTGTTGTTAGTTGCTTGCATATTAGAGTGTCTTAGAACTTCTGAAGTTTTAGCTTTGTTTAGCTATTGCATCATTCTAGAAACCTTTTTCTGTCAGAAAATCATTCATCTATACCTGAAAATTGCTCAAAAATAAAGTGTCTCAAAAAATTCCAGAAAATTCATATTAATTTTTTACGTGAAAAAGGGGCAGGGAAGTTCCTGGAGAGTACCAGGGGGGCCCACCAGGCAGGCACACCACCTGGTGGCGCGGCCAGCCCAGGGGCGCGCCTGGCCATGGTGTGGGCCACCCCTGGCCCTCCACTCACTCTCTCACTTCCCACTGCTCTCTCTCTCCTGAGAAAACACCAGTTCATTGCTCGAAATCGCGTTCTTGCTGTTCTTGTCCATGATTTTTCGATCTCCTTGCTCAACCCATCTTTGCTGCTGAAATTTGGAGCATTTGTTCTCCGGTATGTGACTCCTCCGCTTGTCCAAGTAGATTTGTGTTTAGTGGTCTATATCTTGAGTATTTTGCTGCTGTAGGTGACAGGTTATGAGAGCTTGTAAGCTTGTTCAATGCTTAGAGATATTCTTTTGATGCATGTTTAGGCCTCTTACAAGTCCCCTTGAGTAGTTCCCTTCATTATGTATTCACTTTGCAATCACTTGTGTAATGGATGTTTAAATTTCAGAATATCAAAGATGAACAACCACACATTGGGAGAAATATTTGAGAGGGACACACCTAGGAGGTCAAGGCCCTCAAGATCATCCTCCTAGTTTAGGCCTTCATACAATGAAGATCTCATTGCACCACGCTTTGGTAATGAAGGAGATGAGGGGGATGCTCACCCATCTACTTTTCCTTGTTTTACCTTTTTGCAAGCTACAGGGATCCTTGATGATTTCTTACTACTAGTTCAGAGGGTCGGTTTAACCTCATACATGGAAGATGAGAGTGAGGAATATGCCGTGGTCACCAAAACTTTCGTTGAGAGTTTCGTTTTCACTAACAGCCCCTATCAGTCAACTGTTTCTTTCAGAATTTATAATCAACCTATTACCATGTCATTGGAAAGATTTTGCAGCATTATAGATATAGGCATGACGGGGACCGTGAAGAAGATCCAAGGTCGACCCGCTGATTTGCTGGAGCTCTATCGAAGTGTGACAAATGACGATGACCGCGTAGCTCAGCGCGGGAAGATAAGAAACATCCAACTCCCAGCTCTTAGATACTTTGCTTATTATCTTTCCACTAGCATTCTTGGTAGGGAGAACACAAGTAATATCTCCAATTATCATGCTCGCCGCCTAGCTGCTAGTGGACCTATTTATGGGGGCATTATTGCTTCACGTATGGTTGTTGCATTAGAACTTTCTGTGGATCCTAATGATACTGTATTGGCACCACAAAGGCTTGATCTTGCTGCCATGAAAACACATCACTTCGTCACTCCTGACTCTGATACAGATAGTTTAGTATACAGGATGTTGTTTACTGACGGGGATGAAAGGGAGATTCCTTTGCCACAATCTACTTTGTTCAGTGTTCATAGGAGGCCATGGTCGCGTTCCAAGGAGGAGGTGGACGAGAAGCTCCGCTTGCTTGGTTTCCACAGGCAACACCAGGAGGATGTGCCTTCTTATGACTACTCTGCGCACTACGGTGGGGCATCCTCGAGCTCGCACCAGGACCAAGGTACCTCCTCGCTGTACTACAGAGGCGCTCCATCTTGGCCAGCTTGGGATTGATACCCACTTAGGCCAATAGCCTAAGCTTGGGGGGAGGTACACCGACATCACACTCATCTAAATATCATGTTTAGTCGGCACTTTGTATATCCATGCTTCGTTCTCTTTTTAGTTTTCGTTCTTTCTTTACTTTTGCTTTCTATAACACAAAAAGACCAAAAAACATTTCTGTTGTTTCTCTTTGTTTGCTTCTTCTTCTTTTTGCCTTGGTTTGCTTTTTTCCTTTTTGCTTTGTTTGAACTATTCGAAAAACCCAAAAAGATTTTGCTTTGCTTGTTTTTCCTTTTTGTTCTTGCCTTTAAAAATCAAAAACACCAAAAATATTTGTTGTTCTTCTTTGGTTTGGTGAAGTTTGTTGCAGGGTTCAGCATTCCTCAGTGGAATTTGGTTTCGTGTTATTATTCAAGCCACACAAGTGGAGGGCAATAATGAGGACTAATGACAACATGAGGTGTGGTAAGAGGCTGGTAATGAACTCTATTTGTTTTCATTTTTGTACATATACTCATCATTGTGGGCATGCTTAGTCTGTTCATGTAGGGTGTATGTTATTTCTGGATACTTAGGAGTTCTTGCTTTCTTATGATTAGCTCTAGCTCGCTAATAGTTTTTAGCATGTCATATGAATGTTTGCTTGCATTGCTCTATTCATAACTTGGTATGACACTATGGTATCCTCCTCTAAATGTTTCACTTGAATTGACTTGGCACATGCTCATGCATGCATATGACTGAAATAATAGTCAGTTAAGCCTCAATGAATTATTTTGCATCAAGGGTCTTGAATCACTTTCATGCCATGATTAGTCATGTTTGTTCCAAGCATGATTATGACAGTTATTACTCTCTCGTTTATCGCTCCCTTACTATTGCTAGCCTTCACTTGCACTAAGTATGAGCTCTACTCGTGTTTCCAATTCTCCAAAACCAATGTTGCCAAAAGTGTCCATCATACCTACCTATTAGCATCATTTGCTACTCCGTGCATATTCAATATGCCTTGTTTTCTTCCGAATAAAATGTTTGCTTGTTATGAGAAAGTTAGTTAGTAAAGCTCTCACAAACTTGATGGCACACTTTATTTCCTGCACTTAATAAACCTGAACCATTGTGACTGTCCATGAAAGTTATATGCTTGCAAATTATAGGCTGGGGATTAGCAAAACCGTGCTGTCACGTGGAACATTTTCAACACCTGTAAATATATACCCAGTTGATATCATGCTCTTTTGTTTGTGGATGTCGTCGGTGTGAAATAAAAGGGGAGATTGTAAGTCCATGGAGTTCTGTATGTGTGTTAGAGAAACGCTTGGGCCGCCGGTCTAATACATGCCTAATCATGGTGGAAACCTGCAGCATAACCATAATGAGTATCTATGAAGCATTCTTGTTATAAAAAAAGAGAGATAGCTATTGAGAAAAAAGGGAGATTTGAGAAAAGAGGAAAGAGAGAAAAAGCACCATTTTCCCATGGTAAATAAGGAGAATGCTGAGATACTCGTTGTATTCTTGCCTTGTCATTTTGATATGGGGATTCTTCCGTATCATCGGGCAAGGGGTACCCCGTTGGCGGTTCTCTATGATATGCATGTATTTACTATGACAAGAACTTACCGGTAACTAAAGTTGAGTAGCTTGAGGAGCGTCCCTCATACTCAAGGGACATGAGATTTCTGGTTTATGGTCTGTCAAGCATATAACTCAGATTGGACCTCACTTTCACCTTAACCATTTAAAGATGCTTATGATAGGGGCAATGAGAGCTCAAAGCTAATGAGTACCATACTTTTAGCATTTGCAAGCCTTTCAAACTTTTCAAAAACTTTTCATTTCCTTGTTGAGTCTCCACACATTATATGAGCACTTTCTTGAGAGCATAGTTGTCATTCTTAGTGTAATATGCTTGTCTCAAAAGTTGATTAATTGTGTTATGACTTTGATGCTTGTATCTTTGACATCTTTACTTCTAGTCTTCACTTGAGCTTCAGAGGTGCCTTGGCATTTATGTTTGCTCTACAATCAAAGGCAAGCAAGATACCACTCTATCATACCTTTTTATGAGCACTGCAATGTTGCTTATGTTTATGTTTCATGCTACTTATTATTTTTGAGTTGGAATCTCTTCATAGCTTGCAATGACTATTAAGTAAACTTAGTTGCATACTCTTTATTATGAATTGTCTGAGCAGTTGATCATATGCTGAGAATATATACATCTTATGAAGCAAATGTGTTCGTGAAAGTTTCTTTTATCGCACTCAGTTTTCAACTGAATTGCTTGAGGACAAGCAATAAGTTAAGCTTGGGGGTAGTTGATACGTCCAAAACGTATCTACTTTCCCGAACACTTTTGCTATTGTTTTTCCTCTAAACTTGTGTGATTTGGATACAACTAACACATCTACTTGAGGACAAGCAATAAGTTAAGCTTGGGGGTAGTTGATACGTCCAAAACGTATCTACTTTCCCGAACACTTTTGCTATTGTTTTTCCTCTAAACTTGTGTGATTTGGATACAACTAACACAGACTGATGTTGTTTTCAGCAGAATTACCTTGGTGTCTAGTTTTTGCGCAGAAAATCAACTATCAGGAGAAATCCTGGAAAATATGCCAAAAATCCTATTTCACCAGAAGACTCACGGAGCCAAAAGACGAGACGGAGTAGGGCCACAAGGGGCCCACACCACCTGGCCACGTGGGCCAGGCCAGGCCACGCCTAGGGGTGGTGTGGCCGCCTCGGTTGCCCCCTCGGCCTCCCTCTTCGCCTATAAGTTGCCTCTTGACCTAAAAACCAGGGGGGGGGGGTTCGACGTTTTTCCAGAAAGAGTTCCGTTGCACCGCCACCACCAGATTCCGCGATTCAAAACCAGAAACTCCGTTCTGGCACCCTACTGGGACGAGGAATTGGAGGAGATCATCGCCATCATCATCACCATTGCTTCTCCATCGACCATCCATGTTTCCTCCATCTATGAGTGAGTAATCTCCCGCTGTAGGCTATGGGGATGGTAGGGATTGGATGAGATCATTCATGTAATGGCATCAGATTGTTAGGGCATGGTGCCTAGTATCTATTATTAGTGCTTTTTGACTTTGTTGCAACTTGTTATGCTTAATGCTTGTCACTAGGGCCCGAGTGCCATGATTTTAGATCTGAACAAGTTATTGATTCATTATGATAGTATTGTTTATGGTCTTACCTGCAAGTTGTATACACACATTGTTGTCCAGAACCAAAGGCCCCGAAGTGACAACAATCGGGATAACTAGAGGGGCTTTGATGTGAGGATCACATGTGTTCACGGAGTGTTAATGCTTTGCTCCGGTGCACCTTAATTGCCAGTAGTTCCCTTGAGGCCCCGCTGCAAATGGACTGGCAGGAATAAAGATGTTATGCAAGTTCTCATTGCGAGCACGTATGACTATATATGGAACACATGCCTATGATTATTTAGTACTTAGATGCTTTATCTTATTTATCTGCAAATTCCCTATGTCTTGATTTCCATATGAATTGTCTTGTCCATGCAACGCCCGTCCATCCATCCCTATGCCTACCGCGCTTTAATCCTACTGTTTACTGCAATTGTTACTACTGTCTTTACTTTTACTACTGCTATTACTTTACTATTGCTACTACAAAACTGTTGCTACTGATAAACTACTGTGAGCAAGATTATTTCCAGGTGCAGCTGAATTGACAACTCAGTTGTTAAGCCTTATAAATATTCTTTGGCTCCCCTTGTGTCGAATCAATAAATTGGGTTTCACTTCCCTCGAAAATACTGCGATGCACCCCCTATACTTGTGGGTCATTAGCTATCTTCTAGCACTGTTGCTGGTGTGTGAGTGCTCGAAGTTATCTCCTTTAGATTCTTCAATTTTGTCTTTTTGTTTCTTGTTTTCACTAGTTAGGCTTAATGAAAAACAACAAAAAAATTAGAGAGCTTTGTAGTATTTATCTTGAGTTAGGACATGAAGTGTTCGAAGAGAAAATTAAAAAACCCATGGAACTTTATTTGCATGATAATAGCAATGTTGTTAGTATGAATTCTTTGGACACCATTATTTCTAATGCTATGGAAAAGTCTAAGCTTGGGGAAGCTAGTTTTGATGAAAATGATCTTTTTAGTCCCCCATCTTTAGAGGAGAAAATTTACTTTGATGATACTATACCTTAAATATATGATGAATACAATGATGAATATGATATTTTCAGTCCACCTACTATTGAGGAGAAAATTAATTATGATTACAATATGCCTCCTATATTTAATGATTATGGTGATGAGAATAATAATGATAGCTATTTTGTTGAATTTGCTCCCAGTACAATTAATAAAAATGACTATGTTTATGTGGGGAGTATTAATCCTTTTATGCATGTGGCTCATGATAAGTATGTTTCATGTGATAGTTATATTGTTAATTTTATTCATAATGCTACTGAAAGTTATTATGAGAGAGGGAAAAATGGTTTTATGCATCTCAATAATATTAAGTTTCCCCTCTTTATGTTGAAAGTCTTGAAGTTGCACTTGTTTTGCTTTACTATGCTTGTTGCTTTGTGCTTTCATGACTTGTTTCTTACAAGATTCCTATGCATAGGAAGTGGGTTAGACTTAAATGTTCTTTGAATTTTCTTTTTAATGCTCTCTTTTACTTCAATTCATATTTCTTATGTGAGCATCTTCTCAAACTATCATGCCTATCTTAAGGGCGTTAAAGAAAAGTACTTATTGGGAGATAATCCAAAAGTTTTAGATGAGTCTTGTAAGTTATTACTTCAGTAATAATCGCTCCTTATCCTTTTTATTTGCTTTTTGTGCCAAGAGTAACCTCTAATGAGAGAAGTAATGCTTCGCAAAGTTGTTGTCCCGAAACAGATTTTTGTGCTTCACCGTAAAAAATCGTGTAAAATATCTGTACGTCGTTTTGAGACGTGAATTTTTGTGCTTCTGTCCCAGGTTGTTATCTAACTTTCGTTAGTTCAGAACATTTTCATTTGAGGAACAGAAGATCTTCGAAAAAAATGGTTTTTACCTGCTGGTCTGTTTTGACAGATTTCTGCCATTATTTGCATTTGCTTCTTATTGGTTCCTTTTTGGGTTCTCTTTGGGGAATTGAGCTTTTTGAGGGAAGTTATACAGTAGCTTGTATTTTAATGGAAGTTTTATTGGTGTTGAAACTGAACCTAAAGACTTATTATCTTGAGTGCACTAATGTTGCTAATAAAGATTGTGTAAAGTTTTGTATGAAGGAAAAATTTCAGGTGTATGGAGAGAATGATGTAATGAGATGAAGAATGGACTAAATATCAAGCTTGGGAATGCCACGCGTGTCACCCCAAGAAATATCCAAGAAGTACAAGCGTCAAAGCTTTGGAATGCCCAAGGCATACCCTTCTTCATCAATAAAAATCCCAGGTTTCTTCCAGACACTTTATTTTTATTGTTTCATTCATAGTTGTGTTGTTCTTGGAGCGTCTTTGTTTTTGGTTTTTGTTTGCTTGGTTTTCTTAGTTTTCTTGAATAAATTTGTTGGACCCCCTCTTTCATACATTGGTTTTCAAATAGTTTGGTTTGGATTGGAAAGAGTAGGAAAGTTCATGCTTAAGTGGTAAAAGGAGTTTGTTTTTGACTATGGCCTATGCTTTGTCATGCCATGCTTGATATTGTTTTGGCTTTATGCTTAGTGATCTTTGTTGTAGCATGACTTGTTACAAATAATTGAGATTGCTTAATATGCCTTAAAAGAATCATGCGTTGTTTTAGCATATTAAAGCATAGTATTGTGGTATTCTCCTTTGATGCTTTATTTGGGTTGGCTTGGCACATGCTCACACCATGTTATGACTATCCCAAGTCACCATAGCCTTCATGATCCTTTAGTTTTTGACTTGTAATATCATTTTATGCTTTAACTAATGATGTTTTGTCACTCTGCATGATTATGGCCATTATTGCTCTCTTAGTTGGTCACTCTCAGTCTTTTGCTAGCCTCCATAACCAAGTATGAGTTCCACTCATATATCCAACTCCAAATAAAACCAAGTTATTCCAAATAGTCCACCATACCTACCTATTAGCATTTGCTATTCCAAGTATATTCATGTTTTTAGCTATCTTCCGAATTAAACTTGTTATGAGAAAACTAGTGATTAAAACTAGATCCCGACACCGTCATCTTCGTCCGACGTAGTCGAAGAAGAGAGAAGTTGTCGCCTGCCGTCTTCCACGCGCACAACTGCAAAACGTCAAACGCTACTGCAGCAGGCGATGAGACCATCGCCCGTGAGAGTGACGAACATCGACCACCAGACACAGATCTCGTTGAATCCAGAGACCGACGAGAGACCGGGCCACCTGTCCCTCGATGTCACCGGTTGGACCGATGTAGTCTCCTCCATGGAAGCCACGTCTCAAGAAAGAAAGAGCCAACCCTAACTATAGGCTGGAGCTCAGAGTCCCCGCCCCCTCTCGTCTCCGGAATGGCCGACGGAGGAGGCAGGGACAAGCGGCGGCTGTAGTTTTGGGAGCATATGCGATCGCGTGGAGAGTCGTGGGCGAACCATTTCCTCTGCGTAGGTTCATATGATATCCTTTTCGTTTTTATACTCTCTAGACTCTTATCCCTTTTATCTTTTACAAGATTCCCTTTGCCGTCCTCTGAACACGGCCAAAAGAGTCAAAAATTTGCGCGGTCAAGTTGGAAATGGGCCGGCCCGAACCTGGCCTTGGACCTGACCCCGTGGCATCAAGGCCAACTTCAGGGGCCACGGGCTGACCCGTTCCAAAAATAACAAGTGGCCTTTCTCATCCATTGGGTACCCCAGGGCCGACCCAAAATCTAAATGTAATAGTCTTTTCAACGTTGTTTACACAAAGAGAATGCCTAAACAAAATATGACAGCACATAGACGATTTATACTTAGTTAAAGATTAAAGAATCCAATCAGAGAAAGTTTAGAGGTGTGCATGTCCCTACGCCCGACGAGGTATTGTCCCTTTAGGTTCAGACACGTGCATCTGATCAGAAAAATAAATAGCTTGCATGGTGGAGTAATAGTTGGGAAAGAATCAATCAGACAAGATAATAGTGTGGACTAAATTACCAGCAACAAATTGTTCCACTCTGAAAACATTCAGAGCAAATTACAAGCAGGTGCAAAGCTCATGAATTTTTATGATAAAATATCAAGACTTGCATGGCTTTGCTTCATCATCCCGACATGTTTAGGGCCCATTGCTCCATTTCTTTCACCAATTCGAGATTCCTCGTCATCTGCATTTATCGAAAAGTAATCACGTATAGAGACAATGGAAAAGGCTGTAGTACACTGACAGCAAGAACGACCAAACAGTTTACTGTTTGTTGGAGGTGCTCTCATGAAATAAAACTAAAGAATAAAGAGCAACGAAGAGGAAATGGGCTAGTATCCTACAATCATACTTTCTTCGACAACAAGGAATCAAGGCTTTGATAGAGAACATTTATATGTTTTATCGGTCAGAGTTATAAGATTACAAATCTGACTTGTTCTAAGAAGAGTAACCATGATATCATACAGGAAAGTCCACAAATCACAAGAACCAAATAATTCCTTGCAGCAAAAAGCTGAAGATTACGTTGCGACATAATCTTAAGTAGCAAGTCAAATCTCATGGTTTGAAAAATATCAGTGCTCTTAGATACCAACATGAAAACTAAATCATTTCTTGGGTTTACCATTGATTCCTAAACATCGATACAGATGGACAACTCATCAGATCAAAATATTAGTATATGTTTTCAGAACTTTAGATTTGAGATTGGAAAACAACAGTTCAGAAGTCGACACATAAGAAATATATCCTTCATCACAAATAAAATATTTTATTTACCTGCAAAAAAGCAACTCAACAACATGTAGTCATGTACTGGTAGTACAGTACTAGCCTACAAGCAGGATTTCCTTTATTGTGGAAGCATCTTTAGACATCATTATGTTGGGAACTATCAATTTAAGTCTTAAATTGCAGTATTTGACTGAAAATAACTACGCACGCGCTGAAAGTGCTACTTAGTGACTTGTGCTTTCTATCTAATTAATTGTGACGGCCATATATGTGCGTGCAACTACACACGCAAAAAATAGCTCTGAATTAATACTGCATGCAGGTCTTTTTCTTAAGTGTGACAGTCATATATGCACGTGCTCCTTCTCATCCACAAATTTGACTCATTGATACACTAAAAGGCTTAGTTTGCTAGCTATTCAAGTCAAAGTAGAGTTCTTCACCTGCTTGTTTCAGCTCGGTGTGAACTGCATAAGTTGCAATTTCAGAACCCGAAACTAACTTGACTGTCTTACTTTCCTTCAAGGATACAGAAAAAATTGACTAGTTAGTTTGAACTTAGGGTCCTATATAACAAACTTGTTGAAAGGGCAGATAGTACTCATTCAGCACTACGTTGAAAGAACTGGAACCAAAAACCTACAAATCTATTGAGAGCACTAACTAAGAATACATCATCCTCAAGTACTGGACCAGAACGATCACAAACCAAGCAACTTATGTTGGATTTGAGAGGATTGGAGCACTAACCGTGGGAAAGGGGAGGATTTCGACCAGAGGGAGCACGACCTTGGAACAGGACGAGTCGGAGAAGGAACGGGGCGGAGATCTTGGCGGCGAACGAGACGACGAAGAGCTGGGCGGCGACCAAGACGACCAGGAGGGGAGGGCAACACCAGCGGCAGCAGAGATGGGCGGGGGCGGCGACTAGGGAATCACGAGCTCCTAACCTGTTCCGCTCTTCCTAGTTCGGCAGCTCATGTCGACATGGGATCGGTGGGTCGACCCCGTCGACCCGTTGGGTCAAACCGAAGCTGGCCCTGTTGACCCAAAACGCGTTGAAGGCCGACCCGTGTGCCCCGATGGCCTCGGAATTTTGGGCCCGGTCAGTGACCCAGTGGGTCGACCCGGCCCATTCCCATCCTGATTGTGCGGTTAAATCCCCTTGGAGTTACAGTATCTCCTCGCAGCAAGGCTACAAAGTCGCAGATGTGGAAGCACGGCTTGGAAACAGGTGCGGATCTTGGAGAGAGCCGATGGCGATCTTCGAACACTAGAACCATTCTACCGTCATGTCGTCGTCCAAGCTGCTCCATTTTGTCCAAGGTAAGTCAGACAAACGCAGCATCACGTTACAAAGAAAAAGGCTCTCCCAGCAAGGCATCTCGTCACTTCCCCATTTAAGCTGTAATAACCAAGCACTCAGACATTTCCAAACATTCTCCAAAATGTCAAGCATGGCGGCGTCAGCTCCTGAACTTTCCGGCCACGAACCATTCGCATTCCACGGTAGTATTCAGGATCACCCTGCGCCCGTGTCGAAAGAGCACGCCCACGCGACCATGGGCATGTCGACTTCGCCGCTGGCGTTCGCGGTGCGGCGGTGCGACCCGGAGCTCGTCAGCCCGGCCGCGCCGATGCCTGGTGACACCAAGCGTCTCTCCGACATCGACGACCAGGGCGCGCTGCGTAGGCACGTTTCGTTCGCCATCGTCTACCGCGGCGACGTCGCCGCGGGCGACCCGGTGGGTGTCATCCGACGCGCGCTCGGCGAGGCGCTGGTGCACTACTACCCGCTGGCCGGCCGGCTGAGGGAGGTGGAGGGGCGGAAGCTGGTGGTGGAGTGCACCGGCGAGGGGGTGCTGTTCGTGGAGGCCGATGCCGACGTGAGGCTTGTGGAGCTGGAGCGCGGCGCCGGGCTCAGGCCGCCGTTCCCGTGCATGGAACAGCTCCTCTTCGACGTGGAGGGCTCCAGCGGCGTGCTCGACTGCCCGTTGCTGCTAATCCAGGTATACATACGAGTGGTGTTTACTGTTTAGTATACTGCTACCTCCACCACATATAAGACTTTTTAGCAAGCTATTGGAAACAATAAACATATGCCGCTGCTCTATCATGGTCGCCAGGTGACTCGGCTGCTCTGCGGTGGCCTCGCCCTCATGCTCCGCCTGAACCACACCATCTGCGACGCCATCGGCATCGCCCAGTTCCTCAACGCCGTCGGGGAGCTTGCGCGCGGCCTCCCGATGCCGACCATTACGCCCAGTTGGTCCCGCAATCTCCTCGAGGCGCGCAATCCGCCTACGCCATCCTTCCGGCATCGCGAATTCGACCTGCTTCCGCCACAAGGCCCGCCGCCACCGCTGCCGGCCGACGACATGGTAATGCGTTCCTTCACCTTCGGCGCCGCCCACGTCGCCGCGATCAAGAAACACCTCTCCCCACTCCTCCGCGACACCACCACCACCTTCGACGCGCTCACAGCTTTCCTCTGGCACGCCCGTGCCACCGCGCTCGAGATAGCTCCGAGCGAGGACGCGCTGCTGGTCTTCATCGCCAACTTCAGGGGCTTCCCCGAGCTGACCCTCCCCGCGGGGTACTACGGCAACGCGTGCGTGCCCGTCACGGCACTGGCCAACGCCGCAGCGCTGCGCGACCGCTCCATCGGTGACGCTGTGGTGCTGGTCCGGCAGGCCAAGGCCGCCGTGACGGCCGAGTACGTGCGCTCCACGCTCGACGTGCTGGTGCTGCGCGGGCGGCCGTGCTTGGCTCTGCAGAACAACATGTTCGTGGTGTCAGACAACCGGCACGCCGGGTTCAACCGCGTGGACTTCGGGTGGGGCGAGCCGGTGTACGGCGGCCCGGCCGACACTATCTTCGGCGTGGGCTTCTTGGTCACGGTGAAGGACCACGACGGGCAGGATGCGGTGGCGGTGCCGCTCGTGCTTCCACGGCCGGCCATGGAGCGATTCGCGGCCGCGGTGGGGAAGCTTTGCATGGCGTAGATTGTGTCGTCCCAGTCCTCATCTGTTTTCGCTATTGTATACTACTACTAACGGTTTTGCTAGCGCTCGGCTGACCGAGATCGTCGCTAGCGCTCGGTCGCGCGTGTGAGCGTGCGATGCTTGGTGCGCCAAGATGTGTGCGGGCTGGTGGAGCCCGTGTGTTTTCAGGTGGGCCATGGTTTTCTCCGGCGGGGTTGTGTTCTTTTTGTGTTTGTTATCTTTTTGCAGGCTGTTTTGGGCTTTTTGTTGGGCTGTATTTTGTGTGTGTATTTTTCTATTTTCGAATGATGTTTTTCAAGAAAAATAATTATGGGTTTAATAACATAATATCTTATTTTTTTCATATCAACTGCCGGTTAATTTTTGCTATTGTTTGTTTTTAAAAAATTTATCAGGGCATGGGCTGTCAGTTTGTGGGTCTAACTCTTCTGTACAAATGGATAAGCGATGATTGTGCAAAACAAGTTGCGTCTCGCTTCTGCTCTTTCGTACCGACAGCTACATGATTTCTGGGCCCACTATGCAGTGACTCTTATTGTCTTGTCTTTTCAAATCTCGGGAGAAGCGCTAAGGATAGAGAGCCTGCAAACATTTCCCCTTCCCAAATCCCCTCTTCCGGTGCGACGAGGATTCGCTCGTCACCGCCGGCGCGTCGGAAGGATTCGCTTTTTTGTCAGCGCGCGTTGAATTATAGAGCGATTACCTTGCGTACCGGAAGTCACAACACCATCTTGACCTTCTCAGATCTGAAGTCGTCGTCGAATTTCTTGCATCGGCCTCACCGCGTTGCTCCTAGGTAAATCCCCTTGAAGCTCATGGTTTTTCCTTTGAGATACAGCACCAACGAGCTTCCCTCATCTGGTTTTGAGTCGCACGGCTGAGCGTCCATGGCTTTTAGGCACCTGTAGTACCCGCGCCGCCTACTGGGAAACTCCATGAGCTGGGTCAAATCGCTATCGCCGTGGACATGCATCGCAAAACCACACGGACCATGGTGAGGTCGGGATGATTTTGTTTTCCTGAACCATGCTCAGGACGTCGTCCCATCGGTGGATTCACCCTCATGAGTCCCAAGTCTGAACGAATTCCTTTCAGTAGTCCATATTTTGTCCATTGGTTAAGAGATGTAGACTTTGTTAGCCATTAGTTTCTAGAGGATCATATAACTTTTGGCTGAATAATCTGTGTTTTTGCTCATGCCCTTTGTCGTTTTTTATTTGTTGCTTGCAGGAAGGAAATATTTCTAACGTCAGTTGATGCGCCCCTTGCTTGAGAACTTGGATTTTCGAACGAACTCACCTTCTGTAAGTACCTTTTTTCCAACATTCCACTTGCTATTGGTATAGGCCCCTAGATTATTGCCCAGCTAGTGCGCTATTGAACTTTCTGTATTGATAGGAGTACGCTAGTTATAGAAAGTTGAATGTACTACTCCCTCCTATCAAAATTAGTTGACTCAAATTTGTCAAGATACAGATGTATCTAATACTATATCATGTCTAGATACAATCGAATCTGGACAATTTAAGTCAACTAATTTGGGTCAGAGGAAGTACTAGATTTAAGCACAATGTTCCGTTGATTTGAACAAGGACTAGTTATCCTTGTTGTGGAGCAAAGATTAATATACTGGTGTATTATAGCACATAGAACACCACTACTTATTTTGAGTAGCAAGGACTAGTTATCCTTGTTGTGGAGCAAGGAGTACATGTGCCACTAATCACATAACTTAGCATGATTTTTCACTTTTTGCTACCTTATTAGTTTTCGTGACACATTCATAGAGATTAGTTGAATGTCAGGAGTGTTGATCAAGAACTAATAATTTTTGCAAGCAACAAATTATTTTCTAGCAGTTGAACATTCATAGAGATTAGTTGTGTAGAGCATAATATGGAATACTAAGTTGCAAATGCAAATGGAGATTCATATTTTCTATATCCTAGAGTTGCAACCAATTCATCATCATTTTGTTTTTCCCACGAATACTTCTGTAACTTTTTGTGTGTTATTGTTTTGCATGTGTGGTATACTCTGCAATACTAGTTACAACTAGGTTGCAACTGCTGAATTTCATATTTAACTTTCAATTCGGTAAATATAACTAGCTTTTTTTGCAATTAAGGTGCATGTGCAAACCAGTTGCAACTAGGCTTATTTCTCATTTGAAAGAAACACCTATTTTGCAACCAAGTTGCAACTGGCATACCTAATTGCAAGTTAGTTGCAACTAGGTTATTTGAGGAATCCATTACTAATTTCAACCTAGTTGCAACTGCATATTCTAATTTTCAAAAACCAACTAATTGTAGTCAGGTTTTGTAAGTGACATACGAGTTTTGAAACTCAATATTTGTTGCAACCTAGTTGAAACTAGTTATTTTTTCTTATTAAGGAATCTATTTTTTTCTTCTAAATTTATCAATTGCAACCTAGTCGCAAGTGCAGATTCTGATTTTCTAAGAGAGCCACCTAATTGTAGCTAGGTTTTTGTAAGTAGCATACCAGTTCAAACTCTAGCCAAATGATTTACATGTTGTAGTCTACTTAAAACTGCTTAGTTTTCTTATTGATGTATCTATTTTTTCTTCAGAATTACCAATTGCAACCTACTCGCAACTGTAGATTCTGTTTTTTTCAAGAACCGGTTAATTATAGTTAGGATTTTAAAAGTAGCATACCAGTTTGAAACTATAGTGAAAATGGTTCACATGTTGAAACCTATCTGAAAATGGTTATTTGAAGAATCCATTTTTTCTATGAATTACCAATTGCACCCTAATCTGCAAGTGCAAATTCTTAATTTTCAAAACCCAGCTAATTGTGTCTAGGTTTTGAAACTCTAGCCAAATGATTTACATGTTGCAACATACTTGAAACTGGTTACTCTATATGGTAGCTTGTACTGCTGCTGGTAGCTTGACAGCACACCCATGCAGTTAGTCGACTAAGCTGTATGTGTGTGTGCGCTGTGCATGTGGATCAGCTTAAGTAACTTGACTGGTACTATTACCTGTTTACTGATTGTTAGCCTGGTGAAACCTATTGTTTATCCCCTTGGCTTTTACTGTAAACTTGCTATTAACTGAGAAGAACATATACTTCACTATTGGTGAAACTTACCTCACTATTGGTGAAACTTACCTTGCTGTGTACTCAATGACGTACCATGAATAGTGCACTTCACTATTCAACACTGAGAGTAAAATTACCTTACTAATCCCTAATTTTTCTTTTTAGTTGTTTTTTTTAATTGCAGGAACAAGATCTGGACTTACAAGATTAGTGTAAGATAGATAGTTAATATAGGTTCTTCTTGTAACCTACTATGTAATCTTTTTGTAAAGGATCTTGTAAAGATGTTATTACAAGTTTAATAAAGTTAAGTTTTTTTGTTCTATGTAATCTTATACCTTTGATGTATTTTTCATCAATTGTGATCTTATTATAAGATAGAAAAATAAGAATTATTTCTTATTTAATTCTCCTAGTCATTAATTCTTATTGTTGATTGCTATTTCTTTATTAATATCAAACAATGTTAATAAGGTTTTCCTTTTTGGAACCCTTAAATAATAATAACTTCTAATATTAAATAATTTCAAATTGATTTGAAATTTCAAATTCAAATTCCAAGTAATTCCCCCAATTCCTTAATACTGCCTCATGATCATGTTAAAATTCCTAGCAATCCCTAACAAGAGCTATACCTATCTCTAGTTAGTGAAAGAAACTCTAATCCCTTTAGTGTTTTGTTTGGCGAAAAATTTACCCAGACTTTTCAGATGCATGCATGCACAAACTTATATTCCTATTTTTACCTTTCGTTGGAACCTAATGCTGGGATGTTACAGACGGTGCACCAATGGCTGGCATGCCAGGCATGGATGTGTATCATGTTCTTGTTGCTTCGGTTGCTTTTGCGTTGCATGGCTCTTGCATCTTTAGGAATGTACAACAATATTTCATGAGGTGGTTGGATTGTCTTCTTCCTACTGAATCGATAAAAAATGCATATTACAGGGCCCTTCTAGTATTTGTATTGCGGACATGGGTGGGTCCTGAGTTCTTAGCTGGTATCACTATGCTGATTGACCTCCTCCGCTTTCGTCCCTGTTGCGGCGGTACCCGCTATTGTAGTCATTATCCCTGTTGTTGCATTCACCCGAAAAACTAGCCGTGACGTATCTTGGTCCCGTGTTTCCATCATTGTTTCGTCGCCTCCTGTCATTGCCGCGTTTATCCCTATCTTCTTCGGGTGATCGCGCTTGTTTGTTATGAAGTGCATCTTCTCCATCATCCCATATATTTTCTGTGTCCATTAACTATGAGATTGTCTTGGGTTTGACTCGCCCTAGTTATTCTATGAATTCTCGGCGATGGAGGCCGTCATTGAAGGCGTCAATTGCTCTTTCCTCAGATATGGATTCACTGTACTTTTAATGATGTTCCATCGCTGGATGAATGCTCTTATTGACTCTTCGGGCTTCTGTTTGCATGCCCGCAATTGCTCTAAAGACATGGGTCGTTTGAATGTGGAATGAAAGTGTTGGATGAACTTATCTTCAAGGTTGTTCCAGCTGTGAATAGAATTTTTAGGTAGCTGTCTGAGCCATGAACTTGCGGCGCCGGTGAAGTGAAATTGTAGGCTTTGCATTGTCGTGGCTGTTGAGTCGCCCTGTAGTTTGACAGTGGCCAGCTAATCTGCTAGCCAAGCTTTGGGTTTTTGGAGTCCATCGTATTTTTGATGGTCATGTGTAAGTTAAAATCCTTGGGTATTGTGGATTTCGAATTCTCCAAGTGAAACAGCTGGCTCCGTATAACTCGTAGTCGTCTTTATTGTCATCGTCGTGCCCTCTTCAGCTGCGGTTTTTGTCTCTTGTATTGCTTTGTGGCTCTAGTCCCGAAAGACGCTCCTGATATGGTGATTGTGATCGCCTAGTGTGGGCCGCGTGTCCAGGGCTGCTGCGACAGCGTGGTGATCTATTGGGTTGATGCGTAAGTCCTTGTTCTGCTTGTGCGAGAGCTGCTCCCACCATGCAGAGGTTCATTAGGGCAGAGCAGTGAAGAGCTGCACGAGGATCGTCGGATGCAGGTTGGGTTGTGATCAGGTATATTTGTGTGGCCACAATTGTTGCTTGGGATGTTTTTGCTTTGATATTTCTTGCTTGATCTACTAACATGAATGATAGATCAAGGTTTTGAATCAATTCATTTCTTTCTTCTTCAGGATGTTCTGCAGCCGAGATGTTCCCCTTCCTTGTGGTGCTCCTCCTGTTACGCTTCCAGACCTTCGGGTCGAGCTGAGTTGTGCCCATCATAGGCTAGATTCGTTGGCTAGCCTTTTTCTTTTGCCTAGTTGCCCTCTGCATCCTTAGTAGGTCTCTCTTTTTGTGTTCAAGAAGGCATTAATATGCTAATAAATCTTCATGTGAGGCATCAGCTGTCATTGGGACCGCACCCGAGTGCTTCTCTGGCCTTTTGCCATGCCATTGCTGGTAGCCAAAGGGTCCGTCTCTCTTCCCCGTTTGGTTCTGCTCTTCCTCCTGGGACTATGCGGTTGTCCGCTGTTTCTCCTCTGTTTCCGTGATCTCCTTCATTACCGCGATTTCCTTCATTGTCGCGATTTCCTGTGTTGTCATCCGATAAAATATCATTAGGACCGAGGATAGGGTTACCGTTAGAGTCACGTGGTGTCGAGGTGGCTCCATTGATCATGCACACTTGGTGGCGTGTCATATATGGACTTGTGGCATCGTTATCTGGGCTGGAGGAGACACTGTCGGGTGGATCAATAAAGTCCATAAATTTCTGCTCCGGGTATATTTCTACTATCTTCCAAAATCGATGCTTTCGCTGCTTTCTTCGGGTTCAGAGTTTGCTGGACTTGTTCTGCGTGGTGGGGCTAGTCGGGAATCTGATCCGAAGGAGAGATTGTCGAAAAGACCATCAAGGTCCCCCAAATCCGTCTCATCTTTCTTATTTTTGTCGGGTGCTTCGATTTTCGCCGTGACATTCATGGAGGATCCGACAGATGATGTTGGAATCGTTGTAAGCGTAGTTTGCTTCGCTGATGGTTCTGATGCAATCAGGGCCGAAGGGCGTGGTTCTTGAGGGTCTTCAACTTGGAAGTGGAAGCGTCCGATGATCAGATCAGATCCGCCGTTGAAATCGACGGGTACTGTCATAGGGATGGGCGAGCGTGGATCTACTTTTGTGGGGTTGCTGTTTGGCGAAAGGAATTCCGCCGAATCCATGGCTCCAGCGCTAAAGTTTCCTACAGACGGCGCCAATTGATGAGAGAAAATCTCGGCAATATCCATAAAGAAGGACTTAGGGTTTTGCGAAAAAGAGAACGCTGGGGATTTCGTTGGAAGTCAGGAAACAATGGGATCAAAGTCGCCTGAATATTACGAGAGATTGCTTTGTTACAAATCGCTTGGAGATTGTTCGGTGCCTATCCTAGGCTTCTCCCGCCCTATATATAATAAGTCGGGTCTCAAAGCTATATACGGATAGGTTACATGATTACAACACCAATTCCATGTCGGTCTTTGTTCATCTTTCTTAATACAACTATAATCTTTGTCGGTTACTCTTTTGGATCTTCATCATGACTCTTTATGGGTCGTAGGCCTTTCCGCATGCCCTAGGTAGCAAATCATGGAGACCCGAGTAACCATACCTATGTCAAGGTCTGTAACAGAAATGTAGTCTCTGTTATAATGAAACTTATGTTTAGAGTTGATCCTATATTACTACGTTCCTAGGAGTCCTCTCTAGGTCGGAGGGGGTGGCTGGAGTTACAATTACAAGTGCGCGGCCGATGGCAAGGGGGAGGGGGAGATGTTGGTGCCAGTAGTGTGCTTGTAGGCGAGTGTTCTTGGGATGACAGCAGTGTGCTTATAGGCGAGTGTGCTTGGGATGACAGCAGTGTGCTTGTAGGAGGGGAGGGAACGAGTTGACTCAACACCGCCTTCCCATAAGGCCATGATCGCCATGTCTGCTGCAGCTGCACCATGAAATTCAACTACGCCAGGGATGACTGTGTTGCGTAGATCTATATCTTTGATAGAAGCTCCCACGTCTTTGATTAATCCTTCTATGATACTACTTGATATATCCATAACTATCTATCCAATGTAACATTGCACAAATATTATATTTACTGAAACATAGGCGCAATTGTATAGAGAGTTAGAGACAACGATTGGGGAAAAGAAATGACGAAATGGGTTATCATGTCTTGTCTAACTTAAACTAGCAGAGAAAATTATTCTTGGTTCAAGGGTTGATTTATTTTGTTTTATTCGTTCATGGTGATTGACTCATAAACTAGATTCAGGACCTTGCTTCATGATGTAGGGAATATAAAGCAAGTTGAGTAGGATTCCTTGCTCAAAATCGCATGTTGTGTGAAACTTTAAATGGTTCTCGGGAACCGTATTTAGGGTTGAGTGTATTTTTCAATGCAAAGGTTCTGACATGTTCCTATGTCATATGTTGGACTTCTTTGTTGTTTCTGTATCTAGCCTCATGAGAACTCACCAGGAAGCTATGTTTGTACCATATGCATGTGTATGTATCAACTTCTACATTATCATCCCCGTGCAATTAATTTCCTCTTGTGAAGGACCTAAGGTGCTTACTCTTCAAAATTATATTGTTACAGATTAACTGATTATGAAAGAGGATCATACACAAAGAGAGACTATTAAAGAACAAGGTGCTAATGAGTCCTGAATTTATTATAAATGCTTTATTGCTCTCATGTTTCTACCACTACCAAATTTGCCGCAACTTCACATGTTTAAATTACGTGCATCTATTTCTATAGCTGCGGATCTAAGATGACGGTTAGATAGCTAGCATCTTGTGCACTTCTCTCCTAATACATGCTAGCTCTCCAATTCAGTAAATGTTCTCAGCTTTGTTGTTTTTATCTTTATGGTTGATCTTCATACTCCAATAGATATTTGATCTAACTGAGAGTGATATTTTGTATTTTTCAAATCGAATGAATGTACTAATTTTGTTTCATACATTTTCTTGGTGTTGGTTGTACCACATGGTGCTTATGAAAATAGGGTGCAGTTGTGGATGGTGGTCCATATCAGATTAGCATAGCACATGCACATAAGCAAAGCCCAATAGGATAGATGCATATATATCATGTATTTTTCGTTTTATTTAATAGACTCCTGAATACATGGCTGACGGTTAGATCCAGGAAAGCTCCTACTTCCTAAGTAAAACTGTAACACCCTCGAATCGGCCCTATGCAAGTTTTAGCGATTTCCGTCAAACCCGCATCGAAAGTTTCAAAGATGCCCACCAAGCACTTGCGTGCGGGTGGAAAACGAAGTAATACCATTACACAATAGTCCACGATGGAACCCACAAAACATATATATATATATATATATATATATATATATATATATATATATATATATATATACAACAGCGACTCAAAGAGTCAAGATTACAGATATACAGTACAAAGATCCAAATCACCTTAAAAAACGATACAACATCCGAGTACGGATAAGATGCAAATTGTACTAAGAGTCTTGAAGAATAACCAATGGCGTCCATAACCTGCCCAGACCAAGCCGGAAGGGTAACTCTGCTAACGACGACGAACTTATACCTGTTAAACAAAAGGGGTGCCGACAAAGGGCAAAGGAAAAAGGGAGCGGTCAGTACTGAGGCCAGTACACGACGAGGCTAGAATTCGGCGGCTCTCGCCTATATAGGTATGGTGGACTAAAGCGTCAGTGCAACATGCACTAAACAATCTACAGAGAGTCGATTCAACTGTCGGATATTAGAGAGGGATAAGAAAGACCTATTCGGATCCAACCTGATAGTAACACCAAAACATACCCATCCTGGTATTCCCCCCTTAAGACTAAACGAGGAAGTCAGACCGAGGAACTCACACAGTTGGCAGTTTTATTCATTCATTCCATTATAGTTGCAGCACTTACTAGTTAGATATAGATAGCATGATTCATCCCAAAACCAGAAGTTGTGGGCACTTTTATTTACTCATTCCGTTGTAGTGTAGCTGATTGCTAGTCATTCCAAAGTCAAATTTATAACACTATTTTAGTTATAGTTGTCTATGATCGAGATACTATGCTCCAAGTCGTCCATAACCGTGGACACGGCTTTCAGAAAGATTTACCCTGCAGGGGTGCACAAATAGCAACACACGCACGATCAACCTCGGAAAAACCAAATAAAAACCCAACGAGGCTTTCACGACAAAGCAATCACAGGATTCATAAATTATTTCAGGGGGCCACCACATTAAGCTACCCGCAAGAAAGTTGGTTAGCTCCGAGACAGACCCAAGGTTTGCGCCAATGGCTATAAACGACTGGGAACCCGAAAGTGTGACTAGGCTTGTCGATACCGCGAAACCACCCCGCAATTCCTAAACAGTACAGGTGCTCCACGCACAATCGTAAATAAAGAAGTAAAGCATGGCATAAGTACATGATAGTAATAAAGCCCCAAACTAGTTTGTGGCCCCAAGAAATAAGAAATGAATCAAGCTCTGGCTAAGGGGATTCATGGTCCCATATGCGGATAGTGCGATAGTCAAGAAACGGGTATCAAGTACTCGGGGCCTACGGGACACAAGTGAGCGTGGAAGAATCAAATATTATCTATTGCCCACCGATGCCTCTGCATTAGTTATATCTATTACCAGCATTTTAATATCAAGTTGCCATTAAATCCATGATCATCTCCACCATTAAGCATCTCCACCATTTATCATGTGCCAACTTGCCGTCAACGGTGGAACGACAACGACGCGAAGCAACACCTGAGCAAGAAACTACGACTCGCAAGGCCGACTATCTATCAAACAACAGGCAATAGGATGTGTCCAAGGCAATATAGAGGCTGCAAGGAATACAAATGGTGCACGGAAACTAAAGCATCGCAATACGGATAGCAATAGATCAACAACAGGAAGTAAAGACTATAAATGCAAAATAGGTAGTGTAGCATCCCAATTGTCTAACAATTGTAATGCTACATGGTTTAGTAATATAATGGCTACTTCCTACATATAATTGTTGCATCATAATTATGCCATGCTCATGTCATCATGCCACCTTGCATTTGAGCATCATATAAAACCTTTTCCATTTGGTTCTTCTCTCATATACATTATTAATTGTATTTGGCTCTTGTTAAATTGTATTTGTTTCTTGATAAATGCTTGGTGCCCAAATTGAGTTGGGGCATATCTTTTATTCCACTCCACCACCTTTCTTTGTCACCACCTTATAATTCCACCATCCTTAATTAACCATGAGTTTTTATTTTTGCTTTTCATCTAGCTCATGTGAGTTGGGAGGGATCCAATTCTATTCTTTTGGCTTGACCTAGATCCATATTTTGGAATGCATAAGAATAATGCCATGTTATTTATTATTGTTTTCACAAGAATAAAACATGGCAATTAATTATTATGCATGGGCCATGCAAGAGTATCACCATCTTTAGCTCTTTTGTTTTTAGTGGATTGTTCTTTGTGGAATCATCTCTATCTCTCCACCATCCCCATGTTCCCAACAAAACCTTTTCCCCATCAGGCATGATCATGTGGGATTTTTCCTTTGATTTAAGAAACCCTCTCCCTCTCTCTCTCTCTTGTATTGTTTCCTCACCATCAACTTGTGCTCAACCACCAAGCCCTCACCTCATCCCGTAGCCATCTCTTTTCCCTTTTAATCAAATTTGCAAAAACTTCCAAAAAGGGTTATTTTGGGGCTCGTTTGAATCTGTAACAAAACAAAAAAAATAGTTAATTAAATAAAAAGGAAAACGAGATAAAGAGAGAGCCCAGCAGCAGCCCTCCCTACCTGGACGCGGCCCAGCAGCAGCTTCGGCCCGCCCTTCTTTTTCCTCCTGGCCCGTTCCTTCTCGTCCCCCGGCCGTACCCCTTCGCTGTTACGTCGTCTCCCTGTTTCTCTTTTCCGTCGCCCCGCCTCTATCCTCTGCTCTGACGGAAGCGAGGCAGGTGGCCGTCTCCGCCGTCTGCCGCGTCAGCTCACACCTCCCGTACGCCATCTCCCCTCCTTATCCTCGCGCCGAGCCGCGCCTATTCTCGAACCCTAGCTTCCTTCTCCGTTCCCCTCTCCCTCTTCTCCGCCGTACCATGCCCGCCGCCAGTCTGAGCTCCACGACGCCGTTTCCGTCCTAGCTGGTGGCCGAGGACTCGCCGGGAAGCTCCGCCGCGGATCTTGGCGTCGTTCCAGCCCGCTAGGAGGACCCGGACCCGCTCGGACCTGCCCCTCGCTAGTGAACCGTGCGCCACCGCCGCGACCTCGTCGTCCCCCCTCCGCTCCGGCCGTCCCATCCTCTGATTCCCTGGGGAATCAGACGAGGTGAGCGCCCCCTCGACCCTCTCCCGTTTCCTTCCCTCCGCGTGCCGAGCGCCTCCCGATTTTTACCCCCGCCGGTGAGGTGCCCCGCCGACGGGAAGTACAAGGCCATGCGCTTCCCCTGTTCCTCGAAGCCCTCCGCCCGGTACAGTCCCCCTCCGACGAGCCTCCCTGAACGAGATCTGTAGCTGGTAGATCCCTCTCCGCGTTTCGTTTTGGAGGCATCGCGAGTTTCGCCGTAACGCCGGCGCTAGCCTCGCCGGAACTCGCCGACGTTGGTAGGTTGTCGCCGCGGTTCAGTAGACAGACGACAGGTTCAGTTCAGAGCACGGGCGCCGTTTCGCGAAAAAAACCCCGCAACTTTTGTCGATCACGCCTAGGTCCTTCGCAGCCCCAGCAACCCCACGAGTTAGTCCCTGTGAGATTTTGCAAAAAGGCACCGGTAGTTCCCTGTTCTCCACCGCACGGGCCTCAGATCCACCACGTGTCGCCTCCAGGATGGCGACGCACGCGTGTGGCCCCATCATCACCCAGCCCCACCAGTCAGCCTTAGTGGCTAGCAAGCCCCGCGTACGAAAAGGACCGTTGTGCCGTTTTCGCCAGCTCAACGCCGCGCCGGTTTCGGGCCCGCATGTCAGTGACTGTGGCTAAGTCCGGCAGAGTATTAAAAGTGTGCCTGTTTATCTGTTTTAATAAAGCAAATTCAGAAATGTTTAAATATGTTTTAAATCTGTTTTAAATAACTTTTAAATTATAAATCCAAATAATACAAATGATATATGTTTTTGAATCAGAAAAATGTGAGGAATTCAAATATGCTATTCAAACTATTATTTGAGCACTTTAAATTTTCGAGATGATTAAAATTACAATAAAATTCCCTTTTCTTAATAAATTAGTAACTTTATTTATATAACTTCAAATTTGACAAATGATATGTCTAAATCGATCAGCGCGACGATCCCATTCTATCTATGCAGTCCTTGTTCTGAATTGAAGCATGCATCATGTCATTATTAAAAATCAGAACTGTTTATGACAATAAAACTTGGCTAAATAATTAATAAAATGCTTTATTCTTGTACCACACCTCACCCTTGCCATGCTACTTTAATGCCATGTAAATTGTGGATCATTCATCATGGCATGCTTGTTTGCTTGTCGCATTTTAACTCATATGCTTGTGCACTTTATTTATGTTGGCCCTTGTTTGTTTGGTTCTTCTTCGAATAGACGCCCAGCAGGAGAATTATCAGGAATCACAGGAGTTCTACCCAGATCCATCTGTCGCTTCAAATGAGCTGCCAGGAAAGCACTACCACATGCTTGCATACATTTAGTACCTATTGCCTCTATCTTATTCTTGCATCATTGAGTCGCGATTGCATTAAATTGAATCCCAAGTACTGCATAGCCTTACTTTAAAACCCCAACGAAGCTTGTTCCTCCATCCCATGAGCCATTACTACAGGAGTTGTTTGAGCCATGCGAGTCGTAGAAAAGCATGTGTAGGGTATGTGAGTGTCTGATGAATAACGAGGTACCCAAACAACATAACCTGAGTAGTAATGGGATAACTAATGAAAGAGGCACCGGTGAGCAATATCTGCTATTTGGTTTTTCATGCTCACTTGTGTCCCGTAGGACCCCGAGTACTTGATTCCTGTTCCTTGACTATTCGCACTATCCACATCCGGGAGGCCTTATGGACCCCCTTGAGCCAGAGCTTGATTCATTCTTATTTCTTGGGGCCACAATTAGTTTGGGGCTTTATTACTATCCTGTACTTATGCCATGTTACTGCTTTATTTAAGATTGTGCGAGGAGCACCTGTACTGTTTTGGATCGCGCCACGTTTTCGCGGTATCGACAAGCCCAGTCACACTTTCGGGTTCCCAGTCGTTTACAGCCGTCGTCGCAAACCCTGGGTCCATCTCGGAGCCGGCCAACTTCGTTGCGGCTAGCTTATTGGGGTGGCCCCCTGAAATATTTCTGAATCCTGTGATCGCTTTGTCGTGAATGCCTCGTTGGGTTTTGAGTTGGTTTTTTCGAGGTTGATCGAGTGTGTGTTGCTATTTGTGCACCCCTGCAGGGTAAATCTTTCTGAAAGCCGTGTCCACGGTTATGGACGACTTGGAGCACAGTTTCTCGATCATAGACAAGTCTAACTAAAGTACCGCTTTTAAATTGACTAAGTACCTGACTACTAAATAGTGCAATACTCATGGAATGGTTAATAAAACTGCCAACGGATGGGGGTTGTTCGTCCGCTTCCTTGTTGGTAAGCGAGGAGGAGGATGGATCTGTTAATTATAGTGTTATAACTGTTGTTCTTAATTCACGGACATCTGTCTATCATTGGTTAGGAGGATGGTTAGCGAGTATCTATAGACTTGTTAGTTATTACCTTTTGCTGCAATTGCGTCACCCCAGGTTGTGTCCCCTTTAGCGGCATAAAGACTTGCTGAGTACCCCTAGGGTCTCACACGATAAATTGTTTGATTCAGATGAACAGGTGTACTCGCAAGATGGATACTGGGTGGAGGAGACGGATGATGTTGGCAATGATCACTCGGTGTAGAGATTCCGGGAACGGGGATCCGTGAGATCTGTGGGCGGGATGTGTTTATTTATGTGGCATCTTATGCCAATTTGCTTCTTATCCGTACTCGGATCTTGTTTTCCGCTTCCGCCTGATACTCTGATGTTTGATGTATGAGGAACTATCTGCAACTATTATATCTATCTAGGATATTAGGATCTTGCCGTATGGCTTTGCAATATTTATATTTCTTTTAGATGGAGTGGCTCTGAGGACTGTTGTATGTGGCTTGCATACATACTCACTTGTGTATGTAGTTGATCCCTTCGCCTATCGATTACGCCGCTCGTTCTTGTCCTGATGTTCTGAAAGTGGTTAGGACGGCCGAAAGGTCTACCGTGAGTGGCCCCGGGCCCCACCATACTATTTTAACCACTTTCGCTCATCCAGGTATGTAACTAAGAGCGTAATTCACCGAGGTAGTTACAGGTAGAAAGGGGGAGATTGCTCGCCTGGGAAACATAGATGAAGGTTCATTATCCGAAGAACTTGTCGATACTCACATCCACTCAACGGCCTAATCCGTTGATACATTGCAAATGTAACTATAATTTTTCATGTTCCATGCTTAGTTTTATCCACTTTCTTGTGTTTTGTTCCAACTTTGGAGTACATTTCATATGATTTCTTGGACTAACCTATTAACAAGAGCCATAGTGCCAGCTGCCTGTTTTCTGCTGTTTTTGGTTCTAGGAAAGTCAGAAAATGAATATTCTCGGAATTGGACGGGACAAAAGCCAAAGTGCCTATTTTTCCGGAAGTCATCAAGTGCCAGAATACGAGACGGAGAGGGGCCAGGGGGCCACCACACCACCTGGCCGCGCGGCCTAGCCTCACCCACGCCAGGGGGTGGTGTGGCCGCCTCCGGCACCCCCTCGGCCTCCCCTTCCGCCTATAACATGCCCTCAGGACGAAAACCCTAAGTACCCGATCAAAAATCCACAAAAGAGTCTGTAGCCGCCGTCATCTCCATCCCTAGATCGAGAGGAATCTGAAGCTCTTCCAGGCACCCTGCCGGAGAGGGGAATTCACCCTGGAGGCCTTCTTCATCACCATGCAAGCCTCCGGTGTGATGCGTGAGTAGTTCATCCTTGGACTACGGATCTATGTAGTAGCTAGATGGCTGGTTCTCCTCCTTTGTGCTTTCATGTTTAGATCTTGTGAGCTCCGTTCATGATCAAGATCATCTATTTGTAATTTTCCATCTTGTGTTTGCGGGGATCCGATGGATATTTAGATGCTATTTCAGATTGATTATTGATTCCATCATGTCTTTGTTATTTGTGATCTTGCATGCTTTCCGTTGTTAGTAGCTATCTTGGCCAAGTAGATGCTAGCAACTCCAAGAGTTAGTATTTATGCTCGATAGTGGGTTCATGCCTCTGGTAATCTAGGAAAGTGACAGAAATCTCTAAGGTACTAGATGTGCTGTTGCTACTAGGGAGAAAACAACAATCCTTTGTTCATAGAACAATCGTATTGTTTACTTTACACGCAGTTCGTAAAGCAATAATATGTTGCTTGCAACTTAATACTGGAGGGGGTTCGGATGATAACCTGAAGGTGGATTATTAGTCATAGATGCAGTTGGATGGCAATCTATGTATAATGTTGTAATGCCCAATCAAGTCTCAAAGGAGTCAAGATGATTAGTATATGCATGTATTGCTTTCTCGATGTTTGTCTATTGCCCCGCTGTAATTTGTTCACCCAGCATGTTATCTATCTCAAGTAGAGCCACCTCTAGTGAACTATGGATCCTGGTCCATGTCTTTTACATACAATCTACAATCTTTTACTGCTTTGTGTTTACTTTCTGCAAACTTTTACTTCTTTCCATTCGATACGTTTAATCCTTTGTTTTCCGCAAAACACGGTGAGATTGACAACATCATCGAAGTTGGGGACAAAGTTCTGTGGTTGTGTTGTGCATGTCTCCACGTTGCTACTAGCACCGGTAGTGCGCCCTGCCAAAGCTCAGCTAGTAACACCTTTGGGGTGTTTCGTTGCTCCTACTGGTTCGATTAAACCTTGGTTTCTTAACTGAGGGAAACTTGCTGTTGTGCTCATCATACCTTCCTCTTGGGGTTCCCAATGAGCTCTACATCAACACCGCCATCAAGCATTTTTGTGGGCGCCGTTCATTGAGCCATCATCCGTGAAGAAGCAAAGCACTAAAAGAAACACTAGATGCACTATTTAATACTATGGCAGAAGATCGGGCATGATGCATGTATGATGCATGATATGGCAAAGATGCGATGCAATTAGGCCATATTATGCAGAACCGGGGTCCCGACAATTAATTAGAAGGTTCGTGTTGTTTAGATACCCTGCAATTTAAGTGTTGTATTAATAAGGCAAAACATGGCATCGGTTCGCTACACAAAATTAAATAGAGTCAATATAAGACTAGAAAAGCCCGCATATGATCTCCATATTTAATTATGAAGTGAATCGACAAAATACCCCACAACCCCAAAGAATGTATGCGACATGAATGATTCAATATGCAACAGGTATATATGTCAAATTATTAAAAATAGGGTCTCGGAAAGGGGATCACATATCTCGGGTCGAAGATCTTGGTCTTCACCAAGGGTCGATGGGGTTCGGTCTTGGTGGGATCGGTCTTTGGACTCCGGGAATGGGGCCTTCGGGTTTGGTCTTCAGATGACGCGGGTTCTCGGCAGCAAACGGTCTCGGGGACGAGCTTGGGTAGGCATCGGCGCATGGGACGTGGCTTCTCGGAAGAACTTGGCGTCACGGACTTGGTCTTGGTCTAGATGGGTCATTGGGTGGTGTCCGTGCTCCAGAACAACAGCCACACAACTTCACCTGAGCAGGGTCACGAGCACCGTCACAATACCCATCGTCAAAAAGGCAACAACATGGAAGACACATGGTCAACCGACCAAGAGCAGAGGCACATGCGCGTGTGGCGGCGTAGGGCAGTGTCGGCGTGGCCTGCCGCGTCGGAGACGAGGTGGCAACTCGGCAAGGCTGCGTCGAGGGCGCGGCCACAGGGTCCTGGCAGTAGGGGACGACCGAGCTGCAGGGCGAGCGACCCGCAGCAGAGGAGACGCACGGCGGAGGAGAGGGCGGCGGGGGCCCTGCAATCTTCAGGGGCACGGACATGATCTGCAGCGGCCGGAGACGAGCGCGAGGGCGGCAGCGACCACGGCTGCTGGAGGGCGGGGCTGGGGCGAGAACTACCGGGACGCGGACATCTTACCGGAGCAGAGGGCCCGAGGTGGAGGCGGCAGCCATCAGACTCGAGGAAGAGGGAGGCGGCAGCAGGGCTCAGTTGACGGCGACGTGCTCATGGCGTCGAAGGAAGAGGAGAGACGGCCGCTCGCGGGGCGGTGTAGGCCGGCGAGGGAGATGAAGGCGTGGACGCGCCCCTGTCGACGAGGTCTCGAGCTCGAGGGTGAGGCACAAGCGATGGAGAGGGCTACTCGGACGGTGGCCATGTCGCCGGAAGGAGGACGCCGGAGCTCTGAACGAGGACGGCGGTGCCTGGTGTTCGGGCGACGCGGCGGCGGCGCTTCCGTGCAGGGAGGACATCAAGGCGTGGTTGGGGAATCGCGAGAAGAGGGAGTCGTGCGAGGAGCGGGGCAGCAGTCGGTGGGGCCAGGGTTGTCGGTAGCATGCAGGATCGGGGTGGACGCGGGGAGGGGATCGCGTGAGGGAGAGACGGCCGCGGTAGCGCGTCGCGACGCGGAACGCACGCGGTTGGTGGGGCCAGGCGAGGAGGGTTGAGCGTGGTCGTGTCGGTACAGGCGCGATCGGCATGCGTGCGTGTGGGACCAGGGAGTGGCGGCGGCTGCTGGGGTAGGTGGGTTAGGGTTTGATCGGATTGGTGTGGGTGAGGGCTTGGGCTAGATTAGGTGGGGTTGTAGGCTGGTTGGCTGGGCCTTTGGCCTGGCCAGCTACCCCCCCCCCTAAAAAATACTGTAATTATTTATCTTAGTTTTAAAAGGCTTTCGTAATTAGTTTTTAGACAAATAAAATATCCGGAAGAGACTAGGGGTTTTGATTTGAAATAAAGACGGAGGATATTTAGAAAACAAAGATAAGCTTTTCGAAAATAGTTTTGCAAAATATATATGATGACATGACGATGCTCAAATACAATGTGGCATGATGACATGAGCATGCGGTCATGATGATGCACAAAACAGAAACACCAGACGATTTTCTAGTAGTAGTTTTATCGGGGTGCTACAAAAACCAAAAGCTGTTTTAGAAAATACGGAATATGTGGTGTTGACAGAATGCCGAGAGTACATAAACGTTTATGAAGACATATACTTAGATGCAATTGAACCCACATGTGCATTTTGCTTATCGATTTTTTGAAGAGATGGTGATTGACTAGCTAAAGAAATTACCTGGGTTTATATTTCTTTGCTTCCATAACTGATTCTAAATCACTTATTTTACTCCAGTAGCACTTACTCTAAAGTACTTCGTTGAATAGGATTGAACCTGAAGCTTTTAATTGATGCAGCCAGAAAATGAAGAGTGTTGATGAGAGCAGAGAAAAAGCTCTTATGGAAGAGAAAAGGTTGGAAGTCCAATATCCTTATCATCAGGATTATGAAGGAGATCAATGTAAGTTTAATTTTTTTTGAACTTAAAGTACTATCCTAATTGATGTAGCTAGAAAATGAAAAGAGTTCTTATGAAAGATAAGAACTTGGAAGCTCAATATCCTTATCATGCGAAGGAGATCACTGGTTACTTTTCATATAGTTAGATGATTGCAATTTAGTAGGGCTCAAGTGGAGGTTGGACCAAGCAGTCGTGAGAGAAAATAAAGGGACACTGGTGAATCGATTAAATTGAATGCAGAAGCTCAAGATCACATTTAGAAGCCCCCTTTGTTTGTAAAGTTTCTTTTGGTCCTTAGTCTAGCTGAATGTTCTCGTTGTTCTTATCTACACAGGAATCACTTTACCAGTCAATTTTTTGACTGGTCTCCCTGGTTTTGTTGTTAACAAAGTGAAAGTTATCACTCTTGATGCAGGTCCTTCGTGCTATATCTTTACTGAGATTCACTCTTGATGCAGATCCTTGATAGCACTAGGAGAGCTATGGAGCATAGTTTGGCGATCCGAGCGCAAGTGCGCAACAGCGCGAACCTCTGAGGTGTACTCGCTGGCCCGCCAAGACCACCTCCTTCAAGTGGTTGCTCCTCTTTATGATGACATGATTGTTTGTCATGGTGGTTCTGCTCATATGGGTTACCTGGTGTTGCCGTGGCCACTGAAGATCTTTGTTATCAGTAGCTGTTAAAATGGCTCAATCTTGTAAACAGTCGTTATATAAACATAAAGATGAACCTGTGTTCTAGAACGAACATCTCTTCTCCCCATAGAGATAATGGCTGAGGTGCTGTTAGCTGTTGCTAACTGTCACTTTTCTGGAAGCACCAAACATTTGTGCCCGTGTATTTTGTCGTTATGTGTGAATGAGAATAATTGATTTTAGAATATGTATATTTTATTATCAAGAAATTTCGAATAAAAGATATGTGGATTTTTGTATGTTGTACACATAATATTTCTTTACTTTTTATATACCCCTGTACTGTTTCAAAAAGACAGGGCGGTTTCGGTCATCGGCTAATACGTCGTTGGTTTCGTTGCGCCCCCTCTCTTTAAAAGATATGGTAATGTTCACGTCACGGCTATACGTGCATGTTAATTGTACTGAGGCTAAAAATGAGCACTTGGATGTTTTAGATGTTGCTACCGATTTCTACCCAATGATTACTATTGACAAATCCACTATGGTTTTAGCTCCTAAGTTGAATCTGGATGGAACTCTAGACAGTAGACACTGGCTACTATACACAGGTAAAACTGGCCTAATTCTTGTTTGCAAGGAGGTCATGGAATAAGTGGACAGCTGAATGATGAGAATGTGGAATAAGTGCTATTGTACAAGTTTTAAATGACTTACTTTTCTTTTGTTTACGTATTCATAACCCTTTTTCCAGATAAATTATCAGGTGTGAAGTGGTGAAGATCAACTTATAGTAAAGCTTTTCGCTTAACAAAATTATTCTTAGTTCTATGCATGACTTGGTGAGCAAAGAATGGACACGTGCTAGCTCGCTGAAAAGCCAAAGTAAGTTACAAATTGGTGGTATTTATTAATTAACCGAGTTTCAGATAAGTGCTAATCTACTACTCTCAAATCCTTAACTTTTTTTTTTTTTGCAATTCTGTTCAGAGAACTACCATATATACCCACATATGAGTGTAATTTTTATTTTTTTTGTACGTTGTCTTGGTTGTTCAAAAAATTTCAGATACGGCCTATGTATTATCACCTCTTTTTTTGGTACATCCACATCCAGTTTATGAAGAAATACCCTAAGTATTTGTCTCCTTGCTGTTACGAGAAGTCCAGTAATGCTGATAAATGTTGTTCTGAGTAGTGTAATTGACATGGGTATACCCTACATGTACTCGAGTTTGGTATATACGGCCTGAATACGGCGGAAGCCCACGGCGTTGCCAAGGCCCAAATGGAGAATTTGAGTAACCTACGGACTCTCGATGGCTTGCGGAACAAGAAGAGGATACAGATAGAAAGTTTAAAGGGAAAACCCTAACCTGTAACCGACTCGACCTGCTAACTGAGACCTGGCCTATCTATATAAAGGCTAGGAGGGGGCGGCGAGGAAGACACAGGCAACCCTAGTTTCTACAGCGCTCGCCAGATTGCATCTGCGCACCATTGTAATCCTCGATTCCTCTGTTAATTCCACGAGCAGACAAGCAGGAGTAGGGACCTCTACGAGGCCTGAACCTGGGTAAATCTTCGAGTCCCCTGTGTGCTTGTTTGCTAGCCGATTGATGCTTCCAGCGCTCCCTCCTTCTCCAAAACCCAAGTCCATAACAATAGGCATTGATGAGTTAAACCCTCGTCAATTGGCGCCGTCTGTGGGAATTGGGAGTGCTGATGTTGCGGCTTCTTCGGCCCCATCAACTGCGATCTACAACTCCGCAACAGTGGAGATTCGCCAGCTCTTCGGCCCGTTCGACTTCACCGTCCACACGCCGGCCACTCGCTCGGCTTTCGAATCCGTGGGCGACGGAATTAGCCTGTCGATCGGGAGCTTCCGCTTCCAAGTTGGTCAGATGGGCACGCTTCGCATGCCTGACCAGCCGACAATACCACCGATTTCTCCAGCATCGTGGTTCCCTCCGTCGATCGGCACCCTCAGCGAGCTCAACGCCCCTGACAACAGCTTGGAGTACGGACAGCGACATCAGTCGTGAATCCGATATGGGCGATCTAGCAACTCAAGATGGAGCCTATGCCTCCGGATCTGAAAGTTGCGGGAGTAGCAGCTTCCCCAACCACTTCATGTGCACCGTCATCAACGCGGGCGACTCCTCCGCCAATCGCGACAACACGGGCAATGGCGGCAATGGAACCGACCCACCAAACGGTGGCATACCCAATGGCGGACCACCAAACGGCGGCCCCACCAACGGCGCCCCCGTCAACAACGGAGGGGCAGTCGAACCTCCAACCATGATAAACGAGCAAACTAGTGAACGCGTCGTGATCAGGCTCAACGATCTCGAGTGGGCCTGCTGCCGAGAAGCCCTACGAGGCCACCCTCTGCCTCTCGGCTCCCCACAAGAACTACTGATGGGCTACCATTGGCTCCTAAAGGAGGAATACAAACGCCAAGTGCATACACTCGCGCAACTCGAAGCGCGCAAAAAGGCGGCAGACGAATCGAGCCTCCGACGAGCTGGGCTCTCCCCCTACGGAGGATCCTCCTCCAAGTGCAACGAGCACGTCGCTAACAAGAGGCGATCTCGGCTGGCCCACCTCACTGAACAAGAGCGTGTAGAAGCCACAAAGGTCCTCGACTTCGGCTCCATGACGGTGGATACACGTGGCAACATGCTCCCAGAAACGCTGCAAGCTGCGGTAACGGCGGCCACCATGTACCTCCTCAACAACCAGCCGCCAGCTGGAGATCCTCGAGCTGCCATGCACTGATCTACGATCGCAGGATTGGGGTTAATCGAGGCCGCTCTCGACAAATAGCCGACACCGGAGCCGAAGAAAGGCAAGGCTCTGGAAAAACGCTATTCCTCGCCCTCGTCCAGCGATGACAGTCACGATCTGTCTCGACGACGCCGCTCCCGGCGACACGACCACGACTACGACACGCGTGATGACATCACGCAGTGCAAGATCGACAAGTCAAGGGTGCGACGTGCCCAATCAACTGACTCAGAAGACGAAGATATGGAGCTCTGTGGCACTAGATGCTTCAGCAGGGCCATCAGGCAAAAGCGAATGCCCAAGGGGTTTAAGCTCCCATCAGAGAACCCAAAGTTTGACGGTCTGCAGGACCCGAAAATCTGGTTAGAGGACCATATCTCCTCCGTCAGGCTCCATGGCGGGAGTCGAAGCACGACCATGCAATGCCTACAGCTACTGCTACAGGGCGCCGCCCGGGCATGGCTCAACAACCTCCCACGTGGATCCATCCGCAGTTGGGAAGAGCTGGTCTACAACTTTGTGCACAACTTCAAGGGCACCTACAAAAGGTCCGCATCAATCGAAGAGCTGAGGTGTTGCCAGCAAAGGTTGGGTGAATCGCTGCGCTCGTACATCTAGAGGTGGTCCATCATCAAGAACTCCGCAGAAAATATCTCGAAGGATCGCGCAATCGACGCATTCAACAGCGGTGTTCGCCGCATAGAGCTCAGGGAGGAGCTGGGCCGCTCGAAGCCCAAAACCATTGACCACATGATGGAAATTGCGAATCAGTGGGCAGACGGAGAAGATTCGGTGAAGAATCGCGTTCACTCCGATGATGAAGAAGAACTCAAACGTAGACGAGACCACTAAAGCAAACGTCGAATGCGCATCTACGATGACCGCGACGATGTTAACATGGTCGCAGCCGGCTACGCCGACAGACGCGACGACAACCGCAACGGCGGCTACCGCAGCGGTGGATACCGCGACTCTGGGAAAACCACACAAGTATGGCAGCGCCGCACTCGCGATGGGGCACCCGCAGCATCCATTGAAGACAAGCTATCCGGGTCATGCACCGTGCACTTCTACATTGACAAGCATGATGGCAAAAAGAAATTCAGCCACCTCCTCAAAGACTGCAGCGAGTTCCTCAAAATCCATGAGGGTCTGGCTCGGATGAATCGTGACGCGGTCAACAGGGGCTACGGAGCCACCCCAGGCGTTGTGGAACATGGAGCTCCTCCACCACCACCCGGACTACCGCCAAACGCAGCTGCGCCTGACCAGCATCACAGAGGAGAGTTGTACCCATGGGCCATGGGCACCATGATGATCCAAAAGGGCCGCCCCTCCAACCGGGTGCAAAAGGCCATCACTCGCCAAGTGAATCTGGCGACAAACTCACCACCGTCCACCACTGAGTACCTCAGTGGAAGCGACTCCTGCATCACCTTCGACAAGCATGACCATCCACGCCAAGTACCTCGTCCAGGCCACTATCCCCTTGTACTCGAGGCACAAATTGGAGGTTTCGACATGAGCCGTGTCTTCATGGACGGCGAAAGCGGCATCAACCTTATGTTCGCGAGCACCCTGCGAGCAATGATGATCCCTCTGACCCGCTTAGAGGCCTCGGACACAACATTCCACGGCATCGTCCCATGCAAGGGCGTATATTCCCTTGGCAAAATCAACATCGACGTCATCTTTGGCACGCCAAAAAACTTTCGGCACGAGCGCATCAACTTTGAAGTCGTCGACTGGCCCTCACAGTACCACTGCATCCTTGGACGTGTCGCGTTTGCTAGGTTCATGGCAGTACCACACTACGCCTATCTGCATATGAAAATGCCAGGCCCTAATGGCATCATCATAATCAACGGGAGCTTCGAGAGGTCCGACAGTTGCGACAGGGAGTTTAACAGAATTTCCCAGTCCTTCGGCATGCAGGAAGAACTCGCGAGACTAAAGGAGTCGACAGACAATAGTCTGCCTCCCTTGAGCTGGCCAAGTTCACCCGACCTATCATTCGACTAATCGGTGCACACGAAGAAGTTCAGGTCCACCCATCGGATCCCGCCAAGACGGCCCTCATCGCCAACAACTTGAGTCCCGCATAGGAACTCGCGCTCGTCGAATTCCTCCGTGAGTACTGGGAAATCTTCGCCTGGTGTCCAGCAGACATGCGAGGAGTACCCAGGGAATTCGCCGAGCATGCGCTCAACGTTAACCCAGACGCAAGGCCAGTCAAACAAACAATTAGGCGACTGTCTGAGCCAAGAGGAAAAGCTGTCGGAATGGAGATCAATAGACTTCTCGACGCCAAATTCATACGTGAGATCAAGGAAAGCACTTGGCTCGCCAACACAGTTCTAGTACCAAAAAGGACACGGATATCCTACAGATGTGCGTGGATTTCACCTCTCTGAATAAGCACTGCCCGAAGGATCACTTCCCGCTGCCACGAATCGACCAGACCATCGACTCCACCGCGAGATCTGAGCGCCTCTGCTTCCTCGACGCCTACTCAGGCTACAATCAGATTCGAATGAAGGAGGAGGATCAAGAGAAAACGGCGTTTACAACGCCTTTTGGTGTGTTCTGCTATAACACAATGCCCTTCGGGCTAAAAACGCAGGAGCCACCTACCAGCGATGCATGCAGGCTTGCCTCAAGAACCAACTTGGTCGCAACATCCAAGTCTATGTTGACGACATCGTAATCAAGACCAAAGAGGAAGCTTCACTAATCGACGACTTACGCAAAACCTTTGCCAACCTCGACCGCTACCGGATCAAGCTCAATACGGACAAGTGCGCCTTCGGCGTACCATCTGGGCAACTACTCGGGTATCACATCTCCGCGAGAGGGATCGATGCAAACCCGAAGAAAATAAAAGCCATACTTGCCATGGAGAAACCGAAGAACATAAGAGGTGTCTAGCAGCTGGCTGGGTGCATCGCGGCGCTCAGTCGATTCATCATACGAATGGGCGAAAAGGCACTTCCCTTCTACCAACTTCTTCGCAAAGCTGACAAGTTCGAGTGGACCAATGAGGCATAGGAAGCATTCGAAGACCTCAAGCGCCTACTGTCCACCTCGCCAGTACTGGTGATCCCACGAGGAAGGGAACCACTGTTGCTATACATCTCCGCCACCAACCAGGTGGTCAGCATAGTGCTCGTGGTAGAACGAGCCGAAGAAAACAAGGTCCACGGGGTGCAGCGCCCAGTCTACTACCTCAGCGAGGTACTCACGCCAACAAAGCAGCGTTACCCGCACTACCAGAAGCTGGCGTATGACGTCTTCATGACAGCTCGGCGACTGCGCCACTACTTCTAGGAACACCCAATCGTGGTAGTCAACGACGCCCCGCTTGGGCATATCCTCAACAATCCCGATGCCACCGGACGATTCGCGCTTTGGGGGATCGAACTGTCTCCACGAGACATTACATATGAAAAACGTGATGCAATCAAGTCACAAGTCCTCCCTGACTTCCTTGTGCACTGGATGGAGAACCAGCTCCCTAAAAAAACAAATATGTCCTACCTCTAGACAATGCACCTCGACGGATCCAAGCGAAAGGATGGAGCTGGCACAGGTGTCATACTGACATCGCCCTAGGGAGACAAGTTGAAGTATATTCTGCGAATGTAGTTCACCGCCTCCAACAATGAAGCTGAATACGAGGCCCTACTACACGAGATGAGGATGGAAAAAGCCTGCGGCACCAAGAGGCTCATAATATACGGCGACTCCAAGCTGGTCGTCAACCAGACAATGCACGAGTGTGATGCACTGAACGACAATATGATCGCCTACCGCGACCTCTACGACACACTCGAAGGGGACTTCGACGATTGCGAACTGTGGCACATAGGCCGCGAAAGCAATGAAGAGGCGGACGCACTCGCCAACATTGGCTCTACCTGCGCCCCCATACCACCTGGGGTATTTCTCGAGCGCATCCGCGAACGCTCCATCAAGCCAAATGCCGTAGAGAAGAAAACAAGCGCAACACAGACTCGGGGGCTGCGCCCCCAATGAGCCAATGGCACTCGACGACTTGGAGCTTGACACATGACTCGAAGGACCGATGAGCGTCATGATAATCGAGCCATCTTGGACTCAACCGTACATCACGTACCTTCTCAGCAAGAGGCTGCCAGACGATCCAACTGACGCATGACACATTGCGTGGCGATTCAAGGCATTCGCTGTTATCAACGGCGAACTATACAAGCGTAGCATCACACGAGTACTTCAATGATGCGTCTCAAATGCTGATGGAAGAGTCGTTCTCCTCGACATCCATGAGGGGACTTGCGGGCACCACGCCGACAGTCGCGCCCTCGTCGCCAAAGCTCTACGAGCTGGATTCTACTAGCCTACGGCCATGCGTGATGCCAAGCACATCGTCCAAAAATGCAACGCTTGCCAGCAATTCGTGGACAAACCACATGCACCTGGCGTGGAGCTTCGACCAATTCCATTGGCCTGGCCCTTCGCGCAATGGGGACTCGACATGGTCGGCAAGCTCCCAAAGTCCTCACGAGGAGGCTACGTCTACCTCTTGGTCGCAGTCGACAAATTCACAAAGTGGATAGAGGCCATGCCGGTGACTAACCAATCAGGAGCCATCGCAGTCAAGTTCTTCGAGTCCATTGTCTATCGCTTCGGAGTGCCACACAGCATCATCACGGACAATGGAACGAACTTCACCTCTAAGGAGTTCCAGGGTTTCTACGAAAACCTAGGAATCAACGTAAGCTATGCCTCCGTAGCTCATCCACGGAACAACGGTCAGATCGAAAAGGCCAATGGGCTCGTCTGCGGCGGTATCAAGAAGCGACTCCTCAGGCCACTCGAACAAGCCGCAGGCTGCTGGCCAGACAAGCTGCAATTGGTACTCTGGAGCCTACGCACAATTCCAAACAGTGCCACAGGGTACACCCCGTTCTTCATGGTGCACGGTGCTGAAGCGGTGCTACCCGCAGAGGTACGATACAAAGCACCACGAGTGGTCGCTTACAGCGAGCAAGAGTCAACTCTTGCACTCGAAGATTCTGTCGACCTCCTTGACGAGGCACGGGAAATCACCGCAGAAAGATTAATGATCTACCAGCAGAACCTGCGCAACTACCACAGCAGAAGGCTACGCCCTAGGTCCTTCGTCGAAGGAGACCTGGTCCTACAACTGAAACAACAAGGGCATCTCAATATCGAGTCCCCCTGGGAGGGACCATATGTGATTACAGAAGTAATCCAAGGTGACGCCTATCGCCTTAAAGATTTAGAGACAGGAGTCGCATACTCCAACCCTTGGAACGTCGCGCAGCTGCGGCGCTTCTACCCTTAGTCATCTTTTGTTTTTTCCATTGCAAATAAGGCTACTCAGCCAAGGCTACTTAGCCACACATTGTACCTCGTACTATCCTACGAATAAATAAAGCTAAGTGCCCCAAAACTATGTGTTCTTTTTATTTGCAAACTATCCACTCGGGGGCTGCGCCACCCTATACACATATGTTCTATGAACTAACACGATATCCTGAGTAGCTGGCGTACTAATCGAACCCTTGACAAATACCAACCCAGTTGCAATGCACCTGACAGGTTGGCAAGGTGCTGAGATAAAACATAAGTCAGGCTAACGAAAAGGAATCGCATAGTGCAACGCACTCGCAAAACATAAACGCTAACAAGATCTCTATATACATCAATACCAATCACGTATACACAACATATATATATGAACTTTACAACACTGGTGCAACTATGTGTAGGATAACAACTATACTACTGTTGCAACAAAGGAACGCTTGTCTGCTCCTCGAAGAAGTCGATGATTTCCTCCGCTGGGCGATCCACCGCCTGGTAGTGAGGAACCATATTCCAGGTCGAACCTACTGGCGGTGCTGGCGGTCCGGTAGCAATCGCTACCACATCCACGTCAGGCTTGTGCAATCGCACCAGCGACAGAGCAGCCTTGGCACCAGCCACTAACTGTTGCCTTACACACTCGCGGACTGCACTCAAGTCTTGAAACTTGGCAAGAAGGGCCAGTAGGCTCGATGGAACGATGTCCAGCGGGAACATCGTCCGATAAATATTTCTTAAGCACGATTGCGACTTCTTTAGGAAGTGAAGCACTCACGAAGCATGATCCTGCAGGGTCGCTAGTGTGATTGCGCGATCGTGATCTACCCAGAAGTACCCACGCGCTTGAAGCTGTTCTTGGGTCAGATCATTCATGCGAATGGCAATCCTGTCCTTCTCATCCTGCGGATGGCGTGCACTGACAACTATACCAAGCAAAGGCAAAAGTATGAAGACAACGAACTACCGCGAGTGACTACAAAGAAAAGATAAGGAAGAAGAAAGCTAACACTTGAATTGGTCGCCCAGCTGCGTCACCTCCCCTAGCAGATATTTCTCTCGGGCGACGGCCTTCTCCGCCCTCGACTTCCATACATCTGCGTTACCACAGAGCACAAGCAGTTCGCGCTCCAACTGCTTCACGCGATCACGGAGTCGCGAGAGTAGAGACAACTCATCCACCCTTGAGCGCGACTGCGCCAAAGTATCATCAGTGGAAGGCATATTCCGAGGTTCACTCGAAGGACCACTCGATGTGCCCTATCACAAGGCAAGCAAAAGATAATAAGAAGACTAAGGTGATGCATGGATAAAAGACTCGAGTGCATTCAAGCATAATAAAGTATCAACAGATACACTCGCCAAAGGCATGTTCCAGACAAAAGAGACATGCTATTTAACTATTACAGACACGACTACTGAGGAGCAACTGGATTCTTCGACTTGGACTTTGGTTTTGGGGGCCTCATCGAGTCTGTGGCAGTATCAGACGCCATAGACTTCCCGCCGACCCCTGACGCCGCAGCCTTCGCCGCCTTCTTGGCTCGCTGCAGTCCCTCAGAGTACTTCGCAACTGTATTGATCAGCTGCGACATGTACTTGCCACAGGCAGCTGCGAAAGGAGCAAAGACTACCTGTTGGCCATCCGCGTTGACAGTCATCGCCTTGGAGACAGCAGCAGGATCAACTTCGACTCCATGGGCTTGAACCATCGCGAGTGACATCGAAGCGCCAGCCGCACAGAGTGAGTTCTTGAAGCCTACATGAATGCCTCCAGCAAGGGACTCCACCAGATCATCTACATTTTCGATTAACTCAGCCTTGGGCGCTAGCTCCTCACGGAGGCGACTGAGCACGCCCTTGCCCTTGGTGAGCGTCCCCTGAACGGCAGCACTGCGATCTTCGACTACCGAGATGGCACCTGCCAATGCATCATCACGACGAAGTGCCTGGGCGTCGAAGCTCAGACCGCTGGCATCTACACAAAAATCAAGCATTGGCACAAAAGTCAGCACAACAACAAATTCGAAAGAAGGGACACGGCGAAAATCTAGGCAAGGGAATACCTGAGAGAGCCTTGGCAATCGAGAAAAGCTGTTATTCGAACAACTTCTCCCTAGCTACGATGGAGGCGCGCAGATCCTCTTTGCATTTCTGCGATTCGTCACATGCTGCGATTGCCTCATCGCGACTCTTCACCGCCGTGGCGAGCGCCTTTTCGAGGGAAGCGGCGTCGTGAAGGAGTGCATTATGCTCAGCTGCGAAACAAACAAAGATAGACTGTCAGTCGAATATATCACAAGGATGAAGAAGAAGAAGCAAAACACTCACTTTCAACCACGCGATGGCGATTGTCTAGCATTGCGTGCTGGCGACCCATCGCAAGCACCTGCTCCGCCAGACGAGTGGCTTCCTTCACAATGAGCTGTGACAGGAGAAATAGTAAAGGATCAACAGATGGTACAGATGATAAAATTCGACTGCAAAAATCAGAAGAAGCAACACTACACATACATGATCCTCCAGTGACTCCGAAGTCGATTGACGCGCAGTCGCCCGGATAACCATCTGGTGCTCCACTTGGTGTGGAGAACTTGATGAATTGTGCCTGGAGTGGGCCGCCAATGGAGGAGCAGGAGTGTGCTCAGCCACTTTCTTGGCCTTGGAGGTCGCGACTCCATATTCCTTCAAAAATTGGACATCGCCAGAAGATGACGATGCCGGCTGACTATAGAGCAAAACCAACATCAAGAGAATGCAACTCCAAAGAAGAACCAAAAAGAAGACTTGTATACTTACCAATCAAACTTGTCAAAATCGAAGGTTTGATCCCCCGACTCCGATGACGATTCCTTCGGCAGCCGCATCTTCTTGCGGGAAGACGGCACCACAACGCTCACGGGAATGGCAGGTATTGGCGACTCTGCACCAATCACGGCGCCTTCTGGATTCGAAGGAGATGATGCATCCGAATCCTCGCTACGCGAACGCTTGCGAGTGTCCGGACTACTCGACTCGGGGGCTTCCTCCTCTCCCTCAGATGGGACGGTCGACTCTGACTCGTCCTCTTCCAAGGCTTCACGAGGGATAACTCCCTCAGGAAGAGGGGGCATACAGGGTGCCACCCTCCAATCCAGCATATAGGAACCAAGTTAACACAAGTCAAGAAAAGAGAAGCATTCAACAAACAAAGCTACTTCGTAGCACAACCGTACCTCAGGAGGAGGATTAGCAGCATCGAATGGAGGCACAACTGGTTCACTGGGGAGCACATCCTTGGCGGTGTACTTGGTGACCAGTCGCACCCTTTTATCTACCTTACTCGCGGAAATGCCATCGGCAGATACGCGAGTAACATCGTCCGCGCCAGCCCACTGGAACATAGGGTGGACTCTGGCCTGCAGGGGCTGGACACGGCGGTGCAGCCACGTGCGAATGAGGGCGCAACCTCCCTCTTCTTTACCCATGCGACTCTCGAGGTCACATGTGCGCTCGTACAACACATCTGTCTTTGCGGATTCGTCGGGCATCACTACATTCTTCCAGGAGCGTCTCCTCTTGCACGGCATCGCGGGATCAAAGGGCGCGAGTCCGTAGTGGTCTCCGTCGGCCTTCTGGTCGCGGATGTAGAACCACTTGTCCCTCCACCCTTGGACGGATGCAATGAGTTTGATGTCAAAGTACGTGATGAAGGAGTCGACGTGGATACCGCAGCCGCCTACATTGTAGACTACGGAGTTAGACGCCGACTGGCGCTTCAGCTTGAAGAGACATTTGAAGAGACCGAAGTGTGGTTCGATTCCGAGCCAGCACTCGCAAAGAGTAATGTAGCAAGCTACATGGAGGATGGAATTGGGGGATAACTGGTGTAGCTAGAGCCCATAGAAACAAAGAAGGCCCCTGAAGAAAGGATGCAGGGACAGCGAGAGACCACAGATGATGAACGCTAGGAACATCACCCAAAAACCAGCAGGAGGACAAGGGGTTACCTCACCACCTGGGACACGCGAGTCAGCGACCGCGGAAGAAAGAACTCCGTCTTGGCACAGGAGACGGAGCTCAAAAGACTTGATAATGGACGCGCGCCACGCGCCATTGGTGACACGAGTGACCGCGCCCTTCTTCTTCCCAGCGACGGCGGCACTGGTGCCCGCAGCGGCGGAGCTGCCCTTCTTCTTGACAGCAACAGTGGTGGCGGCGGATTCAACCGCAGCACCTCCCTTTTTCTTCCCCATCTTGTGGTGGCGATGCGACCGGAGGAAGTAACTAGGGAATCTGCGGAGCTGGTATAGTGCCGTGAAAAATATGAACTATAGAAAGCAGAGGAGAAGCAGCAATGGCGACGGAGGCAAAGGCGGAGAAAAGAGCAGATGGGAAAAATTAGCGTCGCAACACTGGTACTTAACCCCCTGGAAGATGTAATCCAACGGCCAACAAAGACCCTATCAGACGCATGACGTTCATCGTGATCGACACGTGGAGGACCTGAAGCGCGAACCATCCCCTACTACCCCCATTACGCGCGGAAATCGAGGAGGCACAGTTAAAACAAAGATTGTGCACGCCCGGTCAAGTCAGAGTCAGAAAATGGGACCCACCGCTTGTCACGTCCCGTCAAACCTGGGCAACTGAGGTCATCACATCGTTAGCACTGATGTCATCCAAAACTAAGAAGCAGAAGACTTCGACTACTTTAGTTCTTGCTCGAATCTTTGACTCCACCAAGCACTCGGGGGCTACTCCCATAGGGAGCGCTAGTCGCGCACCCTATGATTTTTCTTTTTCTCTTCTGCAGGAACATGGACATTCAGAGTATACCCAATCACTCGAATCCGCGATTCGACTATGAACATGGGTTACTCCCATAGGGAGCGCCGGAAATAAAGTCGACTAAAACAAGCAAAAAAAAGACGACAACAGTCGCAAAAGTTCTTTAGTCCCTGCCTGAGTCTTCGACTCAACCAGTCACTCGGGGGATACTCCCATAGGGAGCGCTGGTCACGCACCCTATGATTATTTGTACACCGTACTGTGTGTCGATAACATCCACACTCGAAGCTTATGGCGACACCGCCCCATGATTTTTTCCTACAAAGAGACCGCGTCTCCTGGGCCACCCAAATCATCTCCGCGATGATCAAAAAATTCGGATGTCGCTCTTACATCGTGAAGATAAGACTTGATAAGGCCTGGCAACACATTTACTGCGCACTACCAGAAATATATCCGTGCCTAAAGGTACGATGAACATGCCTTGACGGACGCGTCGAGTGCTCACACCCATATACTAGAATTCGACTCCTGTAAGACCTCCGCAGCTTGACTCGAATTACACCAGCACTTTTCTGAATTCGAGTCCAGGGACTCGAGTTCGAGTAGATTGCGTTGTTTTACCCTAAGATAGTTAACTGATACCGATACATCGGTTAAATCAGGCACGCACATCAACAATCCCTATGACACAAACTAAGCAGTCGAAAAAATACTAAGTCATGCACTCGAAAGGCTTTATAAAGTCCCCAGTCGAATCTGCGATTCCACTGGACACTCGGGGGCTACTGACATGGGTATACCCTACAGGTACTCGAGTTTGGTATATACGGCCTGAATACGGCGGAAGCCCACGGCGTTGCCAAGACCCCAATGGAGAATTCGAGTAACCTACAGACTCTCGATGGCTTGCGGAACAAGAAGAGGCTAAAGATAGAAAGTTTAAAGGGAAAACCCTAACCTGTAACCGATTCGACCTGCTACCTGAGACCTAGCCTATCTATATAAAGGCTAGGAGGGGGGGGGGCGAGGAAGACACACGCAACCCTAGTTTCCACAACCCTTGCCAGATTGCATCTGCGCACCACTGTAATCCTCGATTCCTCTGTTAATTCTACGAGCGGACAAGCAGGAGTAGGGACCTCTACGAGGCCTGAACCTGGGTAAATCTTCAAGTCCCCTGTATGCTTGTTTGCTAGCCGATTGATGCTTCCAGTGCTCCCTCCTTCTCCAAAACCCAAGTCCATAACAATGGGCATTGATAAGTTACACCCTGGTTAGTAATATTCTGTTCAAGACATTACACATCGAAGGTTGCAAAGTTTGTGCAATGCAATTTGATGATTGAACGCCAATTGCAAATGCTTGAAAGTTCAGAAATTATACTTTGATGTAGATTTCTAGAAAGCAGTACTATATTTCTAGCCCAAGATCAAATGCTATATTTGCCTTGCTCCCCACCTTCTTGGTGTTCAGTAACTCCTATACTCTGCCATGGCTAGCTTGTCCAGGTATGTCCCTTAAAAGTACTATTCGAGCTGGATGAGAGGCATGTAGGAATTCAGAAAGAGAGGTAAGCCCTCCTCCCGAGTTACTATTTGCTATGTAGGATCGTGTTACTTGCATTCTCGTTTCTAGCATTTGGAGAGACGTGCATGCTCCAACAGGTCAGAATTTGGGACATGTCAATCAACTCAAATTTACATGCTGCTTGAGTTTCAGAATATATTTTGGTTTGACTAGGTTAGTTCCTAGGGTTAAATGTTGCGCATACGATTTACTTAGCCCCACATTTCAGTGTAGAATATATTTTGGTTTGACTAGGTTAGTTCCTAGGGTTAAATGTTGTGTATACGATTTACTTAGCCCCACATTTCAGTGTGCATTCAAGCATTTACGTAAGAAAAATCACCTATTTCTGATGGAAGTGACAGAGTATCACTGAATGAACGGATAGTGTTTATAAATAATTAGACTTAAAACACAATATTAATATGTACAATGTGCAAATTATAGGCCCGTAGCAAGGCACGGGCATTTTACTAGTCAAACACATAATTCTTAATTGTAGTTGGACAAACGAAGTCTCGTTCCTAGCTTTAATGCAAGCGAGAAACAAACCAGACAAGAATAAGCAATAAGCCAAAGATAGTCAAGGACAACCGAAAATAAGCACAGCACAATGACAGAGACTAACAATATGTAGATCAACTGCAAGCAGTGACCAAACTATACTTGCAAGGATTTACCATACCATCTCGATATTATAAGGTGTATAGAATTCTATGATAATAACAAAATCTTTTCAGGATCTGACAGTCATTTGCTATGCATTTAGATCACTCTACGGGTTCCTCTGCTCATAGACTCTTGCTTGCACATGGAACCTAGTTGGGGGTGCGGTACAGCTTGCCGAAAACATGCAGCACGGCAACAACAGCAATAAACCCAATGCTCATGATCAGAACAGCGTTCGGAGACATCTTGCGCCCAGCAGTCTCATCGGTGTAGAACTGAAGCATTGTACTGGCGCCAGCACCACCTCCAGCAGCAGCAGCACTGCCGGCAGGTCGACGCCTGCGCAAGCTTGCAGCAGCTGCTGCACTCCCCCTTGCTGGTGCATCACCATTGGCCACCATCTTGTTTAATCTCCCTGCATTTTAGTAGGGATTTTCGATCAGAAGGCTTGTAGCACTATATATAGTGTACCATAAAGGACCAAAACAAACAGTGTTTCAATGAACAAATGTCATGTAACCAAAAGGCAGGGTCCCAAAAGTAGTATTACAGGCGAAGTTTTCAGAGTTACACATTTCATTGCAAAACCATTAAAAGCTACCATCTGTGCTGCTTATGCCACACCATACAGTAATACTCCCTCTGTCCTAAAATAACCGAGTTCACTTTGTCTAGATATGGATGTATCTAGACGCATTTTAGCACTTAGATACATGTGTATCTAGACAAAGTGAAGTCAGTTAATTTGGGACGGAGGGAGTACTTGCCAATGTTCATACGTAGATTCTACAATGGACTGTAGTAAGTTGAAGATAAATTCATCAATGCCAAGAGCCAAATTGACAGCCACCCACAAAATTGTAATCAAAAGAATTGTGCCGAGGGGCATGGCCAATCAGCCCTGCCTTGATATCTGCCTAAGTGAAACTTTTTAAAAACAACCATGAAGCTGAATGTGCTGAACACAATCTTACACGCAATGATTAACAGACAAGATGTTACACAGGCAGCGTCCTGAATTCAATCGAGGGAAAATTGGTTATTTACCCAAAAGTTCAACATCCTTGGATTATGTACCCAAAGTTGATTGGCCATTGGTAAAATACCCATTAGGGACTTAAAACAAATAAAAATTTACACTCAGCCCTTCCAAAGATAACCGAACATGAAAGGAGAAAACTGCCCTTGATTAGTAAAACGGAATTGGGCACAGACGAAGCGTCCTTCGGTTGTCAGATTGTGCAAATGAATATGAGTCTGGGAAAGCATCTCCAGGAACGTAGAAATCCATGAGTCCGGGATAGCTACGTTGTCAGCAAAATTGACCATGTACTTAGAAATCATTCAGGCGTAGGGGTGAAGGTGCTTAAACTTGAACTATTCCTCTGTTCTAGATGGTTAGAATTTATCATCAAACCTGGGATCGAAGAACTGACCCTAGAGATGCCTGTATGTGAAAAGAAGACACAATATAACTTCCCATGTTCGATTTTATTCAACAACAAGGCAGCTGCAGGGACGCTTCGGTCTCTTTGCCTCTCAAATTGCACTTTTCAATCAAAAGGCGATTAAGTAAAGATCTATTCTAATCGTATACAAACGGGCGGCAAGGATCAGGAGAAAGATTTCTCCGACTGAACAACCCAACTCAGAAGTCAGAATCTACGGACGAACAGACATGGTCGGAATCAACGTTAAAATTTCACACAGCGCCCATGCAGACCAAACATATGCCACCAGATCTGAATCCTCAACGACAAGGACATGAATTCAGCCTAGGCAATCTAACGGAAAACAAAAGGAGAGCCTCCGTTCTCTCCGGACGGACAAGGTGGGGATCCAACACCGGTCTGCTCGGAGAAAAGATGAGATAGGGAGGAGGATTGCGCGTACCTGATGAATTCGCCCTCTCGGATCCTTGCTCTCGTCCTGAACCAGGTTGCCGTAAATCAGAGTGCGTTGTTTCCTTCCTTCCTCGCGTCCAGAAAAGTTTAGGCGTCCACGGTTGTTGTACCAAGCCGCTGCGCGGGCTCACGGCCCACCGCGAAATTCCTCCGCGCCCTCCCCGCGCTTATCCACTCGGCCCGCCACCCGCCACGAACCCGCTAGGTATCGCTCGTAAAGCAACCTGAGGGCAGGAGGGTTATTTGAGCCGTGCGCGCCCCGTATTATGCACGCTCCTAGCCCCTTTCCGGATCGGGTCCGGTCTGTCCGTTGCGTGACGTGGTTCGCGTGTTTTGATTAGATAGGACGCGCCACAAACCATCGATCTAGACCGTTTGTTTAGTTTTCTAAAAATTTGATTTTTTTAAAGAAATATAAGACTTAAACCTTGTGACGAAGGTAGTATGCGGTCTCCCGTCCCAGATTATCCATGCACGCTCCTATCCCCTTTTCGGGTCGGGTCTGGTCTGTTCGGTGCGTGACATGGTTCGCGCATTTTGATTGGACGGGGTGCGCTCCGAACTATCAATCTAGGCCGTTTTCTTAGTTTTCTAAAAACTTGATTTAAAAAAAAATATAGGACTTAAACCTTGGGACAAAGGTAGTATGTTGTCTCCCGTGCCGTGCGCGTCCAGATTATCTATGCACGCTCCTAGCCCCTTTCCGGGTGGGGTCCAGTCTGTCCGGTGCTTGACGTGGTTCGGCGCCACAAACCATCAATCTAGGCCGTTCACTCAGTTTTCTAAAACTTGACTTTTAAAACTACGCTTCCCCCGGACGATTAAAACCTCCTATCGTCCTTGTCGAGCAAACGACACGTGTCCCAGGACCCGGTCGTACACGGAAACAACTCCTGAAAAAAATCCAACAACCACCTCCGCATCCCTCGTCTCCACATGCACATCCCTGCCCCGTCGCCATGCGGTATGGACCTGCACTGCCGAAGCATCATCGGCGACACCGCTGGTAGTAGCGCCCTAAAAAACCTTGCAGCAAATCCACCGGCCGTCGATAGTAGCGACGAAGGCCGTCGGTAGCAGCATGATCGTACCTTTGCAGCAAAGGACACTAGACCGTCGTTAGCAACGACGGCGGCCGTCGGTACCAGCGACGCTGGCCGTCTGTAGCAGCACGGTCGTAGCTTTACACCATGGCCACCGGAGAGCCCCACCGCGGCATCGCCAGAGTGCCTCGCTGATGCAGCAACTATTAGCATCCTCGACGCCCCTTGTAGCAAACCAGCCACCACCAGAGAACCTCATCGCGGCGTCGTCAGAGAGCAGTCACTGTGTCACCATTGCAGCAGCTAGTAGCAGCCTCGATGTGCCTTTGCAGCAAGGCCGGCCGCCGCAGGCAGCAAAACACTGCCGCCATTGTAGAAGGAAGCCAGCCCGGCCACCGCTGGCAGCAACCACGGCCGCCCATGATAGCGACCAAGGCTACCCATGGAAGCAAGTTCGGTCGCCGCTGGCAGCAACCACGGCCGCCCGTGGTAGCAAGGTCAGCTGCCCATGGAAGTAAGCTCGGCCGTCGTAGCTTCGTCATGGGGGTGCAAGGAAAAAAGGAGGTGTAGGGCAGAGGCGGCTCCTCAACCGGTGGCGCAGGTGCTTGGGAAGACGGCGAGGTAGGTTTGTGGGGGCAACGGTGGCGCACCGTGCGTGAGAGAAGTTGACATCCTCGGCCTAGGCGATTTGGGCGAAGAGATAAGGCAGCCGCCAGCCTAGGGAACGAGAGGTGGGGATCGGGAGAGGTGGGCCCAACGTGGGACACGTGACTACGGCGGTAACACGGTAACGACCCGCACGATCATCGTCCGAGGGATCAACATCATTTTCCAAAAATATAAGACTTAAACCTTGGGACGAAGGTAGTATGTTGTCTCCCGTGCCGTGCACACCCATATTATCTATGCACGCTCCTAGCCCCTTTTCGGGTCGTGTCCGGTCTGTCCGATATGTGACATGGTTCGCGCGTTCTGATTGGACGGGGCGCGCCACGAACCATCAATCTAGGCCATTCGCTTAGTTTTCTAAAAACTTGACTTTAAAAAAAAGGACTTAAACCTTAGGACAAAGGTAGTATGTTTATCCCGGAGAACCGCACTGATGCGCGTCATCCGCCTTCTTCTAGCGACACACGTTCTCTATGGTGGGACCCACCATGTTGTCTTACCTCTTTTGTATCCTTTCTTCTCCACATGATTTTCTTCGCACATGCATGGGCATGCCCGTTGCCCAATCTCCCTCATCTTGCACCTCCGCTTCCATGCGGCTCTCTCCGTGATGGTACCGGCCAATACACTGGACCTTCTCTCTCCACTGGTGCCTTGTGCCTCTCCCCATGATGGATCCCAAGCTATCGCCTGTCTAGTTGCTCGATGAAAAATATGCGAGGCCATCCACGTTCTCGTCCGTGTCCTAATGGCGATGAGTCATTCTCCCTATTGTAGGTAGCAATCTCCTGCGAGGCCCTTCTCCATCTCCTGGGTAGAGCTTGCGCCACCTCCATCCCAAAGGCGACAAGCTCCGCAACATGCTGCAGATAAACTTCACCCCCTGCACCAACAATATGGTCGAATACGAGGCCCTCCTCCACGGCATGTGAGCCACTAAGGAGATGAACGTCAATCGCCTCAAGTGCTACGGGGACACCGACCTTGTCGCTGGGAAAGTTGCTGGCACCTGCGATGCCGTCGCCCCCAACATGATAGCATACCGCAAAGTAGTGGACCAAATGGGTGGCTACTTCGCTGGCAACTCCGTCGAATGGATCTATTGGTGGAAGAACAAAAAAGCTGACACACTCTCATGCATCGGGTCGACTCGCCAAACACCACCACCGGGTGTCTTCCTCGACATATCGACAAGCCCTCGGTCTCTCCTCCCAAGGAGATCAATGTCGGGATCCCTCTACAACCCGACTCCACCCTGGTCGTGATGGTCACAACAACAAGTGAGTAGGCTGAACCCTACATCGTCTACCTCGAGCACCAAATCCTGCCCAAGGACAAGACCGAGGCACGGATGATTGTGAGCCGCTACAAGTCATTCGTCATCATCAACAACGAGCTCCACAAACGGAGCATAACAGGCATATATCAGCATCGTGTCTCGCCAGAAGAGGGTCGGAAGATCCTGCTGAAAAAACATTTCATAATCTCTAGTGTTTTGTGTGTTAGATAACAATACCATGGAGTACCTCATGTGTGCTAAGTGCTGCAGGTAAGAAAACATATTGTTGGGGGGGGGGGGGGGGCGATAATCCGCCCCCATCAAGGGCTGGATAACCCGGCCTGACCCTTTTGGCTAGAGTTGGTCGCGGCGTGAGCTTCTGTCTTGGGGCAGATTATCCCCCAGATAATCCGAGGCTGGGGCGGAGTTTTACCCCGGCCAGATAATCCGACCTTTTATTGGGCCGGATAACCCGCCCCGGGGAGAAGTTGCCAAGGGAGGATCGGCTCGACCTTCTATATGGGGGCGAAATATCCCCTAGACAATCTGTTGCTAGGGGCGGAATTTTCCCCGGCCGGATAATCCGGTCTTTCTCTTGGTCCGGATAATCCGACCCCTGGGAGAAGTTGCCAAGGGTGGCTCGGCGCGACCTTCTGTCCGGGTGCGGATTATCCCCCGGATAATCCGAGTCAGGGGCAGAGTTTTCCCCAGGCCAGATAATTCGGCCCTGACTTAGGCCGGATAATCCGCAGACTTCTCCAACGACTCTATTTGGATAGGGGGTATAAAAGCCCCAATCACCCCTCCTGTCAGATCCCTTGATTCATTCGAAAAAGTTCTGATCAGTTGCAAAAGCTCTCATTCAAGATCTCCCACTTCAACCACCCAAAGGCTTCGATCTTTGGGGGAATTGAAGGAGGAGACTTCATTAATCGACATCACGAATCAAGCGCTTCACCTCCACTCCATTCACTTGGAGATTTCTCGATCTAGTATTCTTGTTAATATCTAGATCTAGTGTTTCGATATTGATAACATTTGTTCTTGTGGCAGCTTGTTGTCATTACGGGAGCCTCTAGTTCTGTTGTGGAGTTGTGCCCCGCTAGTTGTGCAAAGGCATCGGTTCCCGCCTCGAAGGGTACCAATAGTGGAAAGGTGGATCAGGCCTTTGGTGGCGAGATCCATCAAAGAACAAGGTGAGGCCTATTATGGCGTGGTGGTGTTAGTACCGTCCATCCCTCCAACGCAGATATACTTCCCTTAACAAGGAAGGAACTGCGGTAAAACAAATCTTGTGTCTCCGTGTGCTCCACTACGGTTTCCTCGTTCCTCACTCTTACTCGCATTTACTCGCTAGGAGTTAGGTTTGCATATAGGGAAATTCTTAGTAATTGCATATCTAGAGAATTTACCTTTTGTGTCAAGCCTAAAATTGAAGAAGCATTGAAATTTGAATTAGCACCTATTCACCCCCTCTAGGTTCCCACACAATCCATTTCAATTGGTATCAGAGCTTCGGCTCTTTATTTGGGCTTAACCGTCTAAGAGAAGTATGGGTACTAGGGAAAATGGGAGTGATGCTGTGGACAAGGTCACAATGGATGACCTCAAGACGTTGGAAACAACCTTGTTGAAATCCTTTGAGACCAAAATGGAAGAGTTGCAGCAAATGATTGCTCGTCTCACCTCATCTATAGCCCCACCTCCATCTCCTCTGAGGCCACCACTCCTCTATCTAAGGATAAGGCTCATGCCGACTCTAAGGAAGATGAGGTGGTGGGTGAGAACAATAATGGCTCCGCTTCCAAGAAGGGAAGTGGTAAGGAGGATTATAGTGAGGTCTCTCACCTATATTATCCTGACCCACCTATCCCTCACCCTCATATAAACAATAGGGTGATCCACCCAAGCTTCCTGCATCTTCATTTAACCAATGGCAATTCTTAATGAAATCTCATGTGTGCAGTCGTCGATTGAGCTTTGGAGGATCATTGAAGATGACCTTCATATTAGAGACTCCACTAACTTGATAAGAAGAGAAGTTGTGGATAGTCAATTAAATGCAATGGCTTTTCACATGATTCAGCTTGGTGTGGGCCCCAAGGACATGCCACATATTGAGCACTTTAACACTGCAAAAGAAGCTTGGGATGCTCTCACCGACTTGTTCATCAGCAATGAAAGCATGAGAAGAAATAGGTACGATGCTCTAAGCAATGAAGCTGAAGGATTCTACATGTTGGATGGTGAGGACCATGAAGACATGTATAGAAGGCTCAAGAGCATTGCAACAACATTTAGAAAGCATGGAGCCACTCACATTAATGATGCTTGGATCAAAAGGAAATATGTGAGTGCCCTCATGCCATTTGAGCCAATGGACTTGAAGAGTTTGCAAGGTAGACACAACTACCACCAAATGACTTCCAATGAAGTCATGCGAGAAATGGCGGCCTTCAAGGTAGCAGCTAAGAACGCCGAAGATGCTCGCGCTCGGGCAATTGGGATGCAAAAAGGACTTAATGTTGCTCTAAAGGCCTATGTTATTGAACAAGATGAGGATGATAGAGGGTACGATGTTGTCTCCATGAGCTGTCCCGAGGAGGTCAAGCATGCTCTTGGTGAGTACATGGCCTTCTATGCAAGGAACTTTTGGAGGGACCCAGCTAAGGCTAAATCTGAACTTGAGCGCAAGAATGGGTCAAGTGGGCGAAAAGAGAATGGCCCAAAACTGAGAACTTGCTAAAATTGTGGAGACCGGTTGCACTTTGTGGCTGAGTGTCCTTATCAAAGTAGAGAAGACAATGGGGGCAGGCTCATCCTCAAAGAAAAGTCTAAGGCACCTCAAAAGAAACCATTTATCAAGAAAAATGTCCCTTACAAGAAGCAACCTAAGATTGTCTTGGTGACACAAGAGGAATATTCATCCACAAGTGAAGATGAAGAGGATGAAGATAGCTCTCGGGAGGTGGCTGCTATAGCCACCACATTGAGCCCCACATCTCTCTTCGACTCTCCAAACGAAAATATCATCAACAACAACGTCACTAGCCTTATGGCAAGAGGGTCCGAGGTATCATCTTCCATTTCCTCATTTCCTAAGACTACTATGAATGTTGATATGGATGATCATACAAGTCTTAGGATAAAAGAAGAAGTTATTGCTTTGGACAATTTTTTTACTAACTTGCAAGGTGAGCACAAACTTCATTTATATGCTCTTATGAGTCAATTTTCTCACTCCGAAGAACTCCTCGAAGAGAAGGGGAGAATTGAAAGAGAAGATGCCTTGGAGATAACCTCTATGAAGAACGCTCTAGAGGAAGAAGAGGAAACTCGAGTCTCTTTAGAGGAGAAAACTTGAGTCAATTGAGGAGTCCCATGAAGAATTTGTTGCCCAGCTCATAAAGGAACGTGACAATGCTCTTGCTAAGGTAAAGAAACTAAAGAAAGAGAAGATTGACTTTGGGGCTACTCATGCTAGACTCTCAGAGAAGTTAGAGAAACTTGATATTGCCTACAAGGCATTGGAGAGTGATCTATCTACTCTAAATGAGTCTCGTGATCAGCTGCAAACTCAATTGGACAATTATGATATGCCTAGCACCTCCACACCATCGTGTGGACATTAAGATATTATTGAAGAAAATGCAAGATTGAAAGAAGAACTTGTCAAGGAATCTCAACCCAAAGGTAAAGAAGTCTGCTGACTCGTGGTTGATGTCGAGCTCGTTGGGGAACCCCAAGAGGAAGGTATGATGGGCACAGCAGTAAGTTTCTCTCAGTTATGAAACCAAGGTTATCGAACCAGTAGGAGCAAGGAAACACCTCCAAGGTGTTGTTGCCAACTTGAAATCCTGCACAATTTCCCCCAACTTATAGTGAGGTTGTCAATCTCACCGGTTTTGCTGAAAACAAAGGGTTAAACTTATTGTGTGGAAGAAAGTAAAAGCTTGCAGAAAGTAAACAGAAAACAGTAAACAGTTGTAGATTGATGGTAAAAGAAAGGACCGGGGTCCATAGTTCACTAGTGGTGGTTCTCCTTAAGATAGATAACAGGTTGGGTGAACAAATTACAGTGGGGTAATTGACAACCATCGAGAAAGCAATCATGCATATACTAATCATCTTGACTCCTATGAGCTTTGATTGGGCATTACAACATTATACATAGACAGTAATCCAACTGCATCTATGACTAATAATCCACCTTCAGGTTATCATCCGAACCCCCTCCGATATTAAGTTGCAAGCAATAGATAATTGCATTACGCATTGCGTGTAAAGTAAATAATACGATTGTTCTATGAACATAGGATTACTGTTTTCTCCCTAGTAGCAATAGCACATCTAGTACCTTAGAGATTTCTATCACTTCCCCAGATTACTAGAGGCAAGAACCCACTATCGAGCATAAATACTCCCTCTTGGAGTTGCTAGCATCTACTCGGCCAAGATATCTACTAACAACGGAGAGCATGCAAGATCACAAATAACAAAGACATGATAGAATCAATTATTAATCTGAAATAGTATCTCAATATCCATTGGATCCCCGCAAACACAACATGTAGGATTACAAATAGATGATCTTGATCATGAACGGAGCTCACAAGATCTAGACATGGTAGCACAAAGGAGAAGAACCAACCATCTAGCTACTACATGGACCTGTAGTCCAAGGATGAACTACTCACGCATCACACGAGAGGCTTGCATGGTGATGAATAAGGCCTCCAGGGTGAATTCTCCCCTCCGGCAGGGTGCCAGGAAGAGCTTCAGATCCCTCCCGATCTAGGGATGGAGATGATGGTGGCTATAGACCCTTTCGTGGATTTCTGATCGGGTACTTAGGGTTTGTGTTTCGGAGGCATCTTATAGGCGAAAAGGGAGGCCGAGGGGGTGCCCTAGGCGGCCACACCACCCCCTGGCACGGGCGAGGCCTGGCCGCACGGCCAGGTGGTGTGGCGGCCCTCTGGCCCCTCTCCGTCTCGTATTCTGGCTCCGTGTCCCCCTCGGTGAAAAACTGACTTTGGCTTTTGTCCCGTCCAATTCCGAGAATATTCATTTTCTGACTTTCCCGGAACCAAAAATAGCAGAAAACAGGCAGCTGGCACTCTGGCATCTTGTTAATAGGTTAGTCCAAGAAAGTGTATAAAAAGTACTCCAAAGTGTGGACAAAACATAAGAAAGTAGATAAAAACCAAGCATGCAACATCAAAAATTATAGATACGTTTGCAACGTATCAACATCCCCAAGCTTAACTCCCGCTCGTCCTCGAGTAGGTAACTGATAAAAAGAAAGAACAATTTTTGAGGTGACATGCACCATCATAAACTTGATCAAAGTATTTGTAAAACATTGATAGTTGGGATCATAGTACTTCAACATAACATGAAAGATAAGGTTCTAACAATAAGACATAGCAACTATGTTGCAACATGAAAAGGCACAAACAAACGATTCATGAATAACAATGCTTTGCAAGACGTTTGTTTGTTTCACATAAAGAAAACATAGCATAGTGGCATTCAGCTTGTCCCTCATAGAGTAGCAAACATAAATGCATAGGACACCTTCAAAGTTCATAAGAGTGACTAGATACAAATAGTTTAAAAACAAGCAATATCAAAGTTATGCATCAATCAACAAGTCTTGGGACAATGCACATAGAATTAAGAATGGCCACTATGCTCTCAAAATAGGTGCATAAAGATAGAAGGTGGAGACTCAACATAAAAGTAAAAGAAAGGCCTTCATAGAAGGAAGTAGGGATTCAAGTTTCATAAAGAGCTTCCAAAAATTATGGTACTTATTAGCTTTCAGCTCTCATTGCCCCTATCATAAGCATCTTTAGGTGATTAAGGTTAAAGTGACACAACTAAGAGGATATGCTTGACAAGTTATAAGTTGAAATCTCATGCCCCTTACTTACGAAGACCGAACCTCATGCTACTCAACTTTAGTCACAAGTAAGCTCTTGCCATTGTAAGTACATATGTATCATAGAGAACCGCCAACAGGGTACCCCTTGCACATGATACAGGAGCTATCCCATAATCAAAATGACAAGGCAAGCAGACAATGAGCATCTCAACGATCTTTGTATTTGCTATTTGCATAGGTTTTTATTGAGGATGCTTCATAAAGTGCTCATTATGGTTATGCTGCGAGTTTCCACCATGATTAGGCATGGCTTAGGCTAACGGCCCAGACGTTTCTGTAACACAAATACAAACTCCATGATCTTACAAGTTCCCTTTTATTTCACACCACCGGGATCCATAAGCAAAAGAACATGATGTCAACTAGGTACAATGTACAAGTGCAATGTTGAAAGCGTTCCCCATGATACATGGTTCTGCTAACTTCAACTTATAAAGCGCAAGCATAAACGCAACAAAGATGGACGCAATGGTTCAAGTTTATTAAGTGCAAGAAAGTAAAGTGTGCCATCAAGTTTGTGAAAGCTTTAATCACTAATTTTCACATAACAAGTTTAATTCGGAAGGTAGATAAAAACATGAATATACTTGGAATAGCAAATGCTAATAGGTAGGCATGGTTGAATCTTTGGAACAACTTGGTTTTATTTGTAGTTGGATGCATGAGTGGAACTCATACTTGGTTATGGAGGCTAGCAAAAGACTGGGAGCAACCAACTAAGAGAGCAATAATGGCCATAATCATGCAGAGCGACAAAACATCATTAATCAAAGCATAAAGAGATATTACAAGTCGAAAACTAAAGGATCATAAAGGCTATGGTGACTTGGGATAGTCATAACATGGTGTGAGCATGCGCCAAGTTAACCCAAATAAAGCATCAAAGGAGAATACCATAATACTATGCTTTAATATGCTAAAACAACGCATGATTCTTTCAAGGCACATTAAGCAATCTCAATTGTTTATAACATGTCATGCTACAGCAAATATCACTAAGCATAAAGACAAAACAATATCAAGGATGGCATGACAAAGCATGGGCCACGGTCAAAAACAAACTCCTTTTACCACTTAAGCATTAACTTTTCCTACTCTTTTCCAATCCAAACAAAACTATTTGAAAACCAATGCATGAAAGAGGGGGTCCAACCAATTTATTCAGCAAACTAATAAAACCAAGCAAATGAAAACCAATAACAAAAACAAAGACGCTCCAAGAACAACACAACGGTGCATGAAACAATAAAACTGAAGTGTTTGGAAGAAACATGGGATTTTTATTAATGAAGAAGGGGATGTCTTGGGCATCCCCAAGCTTTGACGCTTGTACTTCTTGGATATTTCTTGGGATGACACGGGGTGGTATCCCCAAGATTGAGCTTTAGTTCATTCTTCATCTCATTACATCATTCTCTCCAGACACCTGAAATTTTTCCTTCATACAAAACTTCACACAATCTTTATTAGCAACTTTAGTGTACTCAAGATAATAAGTCTTTGGGTTCAGTTTCAACACCAATAAAACTTCCATTAAAACACAAGCTACTGTAGCACTTCCCTAAAAAATCTCAATTCCCCAAAGAGAACTCAAAAAGGAATCAACAAGAAGCAAATGCAAATAATGGCAGAAATCTGTCAAAACAGACCAGGAGGTACACACCAATTTTTTCGAAGATATTTTGTTGCTCAAATAAAAAGGTGTTGAACTAATGAAAGTTAGATAACAACCTGGGGCAGAAGTACGAAAATTCACGCCTCAAAACGACGTACAAATATTTTACACCAATTTTTACGGTGAAGCACAAAAATCTGTTTCGGGACAGCAACTTTCCCAAGCATTACTTCTCTCTCATTAGAGGTTACTCTTGGCACAAAAAGCAAATAAAAAGGATAAGGAGCGGTTATTACTGAAGTAATAACTTTCAAGACTCATCTAAAACTTTTGGGTTATCTCCCAATAAGTACTTCTCTTTAACGCCTTTAAGTTAGGCATAAGAAGCAAGAAAAGAATCAAGTATTCTCAAATGAAGAAGCATTAAGAGAAAATTCGAAACACATTTAAGTCTAATCCACTTCCTATGCATAGGAATCTTGTATGAAAATAAATTCACAAAGAACAAAGTGACATGCATAGGAAGATAAAACAAGAGTAACTTCAAAACTTTCAGCACATAGAGAGGTGTTTCAGTACCATGAAAACTTCTACAACCATATTTTCCTCTCTCATAATAATTTTCAGTAGCCTCATGAATAAACTCAACAATATAACTATCACATAAAGCATGCTTTTCATGATCTACAAACACATAATTTTTGTCAAGCTCAAAAATAATGGGATTAAAACCTTCAAACACACTTTTAACAATTTTATACCAAGGTGACTTATCATTCTCAAGAGGTATGGGGTTCCAAGATAAGGTTAAGACCCCTCCAATCTCATTTTTCATAGTATCACAATTAATATTATCAACCAATATAGGACCATCATCTAGAGCTTTATCATAAACATTTTCTAAGCAACGCTCTTTAGTACCATGCATTTTGAAGTAGGCACTAATAAGGGATTATCATAGATAACAGGAGCATAATTATTATCACAAGTTTTACCCATAGTATATTTTTCAAGAGAATCCACAGGAACATAACATTCATCCTCCTTTGGTAAGCATGGGGACAATCAAATAATGTAAGGGATAAAGAGTTCCTCTCACTAGAAGGTAGGCATGGGTAGCTAATCCATTCTTCCTCCTTTTGTCCATCACTCTCCTCCTCTTTTTCATCTAATGAGCTTTCAGGTTCAGCAATTTCTTCTTCCATAGGCTCTTGCAAATTGTGGACACATTCTTGTGCATGACTGAGTCTCTCTTTATAATCAATGATATAACAATTATTGCTGAAATTTTCTATGCAATGATCAAGGATGGAAGAGACCATATCTTTAAGGTCTTTACAAGCAACATAGGTTTCATAGTTTTTAGGCATGAAGGATTCTATTTCAAAAGCTCCCATAAACAAAACGAATTGTTCTATTTCTTAAAATCCAAGATGAATATAGTATTCCAATGATAGTTCATAATTACAAATTCTTTACTAAAGCCACATTGGAATTTAAGATGTTTAGTATCCTGTTTAGAGCAACAATTTATAGCATGGCGTTTAAGCAAAATTTGAGCAATTAGATCCAACCTTTTTAACACGGCTCTCATGACTTTACCCTTATAAGATTCTCTATACCTTATAAAATCTTCCATGGAGGTTCTAGTAGGCGGGGGTTCATCTACTGCTTAGCCGTGATAGTAGTTTCCCCAAATAGGAAACCGAGTGGGCTATCCATAATGAAATAGTGATTGGTGCAATACTAGACATAAAAACAACTTGAAGTGGGAACTAAAATAATAATCTTTATTGTTTTTAATAAAGAAAGCAGACTATTACAACTAATTTTTGTGTGTGTTTTTGATAAAGAAACAAGCAAACAAAGCAGAAATAAACTAAGCAAAACAAATAAAACAAAGTAAAGAGATTGGTTATGAGGGACTCCCCTTTTGAAGATGTCCTTGACTCCCCGGCAACGGCGCCAAAAAAATACTTGCTGACTCGTGGTTGATGTCGAGCTCGTTGGGGAACCCCAAGAGGAAGGTATGATGAGCACAGCAGTAAGTTTCCCTCAGTTATGAAACCAAGGTTATCAAACCAGTAGGAGCAAGGAAACACCTCCAACGTGTTGTTGCCAACTTGGAATCCTGCATAACGCAACCACAGAACTTTGCCCCCAACTTACAGTGAGGTTGTCAATCTCACCGGTTTTGCTGAAAACAAAGGATTAAACGTATTGTGTGGACGAAAGTAAAAGCTTGCAGAAAGTAAACAGAAAACAGTAAACAATTGTAGATTGATGGTAAAAGAAAGGACTGGGGTCCATAGTTCACTAGTGGTGGTTCTCATTAAGATAGATAACATGTTGGGTGAACAAATTACAGTGGGGCAATTGACAACCATCGAGAAAGCAATCATCCATATACTAATCATCTTGACTCCTATGAGATTTGATTGGGCATTACAACATTATACATAAACCGTAATCCAACTGCATCTATGACTAATAATCCACCTTCAGGTTATCATCCGAACCCCCTCCGATATTAAGTTGCAAGCAACAGATAATTGCATTACGCATTGCGTATAAAGTAAATAATACGATTGTTCTATGAACAAAGGATTCCTGTTTTCTCCCTAGTAGCAATAGCACATCTAGTACCTTAGAGATTTCTATCACTTCCCCAGATTACTAGAGGCATGAACCCACTATCGAGCATAAATGCTCCCTCTTGGAGTTGCTAGCATCTACTCGGCCAAGATATCTACTAACAACGGAGAGCATGCAAGATCACAAATAACAAAGACATGATAGAATCAATAATTAATCTGAAATAGCATCTCAATATCCATTGGATCCCCGCAAACACAACATGTAGGATTACAAATAGATGATCTTGATCATGAACGGAGCTCACAAGATCTAGACATGGTAGCACAAAGGAGAAGAACCAACCATCTAGCTACTACATGGACCTGTAGTGCAAGGATGAACTACTCATGCATCACACCGGAGGCTTGCATGGTGATGAAGAAGGCCTCTAGGGTGAATTCTCCCCTCCGGCAGGGTGCCGAGAAGAGCTTCAGATCCCTCCCGATCTAGGGATGGAGATGATGGTGGTTATAGACTCTTTCGTGGATTTTTGATCGGGTACTTAGGGTTTCTGTATCGGAGGCATCTTATAGGTAACAAGGGAGGCCGAGGGGGTGCCCTAGGCGGCCACACCACCCCCTGGCACGGGCGAGGCCTGACCGCGCGGCCAGGTGGTGTGGCGGCCCTCTGGCCCCTCTCCGTCTCGTATTCTGGCTCCGTGTCCCCCTCGGTGAAAAACTGACTTTGGCTTTTGTCCCGTCGAAATTCCGAGAATATTCATTTTCTGACTTTCCCGGAACCAAAAATAGCAGAAAACAGGCAGCTGGCACTCTGGCATCTTGTTAATAGGTTAGTCCAAGAAAGTGTATAAAAAGTACTCCAAAGTGTGGACAAAACATAAGAAAGTAGATAAAAACCAAGCATGCAACATCAAAAATTATAGATACGTTTGCAACGTATCAACATCCCCAAGCTTAACTCCCGCTCGTCCTCGAGTAGGTAAGTGATAAAAAGAAAGAATAATTTTTGAGGTGACATGCACCATCATAAACTTGATCAAAGTATTTGTAAAACATTGATAGTTGGGATCATAGTACTTCAACATAACATGAAAGATAAGGTTCTAACAATAAGACATAGCAACTATGTTGCAACATGAAAAGGCACAAACAAACGATTCATGAATAACAATGCTTTGCAAGACGTTTGTTTGTTTCACATAAAGAAAACATAGCATAGTGGCATTCAGCTTGTCCCTCATAGAGTAGCAAACATAAATGCATAGGACACCTTCAAAGTTCATAAGAGTGACTAGATACAAATAGTTTAAAAACAAGCAATATCAAAGTTATGCATCAATCAACAAGTCTTGGGACAATGCACATAGAATTAAGAATGGCCACTATGCTCTCAAAATAGGTGCATAAAGATAGAAGGTGGAGACTCAACATAAAAGTAAAAGAAAGGCCTTCATAGAAGGAAGTAGGGATTCAAGTTTCATAAAGAGCTTCCAAAAATTATGGTACTTATTAGCTTTCAGCTCTCATTGCCCCTATCATAAGCATCTTTAGGTGATTAAGGTTAAAGTGACACAACTAAGAGGATATGCTTGACAAGTTATAAGTTGAAATCTCATGCCCCTTACTTACGAAGACCGAACCTCATGCTACTCAACTTTAGTCACAAGTAAGCTCTTGCCATCGTAAGTACATATGTATCATAGAGAACCGCCAACAGGGTACCCCTTGCACATGATACAGGAGCTATCCCATAATCAAAATGACAAGGCAAGCAGACAATGAGCATCTCAACGATCTTTGTATTTCCTATTTGCATAGGTTTTTATTGAGGATGCTTCATAGAGTGCTCATTATGGTTATGCTGCGAGTTTCCACCATGATTAGGCATGTCTTAGGCTAGCGGCCTAGGCATTTCTCTAACACAAATACAAACTCCATGATCTTACAAGTTCCCTTTTATTTCACACCACCGGGATCCATAAGCAAAAGAACATGATATCAACTAGGTACAATGTACAAGTGCAATGTTGAAAGCGTTCCCCATGATACATGGTTCTGCTAACTTCAACTTATAAAGCGTAAGCATAAACGCAACAAAGATGGACGCAATGGTTCAAGTTTATTAAGTGCAAGAAAGTAAAGTGTGCCATCAAGTTCGTGAGAGCTTTAATCACTAATTTTCACATAACAAGTTCAATTCGGAAGGTAGATAAAAACATGAATATACTTAGAATAGCAAATGCTAATAGGTAGGCATGGTGGACTCTTTGGAACAACTTGGTTTTATTTGTAGTTGGATGCATGAGTGGAACTCATACTTGGTTATGGAGGCTAGCAAAAGACTGGGAGCGACCAACTAAGAGAGCAATAATGGCCATAATCATGCAGAGCGACAAAACATCATTAATCAAAGCATAAAGTGATATTACAAGTCGAAAACTAAAGGATCATAAAGACTATGGTAACTTGGGATAGTCATAACATGGTGTGAGCATGCGCCAAGTTAACCCAAATAAAGCATCAAAGGAGAATACCATAATACTATGCTTTAATATGCTAAAACAATGCATGATTCTTTCAAGGGACATTAAGCAATCTCAATTGTTTATAACATGTCATGCTACAACAAATATCACTAAGCATAAAGCCAAAACAATATCAAGCATGGCATGACAAAGCATGGGCCATAGTCAAAAACAAACTCCTTTTACCACTTAAGCATGAACTTTTCCTACTCTTTTCCAATCCAAACCAAATTATTTGAAAACCAATGCATGAAAGAGGGGGTCTGATACATTGCAAATGTATCTATAATTTTTGATGTTCCATGCTTGGTTTTATCCACATTCTTGTGTTTTGTTCCAACTTTGGATTACTTTTCATATGATTTCTTGGACTAACCTATTAACAAGATCCACAGTGCCAGCTGCCTGTTTTCTGCTGGTTTTGGTTCCAGGAAAGTCAGAAAATGAATATTCTCGGAATTGGACGGGACAAAAGCCAAAGTGCCTATTTTTCGGGAAGGGATCAAGTGCCAGAATACAAGACGGAGAGGGATCAGGGGGCCACCACACCACCTGGCCACGCGGCCCAGCCTGGACCGTGCCAGGGGGTGGTGAGGCCAGCCCTGGCACCCCCTCGGCATCTCCTTCCGCCTATAAGTTTCCCTCGGGACGAAAACCCTAAGTACCCGATGAAAAATCCACGAAAGAGTCTGTAGCCGACGACATCTCCATCCCTAGATCGGGAGGGATCTAAATCTCTTCTCGGCACCCTGCCAGAGAGGGGAATTCACCCTGGAGGCCTTCTTCATCACCATGCAAGCCTCCGGTGTGATGCGTGAGTAGTTCATCCTTGGACTACGGATCCATGTAGTAGCTAGATGGCTGGTTTCTCCTCCTTTGTGCTTTCATGTTTAGATCTTGTGTGCTCCGTTAATGATCAAGATCATCTATTTGTAATTCATACATGTTGTGTTTGCGGGGATCTGATGGATATTGAGATGCTATTTCAGATTGATTATTGATTCTATCATGTCTTTGTTATTTGAGATCTTGCATGCTTTCTGTTGTTAGTAGCTATCTTGGCCATGTAGATGCTAGCAACTCCAAGAGTTAGTATTTATGCTCGATAGTGGGTTCATGCCTCTGGTAATCTGGCGAAGTGAAAGAAATATCTAAGGTACTAGATATGCTGTTGCTACTAGGGAGAAAACAACAATCCTTTGTTCATAGAACAATCATATTGTTTACTTTACACGCAGTTCGTAAAGCAATAATCTGTTGCTTGCAACTTAATACTGGAGGGGGTTCGGATGATAACCTGAAGGTGGATTATTAGTCATAGATGCAGTTGGATGGCGGTCTATGTATTATGTTGTAATGCCCAATCAAGTCTCAGAGGAGTCAAGATGATTAGTATATGCGTGTATTGCTTTCTCGGTGTTTGTCAATTTCCCCCCTGTAATTTGTTCACCCAGCATGTTGTCTATCTAAGGAGAGCCACCTCTAGTGAACTATGGATTCCGGTCCTTTTACTTTACATACAATCTACAATCTTTTACTACTTTGTGTTTACTTTCTACAAACTTTTACTTCTTTCCATTCAATACGTTTAATCCTTTGTTTCCCGCAAAACACAGTGAGATTGACAACCTCATCGCAAGTTGGGGACAAAGTTCTGTGGTTGTGTTGTGCAGGTCTCCACGTTGCTACTGGCACCGGTAGTGCGCCCCGCCAAAGCTCAGCTAGTAACACCTTTGGGGTGTTTCCTTGCTCCTACTTGTTCGATTAAACCTTGGTTTCATAACTGAGGGAAAACTTACTGCTGTGCTCATCATACCTTCCTCTTGGGGTTCCCAACGAGCTCTACATCAACTACGAGTCAGCAAGATTTTTTCTGGCGACGTTGCCGGGGAGTCAAGGACATCTTCACAAGGGGAGTCCCTCATAACCAATCTTGTTATGAGAGAACAATTTTCTGGTATTGGTAATGAAGATGCTGCTTCCCATCTAAATAACTTTGTTGAACTTTGTGAGATGCAAAAGCATAGGGATATAGATGGTGATATTATTGAACTGAAATTGTTTCCTTTATCTTTGAGAGGAAAAGCTAAAGAATGGTTGAATTCCTTAACTAGGAATAGTATTGATTCTTGGACTAAGTGCAAAGATGCTTTTATTGGAAAATACTATCCTCCTGCTAAGATTATATCCATGAGAAGTGAAATAATGAAGTTTAAACAACTTGATAATGAGCATGTTGCTGAAGCTTGGGAAAGAATGAAATCTTTGGTAAAGAATTGTCCCACTCATGGACTGACTGCTTGGATGATCATCCAAACTTTTTATGCAGGATTGAACTATTCTTCAAGGAACCTATTGGATTCAGCAGCTGGAGGTACCTTTATGACCATCACTTTGGGTGCTGCAACAAAACTTTTGGATAATATGATGGTTAATTATTCTGAATGGCACACTGAGAGAGCTCCACAAGGTAAGGAGGTAAATTCTGTTGAAGAAACCTCCTCCCTGAGTGATAAGATTGATATTATTATGTCTATGCTTGTTAATGGAAAAGCCCATATTGATCCAAATAATGTTCCTTTAGCCTCTTTGGTTGCTCAAGAAGAGCAAGTTGATGTGAACTTCATAAGAAATAACAACTTTGGCAACAATGCTTATGATAATAATGCTTATAGGAACAATTTTGGTAACAACAATTATAAGCCATATCCTCCCAACAATGGTAATGCTTATGGAAATGCTTACAACAATAATAAGAGTGCTCCCTCTGAACTTGAACTTATGCTTAAAGAGTTTATTAGTAAACAAACTGCTTTCAATAAAACTATTGAGGAAAAACTCTCTAATGCTGAAAGAAATATAGCATCTTTGGCTGAAGCTCAATCTACTTTGAATAAAATGGCTGCTAAACCCAAAACTAATGAGAATCCCTTTGCAGCTACTAATGCTATACAAGTAAGAATTGATGAAAATGTTAGACTATTAGCTAAATTACATGCTAAGTGGGAAAGAGAAGATGAAATTGCTAGAAACATTAGTGTTTCTACTATTACCACCACGAGTGTTGAGGCTAGTAATAGTTCTACCACTTTAGATGATAAAGTTGATTTTGATCTTGATGGTTGCAATATCTCTAAAGTTATTAAGTTCCTACAAAAGCTTGCTAAAAGTCCTAATGCTAGTGCTATGAACATGGCTTTTACAAAACACATTACTAATGCTCTCATAAATATTAAAGAAGAAAAGATGAAACATAAAGCTTCTATTCCTATAAAGCAAGAAGATGGTTGGGAACCCATCATTAATATGAAAGTGAATGACTTTGATTTCAAAGCTTTGTGTGATCTTGATAGTAGTGTTTCTATTATGCCTAGAAGGATTTATGATATGCTTGATTTTCCTCCTCTTGAAGATTGTTATTTCAATGTCCCACTTGATGCCAATGCTAAAAAGAAACTCATGGGGAGTCTTAATGATGTTCTTATTTTGTTTAACGATTCCTATGTCCCCATTGATTTCTATGTTTTGGATGTTGAATACAATGCTTCTTGTCCTATTACTTTGGGAAGACCTTTTCTTAGAACTGTTGGTGCCATCATTGATATGAAATAAGGCACCATTAAATATCAACTCCCACTCAAGAAAGGTATAGAACACTTCCCTGAAAAGAGAAAAAAGATTTCTTTTACTTCTCCTTAGAAAACAAAATTTGGTCTTAATGCTTCTTCATTTGAGAACACTTGATTCTTTCTTTGCTTCTTATGCCTAACTTAAAGGCGTTAAAGAAAAGTACTTGTTGGGAGATAACCCAAGAGTTTTAGTTGAGTCTTGGAAGTTATTACCTCTGTAATAACCTCTCCTTATCCTTTTTATTTGCTTTTTGTGCCAAGAGTAACCTCTAATGAGAGAGAAGTAATGATTGGGAAAGTTGCTGTCCCGAAACAGATTTCTGTGCTTCACCGTAAACACTCCTGAGAGAGCTCTGTGTGTCTTATTGAGCTGTAATTGTTTGTGCTTCTGCCCCCGGTTGTTATCTAACTTTCGTTAGTTCAACACTTTTTGATTTGAGCAATAGAAGGTCTTCGACAAAATTCGTCTTTACCTGGTGGTCTGTTTTGACAGATTTCTGCCATTTTCTGCATTTGCTTCTTGTTAGTTCCTTCTTGAGTTCCTTTGGGGAATTGAGCTTTTTGAGGGAAGTGCTACAGTAGCTAGTGTTCTAATGGAAGTTTATTTTGTGTTAGAACTGAATCTTGAGACTTATTTATCTTAAGTGCACTAATGTTGCTAATGAGATTGTGTGAAGTTTTGTATGAAGGAAAAATTTCAGGTGTATGGAAGGAATGAGTAATGAGATAAAGGATGGACTAAAGCTCAAGCTTGGGGATGCCATGCGTGTCACCCCAAGAAATATCCAAGAATTACAAGCGTCAAAGCTTGGGGATGCCCAAGGCATCCCCTTCTTCATCAATAAAAATCCCAGGTTTCTTCCAAACGGTTCATTTTTATTGTTTCATGCACAGTTGTGTTTTTCTTGGAGCGTCTTCTTTTTCGTTTTTGTTTTGGTTTTTAGTTTTCTTGGTTTGCTTAGTGTTCTGAATAAATTGTTTGGACCCCCTCTTTCATATTTTGGTTTGCAAATAGTTTGGTTTGGTTTGGAAAAGAGTAGGAAAGTTCATGCTTATGTGGTAAAAAGGGCTCGTTTTTGACTGTGGCCTATGCTTTGTCATGCCATGCTTGATATTGTTTTGTATTTTTTCTTAGTATTCTTTGTTTTAGCATGACTTGTTATAAACAATTGAGATTGCTTAATGTGCCTTGGATGAATCATGCGTTGTTTTAGCATATTAAAGCATAGTATAGTGGTATTCTCCTTTGATGCTTTATTTGGGTTGACTTGGCACATGCTCACACCATGTTATGACTATCTCAAGTCACCATAGCCTTTATGATCCTTTAGTTTTCTACTTGTAGTATCACTTTATGCTTTGATCAATGATGTTTTGTCGCTCTACATGATTATGGCCATTATTGCTCTCTTAGTTTGTCGCTCCCAGTCTTTTGCTAGCCTCCACCACCAAGTATGAGTTCCACTCATGCATCCAACTCACTAAACCAAGTTATTCCAAAGAGTCCACCATACCTACCTACTAGCTTATGCTATTCGAAGTATATTCATGCTTTTGTTTACCTTTCACTTGTTATGAGAAAACTAGTGATTAAAGCTCTCACGAACTTGATGGCACACTTTACTTTTTGCCTCTAATAAACTTGAACCATTGGGTCCTTCTTTGTTGTGTATATGCTTGCGCTTTATAAGTTGAAATTAGCAGAACCATGTTTCATGGGGAACGCTTTCAACATCGCACTTGTACTTTGTACTCCGTTGATATCATGTTCTTTTGCTTACGGATCCCGGCGGTGTGAAATAAAGGTGGAACTTGTAAGATCATGGAGTTTGTATGTGTGTTAGAGAAACGCCTAGGCCGCTAGCCTAAGCCATGCCTAATCATGGTGGAAACTTGCAGCATCACCATAATGACCACTCTATGAAGCATCCTCAATAAAAACCTATGCAAATAGCAAATAAAAAGATCGCTGAGATGCTCATGTCTGCTTGCCTTGTCATTTTGATTATGGGAAAGCTCCCGTATCATGTGCAAGGGGTACCCCATTGGCGGTTCTTAATGATACACATATACTTACAATGACAAGAGCTTACTCGTGACTAAAGTTGAGTAGCATGAGGATCGGTCTTCGTAAGTAAGGGGCATGAGATTTCGGTTTATAACTTGTCAAGCATATCCTCTTAGTTGTGTCACTTTAACCTTAATCACTTTCAAGATGCTTATGATAGGGGCAATGAGAGCTGAAAACTACAAGTACCATAATTTTTGGAAGCTCTTTATGAGACTTGAATCCCTACTTCCTTTTACAAAAGGTTTTTCTTCCACCATTATATTGAGTCTCCACCTTCTATCTTTATGCATCTACTTTGAGAGCATAGTGGCCATTCTAAGTTCTATGTGCATTGTCCCAAGACTAGTTGATTGATGCATAACTTGTTATTGCTTGTTTTAAACTATTGTATCTAGTCACTCTTATGAACTTTCAAGGTGTCCTATGCATTTATATTTGCTACTCTATTGAGGGACAAGCTGAATACTATTATGCTATGTTTTCTTTATGTGAAACAAACAAACGTCTTGCAAGGCATGTTATTCACGAATCTTTTGTTTGTACCTCTTTATGTTGCATCATAGTTTCTTTGCCTATTGCTAGAACTTTGTCTTTCTTGTTATGATTGAAGTACTATGATCCCAGCTTTGAGTTTTGCAAATACTTTGATCAAGTCTTTGATGGTGCATGTCACCTCAAAAATTATTTCTTTTTATCACTTACCTACTCGAGGACGAGCAGGAGTTAAGCTTGGGGATGTTGATACATTGCAAATGTATCTATAATTTTTGATGTTCCATGCTTGGTTTTATCCACTTTCTTGTGTTTTGTTCCAACTTTGGAGTACTTTTCATATGATTTCTTGGACTAACCTATTAACAAGAGCCACAGTGCCAGCTGCCTGTTTTCTGCTGTTTTTGGTTCCAGGAAAGTCAGAAAATGAATATTCTCGGAATTGGACGGGACAAAATCCAAAGTGCCTATTTTTCCGGAAGGGATCAAGTGCCAGAATACGAGACGGAGAGGGACCAGGGGGCCACCACACCACCTGGCCGCGCGGCCCAGCCTGGCCCGTGCCAGGGGGTGGTGAGGCCAGCCCTGGCACCCCCTCGGCATCTCCTTCCACCTATAAGTTGCCCTCGAGACGAAAACCCTAAGTACCCGATCAAAAATCCACGAAAGAGTCTGTAGCCGCCGTCATCTCCATCCCTAGATTGGGAGGGATCTGAAGCTCTTCCCGGCACCCTGCCGGAGAGGGGAATTCACCCTGGAGGCCTTCTTCATCACCATGCAAGCCTCCGGTGTGATGCGTGAGTAGTTCATCCTTGGACTATGGATCCATGTAGTAGCTAGATGGCTGGTTTCTCCTCCTTTGTGCTTTCATGTTTACATCTTGTGAGCTCCGTTCATGATCAAGATCATTTATTTGTAATTCATACATGTTGTGTTTGCGGGGATCCGATGGATATTGAGATGCTATTTCATATTGATTATTGATTCTATCATGTCTTTGTTATTTGAGATCTTTCATGCTTTCCGTTGTTAGTAGCTATCTTGGCCAAGTAGATGCTAGCAACTCCAAGAGTTAGTATTTATGCTCGATAGTGGGTTCATGCCTCTGGTAATCTGGCGAAGTGACAGAAATCTCTAAGGTACTAGATGTGCTGTTGCTACTAGGGAGAAAACAACAATCCTTTGTTCATAGAACAATCGTATTGTTTACTTTACACACAGTTCGTAAAGCAATAATCTGTTGCTTGCAACTTAATACTGGAGGGGGTTCGGATGATAACCTGAAGGAGGATTATTAGTCATAGATGCAGTTGGATGGCGGTCTATGTATTATGTTGTAATGCCCAATCAAGTCTCAGAGGAGTCAAGATGATTAGTATATGCATGTATTGCTTTCTCGGTGTTTGTCAATTGCCCCGCTGTAATTTGTTCACCCAGCATGTTGTCTATCTAAGGAGAGCCACCTCTAGTGAACTATGGATACCGGTCCTTTTACTTTACATACAATCTACAATCTTTTACTACTTTGTGTTTACTTTCTGAAAACTTTTACTTCTTTCCATTCGATACGTTTAATCCTTTGTTTTCCGCAAAACATGGTGAGATCGACAACCTCATCGCAAGTTGGGGACAAAGTTCTGTGGTTGTGTTGTGTAGGTCTCCACGTTGCTCCTAGCACCGGTAGTGCATCCTGCCAAGGCTCAGCTAGCAACACCTTTGGGGTGTTTCCTTGCTCCTACTGGTTCGATTAAACCTTGGTTTCATAACTGAGGGAAAACTTACTGCTGTGCTCATCATACCTTCCTCTTGGGGTTCCCAACGAGCTCTATATCAACTACGAGTCAGCAGGGTCCAACCAGATTATTCAGCAAACTAATAAAACCAAGAAAATGAAAACCAATAACAAAAACAAAGACGCTCCAAGAACAACACAACTGTGCATGAAACAATAAAAATGAAGTGTTTGGAAGAAACATGGATTTTTATTGATGAAGAAGGGGATGTCTTGGGCATCCCCAAGCTTTGAAGCTTGCACTTCTTGGATATTTCTTGGGATGACACGGGGTGGTATCCCCAAGATTGAGGTTTAGTTCATTCTTCATCTCATTACATCATTCTCTCCAGACACCTGAAATTTTTCCTTCATACAAAACTTCACACAATCTTTATTAGCAACTTTAGTGTACTCAAGATAATAAGTCTTTGGGTTCAGTTTCAACACCAATAAAACTTCCATTAAAACACAAGCTACTGTAGCACTTCCCTAAAAAATCTCAATTCCCCAAAGAGAACTCAAAAAGGAATCAACAAGAAGCAAATGCAAATAATGGCAGAAATCTGTCAAAACAGACCGGCAGGTAAAAACCAATTTATTCGAAGACCTTTTGTTGCTCAAATAAAAAAGTGTTGAACTAATGAAAGTTAGATAACAACCTGGGGCAGAAGTACGAAAATTCACGCCTCAAAATGACGTACAAATATTTTACACCAATTTTTACGGTGAAGCACAAAAATCTGTTTCGGGACAGCAACTTTCCCAAGCATTACTTCTCTCTCATTAGAGGTTACTCTTGGCACAAAAAGCAAATAAAAAGGATAAGGAGCGGTTATTACTGAAGTAATAACTTTCAAGACTCATCTAAAACTTTTGGGTTATCTCCCAATAAGTACTTCTCTTTAACGCCTTTAAGTTAGGCATAAGAAGCAAGAAAAGAATCAAGTATTCTCAAATGAAGAAGCAGTAAGAGCAAATTCAAAACACATTTAAGTCTAATCCACTTCCTATGCATAGGAATCTTGTATGAAAAGAAATTCACAAAGAACAAAGTGACATGCATAGGAAGATAAAACAATAGTAACTTCAAAACTTTCAGCATATAGAGAGGTGTTTCAGTACCATGAAAACTTCTACAACCATATTTTCCTCTCTCATAATAATTTTCAGTAGCCTCATGAATAAACTCAACAATATAACTATCACATAAAGCATGCTTTTCATGATCTACAAACACATAATTTTTGTCAAGCTCAAAAATAATGGGATTAAAACCTTCAAACCCACTTTTAACAATTTTATAACAAGGTGACTGATCATTCTCAAGAGGTATGGGGTTCCAAGATAAGGTTAAGACCCCTCCAATCTCATTTTTTATAGTAGCACAATTAATATTATCAACCAATATAGGACCATCATCTAGAGCTTTATCATAAACATTTTCTAAGCAACGCTCTTTAGTACCATGCATTTCGAAGTAGGCACTAATAAGGGATTATCATAGATAACAGGAGCATAATTATTATCACAAGTTTTACCCATAGTATATTTTTCAAGAGAATCCACAGGAACATAACATTCATCCTCCTTTGGTAAGCATGGGGACAATCAAATAATGTAAGGGATAAAGAGTTACTCTCACTAGAAGGTAGGCATGGGTAGCTAATCCATTCTTCCTCCTTTTGTCCATCACTCTCCTCCTCTTTTTCATCTAATGAGCTTTCAGGTTCAGCAATTTCTTCTTCCATAGGCTCCTGCAAATTGTGGACACATTCTTGTGCATGACTGAGTCTCTCTTTATAATCAATGATATAACAATTATTGCTGAAATTTTCTATGCAATGATTAAGGATGGAAGAGACCATATCTTTAAGGTCTTTACAAGCAACATAGGTTTCATAGTTTTTAGACATGAAGGATTCTATTTCAAAAGCTCCCATAAACAAAACTAATTGTTCTATTTCTTCAAATCCAAGATGAATATAGTTATTCCAATGATAGTTCATAATTACAAATTCTTTACTAAAGCCACATTGGAATTTAAGATGTTTAGTATCCTGTTTAGAGCAACAATTTATAGCATGGCGTTTAAGCAAAATTTGAGCAATTAGATCCAACCTTTTTAACACGGCTCTCATGACTTTACCCTTATAAGATTCTCTATACCTTATAAAATCTTCCATGGAGGTTCTAGCAGGCGGGGGTTCATCTACTGCCTTAGCCGTGATAGTAGTTTCCCCAAATAGGAAACCGAGTGGGCTATCCATAATGAAATAGTGATTGGTGCAGAACTAGACATAAAAATAACTTGAAGTGGGAACTAAAATAATAATCTTTTTTGTTTTTAATAAAGAAAGAAGACTAGTACAACTAATTTTTTTGTGTGTTTTTGATAAAGAAACAAGCAAACAAAGCAGAAATAAACTAAGCAAAACAAATAAAACAAAGTAAAGAGATTGGTTATGAGGGACTCCCCTTGTGAAGATGTCCTTGACTCCCCGGCAACGGCACCAAAAAAATACTTGCTGACTCGTGGTTGATGTCGAGCTCGTTGGGGAACCCCAAGAGGAAGGTATGATGAGCACAGCAGTAAGTTTCCCTCAGTTATGAAACCAAGGTTATCAAACCAGTAGGAGCAAGGAAACACCTCCAAGGTGTTGTTGCCAACTTGGAATCCTGCATAACGCAACCACAGAACTTTGCCCCCAACTTACAGTGAGGTTGTCAATCTCACCGGTTTTGCTGAAAACAAAGGCTTAAACGTATTGTGTGGACGAAAGTAAAAGCTTGCAGAAAGTAAACAGAAAACAGTAAACAATTGTAGATTGATGGTAAAAGAAAGGATCGGGGTCCATAGTTCACTAGTGGTGGTTCTCCTTAAGATAGATAACATGTTGGGTGAACAAATTACAGTGGGGCAATTGACAACCATCGAGAAAGCAATCATGCATATACTAATCATCTTGACTCCTATGAGATTTGATTGGGCATTACAACATTATACATAGACCGTAGTCCAACTGCATCTATGACTAATAATCCACCTTCAGGTTATCATCCGAACCCCCTCTGATATTAAGTTGCAAGCAACAGATAATTGCATTACAGATTGCGTGTAAAGTAAATAATACGATTGTTCTATGAACAAAGGATTACTGTTTTCTCCCTAGTAGCAATAGCACATCTAGTACCTCAGAGATTTCTATCACTTCCCTAGATTACTAGAGGCATGAACCCACTATCGAGCATAAATACTCCCTCTTGGAGTTGCTAGCATCTACTCGGCCAAGATATCTACTAACAACGGAGAGAATGCAAGATCACAAATAACAAAGACATGATAGAATCAATAATCAATCTGAAATAGCATCTCAATATCCATCGGATCCCTGCAAACACAACATGTAGGATAACAAATAGATGATCTTGATCATGAATGGAGCTCACAAGATCTAGACATGTTAGCACAAAGGAGAAGAACCAACCATCTAGCTACTACATGGACCTGTAGTCCAAGGATGAATTACTCACGCATCACATCGGAGGCTTGCATGGTGATGAAGAAGGCCTCTAGGGTGAATTCTCCCCTCCGACAGGGTGCCGGGAAGAGCTTCAGATCCCTCCCGATCTAGGGATGGAGATGATAGTGGCTACAGACTCTTTCGTGGATATTTGATCGGGTACTTAGGGTTTCTGTATCGGAGGCATCTTATAGCCGAAAGGGGAGGCCGATGGGTGCTGTAGGCGGCCACACCACCCCCTGGCGCGGGCCAGGCCGCATGGCCAGGTGGTGTGGTGGCCCTCTGGCCCCTCTCCGTCTCGTATTCTGGCTCAGTGTCCCCCTCGGTGAAAAACTGACTTTGGCTTTTGTCCCGTCCAATTCCGAGAATATTTATTTTTTAACTTTCCTGGAACCAAAAACAGCAGAAAATAGGCAGCTGGCACTGTGGCATCTTGTTAATAGGTTAGTCCAAGAAAGTGTACAAAAATACTCCAAAGTGTGGACAAAACATAAGAAAGTAGATAAAAACCAAGCATGGAACATCAAAAATTATAGATATGTTTGCAATGTATAAAAGTCCTAGATGAGATTCTTAGCAAGCAAAGGACAAATAATGGAAAAGAAGGTCTTGGTTATGTTCTCAAGACAAAGAAGAAGAAGAATAATAAGAAGAAGAGCAAAACTTCTCAAATAAAGACAAGCACCACAACTAATGACAAGACTAACTTTGTTGGTTTTGCAGGAGCTAACAATCCTAATTATGAATTGTTTTATGATTACTATGGTGATGTCTATGCTAGCTATGTTGGTCCATTTGATAGTTACATTTCTTGGTCTATTTGGGTTCCCAAGACCCTTGTCACTAACATGAGAGGACTCACTGAAAAATGGGTACCTAAAACCACGAAGTGACTTTCTTGTAGGGCTATGCTTCCGGTGGGTCCAAATGGGTGCTCAATAGCAGGTGCACTAGTCATATGACCGGAAGCAAGGAGATCATCTCAAATATGCGACCAAACCATTATCACACAACCATCTCCTATGGTGACAAGTCAAAATCTGAGGTATTGGGTCTTGGCAAGGTTGTGGTTGCCCACGATATCTCCCTCGTGGACGTCATGCTTGTTGAGACCCTCGGTTACAATTTACTTTCTATTCGTGCCCTTGGTAAGATGGGATTTGCTATGTTTATTGACGGTGATTTGGTGGTACTCTTGTGGAGCAAATCTCTAAAGTTCGCTTCCATTGGATATGTCGAAAATGACCTGTATGTGGTGGACCTTTCGGGGAAGACCACTACAAGCCCAATGTGTCTTTTCGGAAAGGCCGACGTGGGCTAGCTAATATGAGAACTTTGCAAAGTCTTCACAAGGGTGGCCACATTCTTGGACTAAAATAAAATGTTTCCTTTGCCAAAGATTGTGTTTGCAGGGCTTGCGTTCAAGGGAAAATGCATGACTCTCCTCATCGACAGAAGACTATTATTTCATCAAAGAGGATTTTGGAGCTCCTTCATGTGGACCTCTTTGGTCCTCCATCTCATGCAAGTCTTGGTGGGAAGAAATATTGCCTCGTAATTGTTGATGATTATTTAAGATATACATGGGTCTATTTCTTCAAGTTGAAGAGCGAGACTCAACAAACGTTCATCGATTTTGCCAACGAGGTTCAACATCAACACAATGTCCCTATTTTGGCAATTAGAAACGATAACGGCTCCGAGTTCAAGAACTACACTCTGAATGAATTCCTAAGTGAAGAGGGGATAAGACACTAATATCCTACTGCGTACACCCCTCAACAAAATGGTGTAGCCAAGAGGAAGAACTGGACCTTAATGGATATGGCAAGATCTATGTTGGCTGAATTCAAGTCACCATATAACTCCTGGGCTGAAGCAATTTCTACCACATGCCACTCATCCAACCGGCTCTACCTCCGCAAAATCTTGGACAAGACACCTTATGAAATACTTACCGGTAACAAGCCAAACATCTCCTACTTCTAGGTATTTTATTGTAAGTGTTTCTTTCTCATCAAAGGAGTTCGTCTATCTAAATTCGAGTCTAAGGCTTTAGAAGGTATTTTTGTTGGTTATGGTGCCGAATCCCACACTTATAGAGTCTACAATAAGCTCTCCGAAACTGTTGTAGAATCTTGTAGTGTGGTGTTCGAGGAAAATGATGGCTCCCGTGCGGGGCAAGTTGATGTTTGTGATGCAGATGTTGAAATACCCCAAGATGCCATAAGAAGAATGGACGTGGGATTTTTCTGCCCCATTGAGGAACCCCTTGTGGCAGATCGGGAAGGACAATGCTCTACTCAAGTAGAGCCCTCATCAACACAAGCTCCAATAGATGGAGAAACTCCTACACCAACACCTCCAACTACTGAAGATCACCGTTCATCTGCTCTAGGAAGCTCCAGGCTCGATTATCTAGTGGACACCGGATTATCCGGGTAACCTACCTCAACTAGCAGAACTGAAAACGTTGCCGAAGAAACTGATGCAACTCCCAGGCTGGATTTTCCGGGTGACACCGGATTATCCGGCGCCTATCCAATTCAAGCCAAAATCTTGCAAGACAGTGAAAATGGACAAAATACTCCCAGGCTGGATTATCCAGCCACTCCCTCGGCCAGATTATCCGGCCCTGAAGCTTCAGAATAGCAACAACCTCTTGTTATGGCTGCTGATCAACATCAAGGACAAGATTCATCATTTCCTATTCCTGCTGACCAAGCTGGAGATCAAGGCCAAGCTAGTAATTCCAACGAAGACTCAAATGATGAAGATATTCCTCCAAGAAACAACAAGTTGATTGAGCTTCATCGCAAAGCTCGTGCAGATAGGAATCTTGAATTAAGGGGTCACACTCTTGACAAAGTTGTAGGTGATCTCAGACGGAGGGTGTCCACAAGAAGGGAGATAGCAAGCTTCAGTGAGCACCAAGCTCACATATCCATGGTGGAACCCAAGAAAGTGTTTTAAGCCCTTGAAGATCCGGACTGGGTTGCTGCTATGCATGAAGAGTTGAATAACTTTGAGCGCAAGAAGGTCTGGAAATTAGTAGACAAGCCCAAGGATTGCTGCAATGTTATCGACACAAAGTGGATTTTCAAGAATAAGCAAGATGAGAATGGCATTGTTGTAAGGAACAAGGCAAGACTTGTGGCACAAGGCTATTTCCAAGTTGAAGGAATTGACTTCGGCGAGACTTATGCTCCTATGGCTCGTCTTGAGTCCATCCGTATCCTTCTTGCTTATGCTGCTCATAATAATTTTTAAGTTACAACAAATGGACGTTAAGTGTGCTTTTCTTAATGGTCCTCTACATGAGTTGGTATATGTAAAGCATCCCCCGGGTTTTGAGGATCCTAACTTTCCAAACCATGTCTACGAACTTGAAGGCACTCTATGGCCTTAAACAAGCCCCACGTGCGTGGTATGAGCACCTTAAAGAGCTTTTGCTAGATCGTGGCTTTGAAGTTGGGCAAATTGATCCCACTCTTTTTACTAAGAAGGTTAAGGGGGAGCTCTTCGTATGCCAACTATATGTAGACGACATTATATTTGGGTCTACTAATAAAGCTTTTAATGATGAATTTTCGAAGCTTATGACTGACAGGTTTGAGATGTATATGATGGGGGAATTACGATTCTTTCTCGGATTTGAGATCAAACAACTTAGAGAAGGAACCTTCATAAATCAAGCAAAATACATACAAGACATGCTCAAGAGATTCAAGATGACGGATCTTAATGGCATCGCCACACTGATGCAAACTAAATGCCATCTTGAACTCAATCCCAACGGTAAAGATGTGGACCAAAAGGTATACCGGTCCATGATCGGCTCTCTCCTTTACCTTTGCGCATCTAGACCCGATATTGTATTGAGTGTAGGTGTGTGTGCAAGGTATCAAGCAGCTCCTAAAGAAAGCCACTTAGTGGCGGTCAAGAGAATCTTCCGATATTTGGTTAAATCCCCTAATTTTGGTCTATGGTATCCCAAGGGCTCCAATTACTCTCTATGTGGCTATATTGATTCAGATTGGGCTGGTGATGAGGATGATAGGAAATCAACTTCTAGAGCTTGTCAATTCTTGGGAAGGTTTTGGTATGTTGGTCTTCTAAAAAGCAGTATTGTATATCTCTCTCCACCGCAGAGGCTGAATATGTGGCCGCTGCTAGTGCATGTACTCAATTATTATTGATGAGGCAAACTTTAAAGGAATACGGTGTCAATTGTGACAAAGTGCCTCTTTTATGTGATAATGAAAGTGCAATCAAATTTTCATACAATCCGGTGCAGCACACAAGGACAAAGCATATTGAGATTCAAAATCATTTTATTCGGGACCATGTAGCTCGAGGTGATAATGATCTATCATTTGTGAGCACAAAGAATCAACTTGCTGATATTTTCACGAAGCCACTTGATGAAGCAAGGTTTTGTTACTTGAGGAATGAGCTAAATATCGTTGATTCAAGGAGCTTGTCTTGATTACCCATGCACTCACTCTTATATCTCCTCCTTATTTGGTTTAAGTGTGGGCATGGATATAGGGTGAGTGTGGTCCTAATTAATTGGGCTAACCCTCCCCCCATAATGCCTAAAGCAAGTAAAATCATTTCTCTTAATATCATTTTGTGATATGTGAGCTTATTGATGAGTATTGCTAATGAACCCAAGATATATCTTCGCGGTGTCATACCATGCACTCCAACAAGGTGGCCTCGGCCACCGCCCTCTTCCGTGAGAAGAGTTAGCTCTATGTGGATCTTTTTGATTGTTCTTGCTTATATCTTGTTCTTATGGAAATCACACTCAATTTTGGCTTTTAGTTGATTTGATTCTTGCAATCTTGAGTGTTTAGTACCATCTTAGTTTGGTTTTCTAATCCCAAGCCTTTCTCTATCCCTAAGCCATCTCTTCTTGCACACAAGTCCATTGTTTATCTTGTGGGGGTTTTGTTTGGGGGTGCGCGGGCCTGAATCTGTGTATAACAGAATTCAGAAACCAGGCCGGATAATCTGCCCCAAGTGGGGGCCAGATAATCTGTCCCTGGCGGATTCTGTCTTATAAGGGCTGGGCGTCGGGGGGGAAGGGCTCACACGGAGCAGTTCTTCTCCTCGACCCCTCTCTCTCTCCCAAGTGAAGGGAATATTCCCTAAGAGGCAATAATAAAGTTGTTATTATGTGTATTCCAAGTATATGATAGATGTTTATTTTGCATGCTATAATTGTATTAATACGGAAACGTTAATACATGGGTGTTCAATAAACAAATGGAAAGTTCCTAGTTATGCCTCTCTTTAAACTAGCTCGTTGATTAACAAGATGATCAAAGTTTCCTAATCATGGACATTAGATGTCATTAATAACAATGTCACAACATTTGTGAAATGGTGTGATGAACATTCATCTGAAGTATAGCATTACGATCAAAGTCATTGAGTTTATATTTCTATAACATCATACGAAGTAATCCTAGTCCTTAGACCATGAGATCATGTTAATCACTAACACCGGAAGAGTATCTTGATAACATCAAACGTCAAACCGTAAAAGGGTGACTATAAAGGTGGGTTCAGTGCTACAAAAGTGTTATGTAGAGGCTCATGGATCAAGAGTGGGATTTGTCCATCCTGATGACGGATAGATATACTCTGGGCCCTCTCGGTGATATCACATTCAGAATAGCTTGCAAGCAAGTGATTTGATCACTAGAATGTTATATCACTGGAATGAGAAAAGAGTGCATGTCGGTAACAAGATCAAACTAGGTATTTGGATACCAATGATCGAATCTCGGACATGTAATATATAGTGAGACAAAGGGATTAAGTTACTAGCATTAAAGGTTCTCACGATCATAGAAGTCATCGTTGAATGTGTAGGAGTCAGAATGGATCTCCAGGTCTCGCTTCTGATTATTGATCTGAAAGGAGTCTCGATCATGTCTGCATTATTCGTGAACCATAGGGTGACACACTTAAGGGTTGCCAAGCACCATTTGGAGCATATATGTTTTATACGAAAGAATTGCAAAGCGCTGGAATCATTTCGATGGAAACCGGAATTGTTTCGGGTGAAATTGCAGAAACTGGTTCTGCATGTGATATTGAAATGTTGTAGGGGGTTGTATGTGAATGTTTGTTAATTAAATTAATTAACAAAATTCTGAATAAAATAAATAAAAGAGTTTTATTAAATGAGAGTTGCATTAAATTTGGTGGAAATTTAATGCATGTGAGTGGAACTTTGAGTGGAGGCAAAATTGATATGAGTGGAGCTTCCATAAATGGCCCCCTTCTCCTCCCTCACAAAATTGATGAGGAAGAGGTGGGGTCACCCCCCTTGGGCGCCGGCCATGGGGAGGGGAGAAGCCCCCCCTCTCCTATAAAAGGCCCCCTCTCCTCCCTCACAAAGGACACCTCCTTGTGAAGGATCTCTCTGCCCCTCTAGATATATTCCCCATGGTCTCGGATTAGTAAGATACATGTTCCCGGTGGCATTTCGTCTGGAAGGAGTTGCTGCTTCCGCTGATTCACTGGAGCGAGGAGGTGGAGGTTGTTCGGTGGCCTCAACGTGTGTGTGAGGACGGATGCGCTGCTGATTTGCAGCGCTAGGACTTCCACACAATCTTGAGATCGGCAAGCATTCGACTACACCAGCCACGAGTCCTAACTCGTTAACAAAGCTTTGTTATCTTTGAGGGTAAGTTATCTATGGATGTATATCCACTCGTTGCTTGTATCTAGTAGATAGATCTTGGCTATAGTTCCCATCGTAGGAATTTTTTGTTTTCTATGCTGCGAACCCAACAGTGGTATTAGAGCCTGATCTATGCGTAGGTGCTTTGCACGGGTAGTACACATATGTTTATATGTGGGCAATGATGATCATGGTATTGCTTCTTTCATGTATTTTGGATATTGGTGGCATAGTGGGATGAAGCGGCCCGGGCCAACTTTACATGTCCTCGCACATGAGACCGGTTCCACGACTAACATGCAACTAGTTTTGCATAAGTGGCTGGCGGGTGTCTGTCTCTCCTACTATAGTCAATATCTGATTTATAACGAGTTGCTAATAACTTAGTTATCATCGTTGTGGTTCCATGTTCGTAGGTAAGACCGGTTCTATCTCCGAAAGCCCTAAGCCACGTAAAACTTGCAATGGATAAATTAGAAGCGTCTAGTTTAGATTGTTGCTGGGCTAGTGTCATGATATGGTAATGTTGTAAGTTGATGTATAGTAGATACCCTTACAACACACTTAACATGTAAGTTCCATAGACCTTGGCCTTACACACAAAGGAATGATAGAGATCATACCACGATGCACATGATGGTGATCAAATGCATGGACCATATCATTCCACTTTACACATATGATGTTCGCATCTTATATTGCTAGTTTGACATTTTTAGTAGCATTATAAGATGATACCTCATTTAGATATCAAGATAAAAATGTGTTCTTCCTTAAGTATGCACCGTTTATGTTTTGCCGCTTCAAGACATCACGTGATGATCGGGTGTACTTGAATCCACGATCATATTTCGGGTGTAAGATAGTTTTACACACACGAGTACTAAGGTTCTTACTTGGCGAGCCTAGCATGTACAAACATGGCCTCAAAACACGGACCGAAAGGTTAAGCATGAGTCATATAGTTGATATGATGCCCATATTGATGCTCGCCTTTGAAACTACACCGACTCACGTGATGATCGGACTTGGTGTAGTGGATTTGGTTCATGTAATCACCAAAAATACACGAGGGATGTTGTTTTTGAGTGGGAGTTCATTTGTAATTTGTATTAGTTGAACTCGGTCTATCATAAACTTAGTCTAAACTTTACAAGTTCTGTTGTACATGGCACCACCTGCTTTTAATTTCAATGTGTTCATGGAGAAAGAGAAAATTTCAACGAATGGTAGCAACTTTACCGACTGGGCCATGAACTTGAGGATTCTCCTCAATGCTGCACACAAGTTGTATGTGCTAGAAGTGCTGCTAGGCCCCCACCAGCTCCTAATGCCCCTGACGAGGAAAAGAACATCAATCTAACTTGTCAGGAGGACCACAAATTAGTTCATTGCGGCATACTGTATGGGATAGAGACAGAACTTCAAAAGCGTTTCGAAAAAGGCAATGCCTTTGATACCATGGGCGAATTGAGAATGATTTTCAATACCCATGTTGTCGTAGAGAGTTATAATGCTTCTGAAAAGTTCTTTAGCTGCATGATGGAAGATAACAACTCTGTTAGCAAGCATGTACTCAAAATGTTTGGGTACGCTGATAGGCTTGTTGTCAACACCCAGATTTTTAATCCCAGATGCCCGTTATGCCATACCTCGCAATCCCAGGATTACCATTTTTTGCGAGACATAACGGATTGGATATCACAGTACATCATCCATTACAAACCATACATAATGTCTTACACAAATAAGATCTCATCATCCAGTCTTAATACAACAAGCAGCAGAAATAATAGATAAGCGTAGCGGTGGGGTCCATCTTCAGGGGCACAGGCAATGCTGACAAAAGCAGATGGTCCTAGTTATCATAGCCGTCCTGTTGGCCATCATCTTGATAGTCTCCTTCATTGTCTGGCCACGATAATAGCCAGGGACAAAAGCCATGAGTACTCTTTAAGTACTCGCAAACTACCACTAACAAGTATAAACTTCTAAGTTAAAGTGCTACTCTAAGTTTAACTATAAAGTTAAGTTCGAAACCTAAGCTGAGTTCAGAAGCCAAGAAAGATAAAGTAAAGTCCTAGAATCACTTAAGTTGGGAAGCTATTGTCATCACACAACCCTGTTGTGGTCAAGTCAAGATTCATCATTCTTTTCAAAGTATTTAGAAAACATCTGACAACGAAACAGTATGGCCATTCCAACTGTCCATAACCGCGGACGCGGCTATTCGAATAGTTTGACACTCTGCAGAGGTGGTACACTTTCACCACAAGATTCGATACATCTGTCAGGGATAACCCTGAATCATCATACTTAGTATGCAGATAATCAAACATAACCTTCCCTTTACACAACCTAGTATAAGCACCTCTCCTATGAGCATGGCCTCCCAACCATGACCATCAGTCATCTTGGGCACTACATATGTGGACATCATGAGAGGTAGCCTCAGCTCAGACCTCTCCCGTGAGGGAACTAATACTAATGCATATAAATTTCCAGCTAAGCCTTACCCAATTAAGGTAGTGTGGTTGTACAGTAAATTTGGAATGGTATCGCATCCGAATCCAACCATCAGTTTTATAAAAGGGTTAAGTCTCATGCCTCAACATTTTCATCATCATCAACCATTTGTGTTTTCTCAACACATGTCAAAACATCTCAATAGAATGACTCATCATTCCAAGGTTTTCATAATTCATTTTCACCAAGTGTTCCCATCTAAAGTGACTCAGGTTTTTGATCTACTCTAAACTACTAAGTTAAGAGTGTTCACTAAGGTGGAAAATATGGGTTCAATCTCATGCCATAGAATGACATCTAAAGGGTTCTAATTAGGTCAAGTTTTATACTTTTTATGCTACCTTCAAACTAAGTAAAGAACTTGGTGTAAACTAAGGGAGTAAAACTTGTAACTAAGACTTGGGGTACTAATAGTCAAAAGGGAGTGTGTTCAAGGCATGCTTAAGGCATCTTTGCTAAACCATCTAGTTTGATCCTAACTTGCTAAGCACTAAAATTGCAAGTGTTATCTTGCCCTGTTAATGGTGGCTTGCAAGTACAACTTGCAAGGGTTAATCTTGGATAGTGCTAGCTTGCCTTGGTTGGTGCAGTGGTTGAAGTTTTCTTCTTCTTCTTCTTCTTCTTCTTCTTCTTGGTAGAACTCCTCCTCCTCGAAAGCTTGGTCGGTACTATCGTCTATAAATACATAGGGAGTGCACAATCACCAAACAATACTTAACTAGGCTAAGTAGCATTCTAAGACACACATTTCATGATCTAATATCATCACAAGCATCACAAGTTTAATTCCATAGTTTCATTCTTTTTATTTTAGAAAAGTAATTTCTACTCATTGAAAAATTAACTAAGATTTATTATTCACCACTTAAGATATGGGATCATGTGGACACATGTCATCACCACATATCTTAACACATGGGAATGAGAATTAAGGTTGGATCAATATTACTTTGGTTTAAGTTCATTATTTAATGATTTAAAGTGACTAGAAATGCCTATATAGCATTATTTTGGTACTAGTCCAAAGTCACTGCATGTAAACCTTAATATTATTACATATTTAGATAGATATGATGATATGTGATTTTTGACAGTTGGAATCAACTCAAAAGCTAACTTGGTTGATTTTATAAAAATGTTGCAAGTTGCAAATGCTTCTATCTTCTTATTTTTATTAGGAGAGATATATAACTCTAATTGAATTAAATCCAACGGTCTTGGATAGATAATCTTATTACCTTTCAGGCAAAATTTGTTTCATGCAATTTGGATTTGTCAAACTCCCAGAATTGAATTTTAAAATAGTGGACAGAAACTAGATTTAACTAAAAAGAAAAATCCAGATTTGAACGGGTGGGCTAGCGCGGGAAAAGACTTGGGCTGGCCCAGTGGTGCTCCACGTCGCGGGGCTCAGCTGACAGGGGTCCCGCTTGTCAGTGACACTTAACACGTGAAACGGTACGCGCGCTGTGGGTCGTAGGATTAGAAGGGGAATCTACGGCTGAGGGTCGTCATCGACGATGAACAGGTCGCCGGCGAGCTCGAACCCTAGCAGCTCGGTGGGGGTCTGCTGGGGACGTATCAGGGCTCCAGCGGGGTTGGCGAGGCGGGCAAACAAAGTGGAAGACGACGGCGAGGCGAGGCACGGTTGCGGTGGAGCTTGGGGTGGTCGCAATCAGCGGCGCCCTTCTCCTCCTGCTACGGCTGCTCCGGCTCCAATTCCGGCTAGAGGTGGGTGAGGTTCAGAGAGGTGAGGGGAGTGGAGTGGTGTGGAGAGAAGAGGCTGGGGAGGCCTCCTTTTATAGGACCGACGGTGAGACCGAACGGGATGGGCAGGCGATGGTGGCGACATGGCTACGGCGGGGTAGAGGCATGGCTGTGGGTGGCGATCGACGTGCGGTTCCTTGGCGGTGCTCTAGGCATTGAATGCAGCCATAGGGACGGTGGCATGCGGTCTGGGCGAGGTGGCGCTCTGAGCGGCAGAGGCGGCGGTGTCCACGGCGAGCGGTGGTTGTGAGGCATTGGGCGGCCAGCGGGGGTGTCTGGGGTGTTCTCCAGGTCGTGGCAGAGCGGCGGGCGCGGGCTACGGCCGAGGGGCGGTCTGTGCGAGCGGGGACAGAGCGTGCTCTAGGGGCGGCACCGGCATGGTGCAGTGGCACTGGGCACGTGGTATCCTCGGTGGTCCACTGTAGGGCTGGGATCGGGCAGGGGACAGAGGGTGGCAGCAAGGTCTGAGCTACCTCCTAGACATGGAGAGAGAGGCGGGAGAGGGCTACTGCGGTGAGTGCATTGTCGGCCGGCGAGAGGTGGCTCGGCATGGCTGTGGAGTGCAGCTAGGAGGTAGGGTAGATGCTGGTGTGGGTTTGGTCAGGCTTGAGGGGGGATAAGATGATCAAAGCACTTCCAAATTGCTAGACAAAATCAGCCCAAAACAGTATTAGTTAGGCCACAATGATCTTGCCAGCAAGGTGTTTGACAAAATGGCCGAAAGAGAAAAAGTTTTGAATTTTGGTTTCAAATTTTTTGAGTGATCTCCACTAGTGCTAGGTAGTGTCTGGTTACAAGGGTTTTGAAAGTGGAGCTCAAATAGAGGGGTTTTGAAATAGGGGTGATCTATGCATATGCATTAGATTCAATTTTCAAATGCTATTTAAAATAAGTCTTAGCAGATCAAAAGGTGGGCCTTGGTACCTCATTATGTGTACTAGCAAGGGGTACAAAGATCAAAAATTGTTTCTGTTAAGAAATGAGTGCTAGGAGCACTCAAAGTAGTGTAGTGGATTAAAATGGCCAAAATGACCATTCCTCCTTTTTAATTCTTTTTGATTTGATTTTCTTTAGGAAAAGTTTGGGAATGATGTAGATGATGTTTAAATCACCTAAGAAACATTTTACAAGCATTGGATCACTCAATCAAGGCAATTCAAACAACTCCTATTTTAAATGCACACATATATGAATGCTTTCATTTTAAATTTGGAAAAGTTTTTGTTAACCCCATTTTTGGTTGATTTGATCTTGATAAGATTGGATTGAAGTTTTGGGATGTTACAAACCTTCCCCCCTTAAACAAAATCTCGTCCCGATATTTACAAAGAAAACTAGGAACTAAAGAGATCTGGGAACTCTGTCCTAATGTAATCTTCTCGCTCCCAAGTAGCTTCTTCCTCGGTATGGTTGCTCCACTAAATCTTGAGAAACTTGATACTCCTGGTACTGGTGGTTCTGTAGGCTTCTTCTAAGATACAGATGGGTACTTCTCGATAGGTCAGGTCATTGTTGATTTCCACAACTCTGTGATCGATGTTCTTGAAAACTTCAGTCTTCTTGGGAACTTCCAAACATTTGCGAAGCAACGAGATATGGAACACATTGTGGATGGTTGACATCTCTTCAGGCAGGTCCAGTTGATATGATACTTCTCCTCGACGGTTCAGAATCTTGAAAGGTCCGATATATCTGGGGGCTAACTTTCCCTTTAGACTAAAGCGTTGAGTTCCTTTCAATGGTGAAACCTTGAGATATACAAAATCTCTGACATTGAAAGTCAGGTCTCTTCTTCTCTTGTCGGCATAGCTCTTCTGTCTGGATTGGGCGGTCTTGAGGTGCTCACGGACTTTGTGAACTTTCTCTTCTGCTTCGTGGAGAATGTCGGGTCTGAAGATCTGACTCTGTCCTACTTGTGACCAATTCAAAGGGGTACGACACTTTATTCCATATAGGAATTCAAATGGTGCCATCTGCAAACTAGCTTGATAACTGTTGTTGTATGAGTATTCTGTGAAAGGCAGGCAGTCTTCCCATTTTGATCCATATTCCAACACACAAGCTCTAAGCATATCCTCTAGGATCTGGTTGACTCTCTCAGTCTGTCCATCTGTTTGCGGTTGATATGCTGTGCTGAAGTTCAACTTGGTTCCTAATCCTTCCCGAACTTTCTGCCAAAATCTTGAGGTAAACTGGGTTCCTCGATCTGATACGATGGTCTTGGGGGTTCCATGCGGACTAACAATCCTAGCAATGTATAGCTATGCTAACTTTGCACTCTGGTAAGTGGTCTTGACAGGTATAAAGTGGGCTACTTTGGACAGTCTATCAACTATGACCCAAATTGAGTCATTTCCCCTACTAGAAGTAGGTAAACCGGTGATAAAGTCAATTCTGATGGAATCCCACTTCCATTCCGGAATCTGTAATGGTTGCAACAGTCCTGCAGATCTCTGGTGCTCTGCCTTGACTCTTTGACAGATGTCACATTTGGCGATGTAGCTTCCAATCTCTCTCTTCATCTTGTGCCACCAAAATTGCTCTTTCAAATCCTGATACATCTTTGTTCCTCCGGGGTGGATAGAATAAAGAGTATCATGAGCTTCCTTCATGATAACCTCCTTTAGCTCCGAATCTGCTGGCACACAGATACGTCCTTTGTACCACAGTACTCCTTCTTCATCTTCGGTGAATCCAGGTACCTTTCCTGTACCAATACGACGTTTGATTCTGTCGATACTTTCATTTCCCTTCTGGGCTTCCTTGATTTGGCTAATCAAAGTGGGTTGAAGTTCAATGCTAGCTAAGAATCCTTTGCTAACTAATTCAGTTCTGAACTACACTAATTCTTCATACAAACTGGGTGGTTTCTCCTTGATCATGGTGTTAAGCCTACATGGCAATCTGCTAAGAGCATCCGCTACCACATTGGCTTTGCCGGGGTGATAGTGAATGTCAAGGTCATAATCCTTGATTAACTCTATCCATCTTCTTTGCCTCATATTCATCTCCTTCTGAGTGAAGATATACTTCAAGCTCTTATGATCTGAGTAAATCTCACAACGATTACCCATCAAATAATGACGCCATGTCTTCAGTGCTAGAACCACAACTGCTAGCTCAAGATCATGGGTCGGATAGTTCTGCTCATGCTGCTTCAGTTGTCGAGACAGATAAGCGATGACTTTGCCTTCTTGCATCAATACACATCCTAGACCAATCTTGGATGCATCGCAATACACATCAAAGGGCTTCTTGATGTCTGGCATGACCAAAATTGGGGCTGATATCAATCTCCTCTTCAGCTCCTGGAAACTGGCTTCACATTTGTCTGTCCATTCAAACTTCTTGTCCTTCTTCAATAATTGGGTCATTGGTCGGGCTATGCTCGAGAATCCTTCTACGACGGTAATATCCCGCTAATCCAAGAAATGCACGGACTTGGGTTTGAGTGGTTGGGGCTTCCCATTCTTCGACATCTTTGATCATGGCGGGATCAACAGAGACTCCTCCGGCAGACACAATATGTCCTAGGAATCCTACTTCTTTCAGCCAAAACTCACACTTGCTGAACTTGGCATATAACTGATGCTCTCTCAAGGTTTCTAGGATAACTCTCAGGTGTTGCTCATGCTCTTCTTCGGACTTGGAGTAGATAAGGATGTCGTCGATAAACACAACTACAAACTTATCTAGGAAATTCATAAAGATCTTATTCATGAGATTCATGAAATAAGCAAGGGCATTGGTTAATCCAAAAGACATAACCGTATACTCGTATAAACCATAGCGAGTAGTAAAGGCGGTCTTCGGAATATCCGTTGCACGGATCTTAAGTTGGTGATAACCAGTCCTAAGATCAATCTTTGAGAATACCTGAGTTCCAGTCAACTGATCAAATAGATCCTCTATCTTTGGCAAAGGGTACTTGTTCTTGATGGTGACATCATTCAACTTCCTGTAATCTGTGCACAGACGATTGCCTCCATCTTTCTTGTCAATGAATAACACTGGTGATCTCCATGGCGATGCACTTGGTCGAATCAAACCTTTGGCTAGCATAGCATCCAACTGTTTCTTCAGTTCCACTAGTTCTGAGGGGTTCATGCTATAGGGTCTCTAGGCTATAGGTCCGATTCCAGGGATTAGTTCGATAATGAACTCAATATCCCTATCCGGGGGCATACCTGGCAATTCATCTGGGAATACGTCAGGGTATTCACAGACTACTCTGACTTGGTCTATGGTGGGCAAGGCTACACTCTGGTTGCACTTGAATTGTCGGGGTAAGGTTTCAGAGATATGCTCTACTATGACTCCAGAACTACTGGTCATGGTGATGGCTTTCTTAGCACAGTCTATCAATCCTTTATGCCTTGACATCCAGTCCATACCTAGTACTACTTCCAATCCTTTGGTTCCAAGTACAATTAGGTTGGCATAAAAATCTATCCCATGTATTCTGATAGGTACAGCTTTGCAAATTTTTCTTGCTTTGGTTGTTGAACCGGAGATTTGAACTATCATGACATGCTTCAGGTTGGTTGGACGAATCTTACTAGTGCATGCAAATTCTTCGGTGACAAATGAATGCGATGCTCCCGAATCAAACAATACTCTTGCTAAAACTGAGTTAACAGAAAACATACCTAGCACTACATCTGGCGCTTCCTGGGCTTCTTCTGCATTCATGTGGAAGAGACGGCCGTTGCGGTTGTGAGGGTTCCCTGGGGAAAATCTCCTTCCTGGTTGAACACGACGCTGCTGCTAAGCTAGGGCATTCACATTGGCATTGGCTGCAGTCTTCTTGGGACACTCATTGGAGTAGTGACCTTTCACTCCACACTCGAAACAAGTGATCTGGGACTTGTCCTTGACTGCGACAGGCACAGCATTGCTGCCAGTTCTGGGTGTAGTGTTGTTGTTGTTGTTGTTGTTGTTGTGGTTCTTGGGAGGTGCACGGTTGAAATTTTTGGCATTACCGGAGTTGTGATTGTTTCCTCCGGACTTCACATTGCTTCCGCTACGGTTGGGGTAGCTTGGGCGAGAATTTGGGGGTCGGTTATTCCTTGGTGCATATCCTGGTGAAGGGTTGGGACGGTACTTCTGGTGACTGTTGGATCCAGACTGCTGCATCGTACGACGCCCGCGGTTGTCGTTTGCCTGGTTAATCTTCCCTTCCATCTGAATGGCAGAGTCGACTAGCTCTTCAAGATCCTGGAAACGGATGTTGACGAGGACAGTGCATCTCATCATGCAGTCCGTTCAAGAATCTCTCCTTCTTCTTGCCCTCCGTGTTGATCTCATCAGGTGCATATCTGGCAAGTGACAGGAATCTGTCACGGTACTCCACCACAGTCATTCTTCCTTGCTTCAATTCGTGGAACTCATCTCTCATTCTGTTGACTAGACCTTGCGGCACGTGGGTGCGACTGAACTTGACTTTGAATGCTTCCCATGTCATCACTTGACCATGGTTCATATTGCGGATGCTATTCCACCAAGCTCTTGCATCTCCTGCCAGATTGTGGGTGGCGAAGAGAAATTTCTCATTTTCATCAACTCGGGCAACTTCTAAGTTGTTTTCCATGGTCTGTAACCAGTCATTAGCATCTAATGGGTTCTCAGATTGATTGAAAATTAGGGGGTTAGTGTTCTGAAAGGTTTTGAGTTTGGATCCCTGGTGATCCTGATTTCCATGCCCTTGGTTGTTGAGAGCCATCTAGGCGATCTGTTGAAGTGTTGCTAACTTGGCTTGGTGTTCTGCCCGGCTTGCTTCACGGTCCGCTATGAGATTCTGCAAGATCTGCAGCATTGGGTCTTGCGACGAGCTGCTCCCTCCTTGGTTTCCACGAGTCATCTAAAGATTGAGATATAGGGGTAAGAGAGAAATTTCTAAGGTTCATGGTTTTGAGGTCTTCAAATCTAAAACTTTGAGTTAGACTCAGGTTTTTCAACTAACTTCATTTTCATTCATGCAAGCAAGCACACGATACAACACACACCACAAAAATCAAAGGGAAAATAGATGGTTTGAAGAACCATTCTGCAAGCTAAGATACAGTGAGATCGATACATCTCATGCTACGACAATGCTCTAGTGCATCTACTCATCGTCGATGAAGTCAGAGTCCTCATCATCAGTGTAGAAGTCCACGGCATCCTCCGCCAGAAAATCATCATCATTGCTGAGGTAAGAATCCATGTCTCCCTGGATGTCTTCACCCTCATCTTCTTCTTCCTTGGTGGCAAGCTGAGCTTCCTGCTCCTTGACAGTCTTCTCGAGGTCTGCCACCTTCTTGCAAAGACGGGCGATGGTGCGATCCTTCTTGGCACGCTGGCGGCAAAGAGACTGACGGTCTTGGACAAGCAGTGCAAAAGTCTGGGCCTTCTGGTCGGCAATGGCACGGTTCTGGTTGGCTAACTCTCTGGCATTGTCCAGTTCCTGTTGTCTGTCGTGAAGCAAGAAGTCAAGGTTCTCCACTTGACGCCTCAACTCGGGGTGGCCCGGCATCTCCATTGGCATTCCCATGAAATCACGTCTTGCATAGTGGGAAAAACGGGTTCCTTGGGTCTTGTTGACGCTGAGGGCACATAGACGTGCTAGAGCTTCATGCATTGCCCTGGCTAATCCATCTAGCCAGTTGTTCTCTCTCACGGAGAACTGAATTCTTCTAGAAGTTGGTGCTTCAATGCTTCCTCTAAGATCTGTGCTGCCTAGCCACTATAGGTCTCCTCCTGGGGGTCCTGGAAGTTGAGCTCCAAGAAACTCCGGGTAGGGGCGTCCCAGTAACTCTGATAGTGAATCCAGATCCCTCTCGAAGATCAGTTGACCTCCGTTTCCCAACTAGGAAAACTTGCTGAACTGAGTCTCCATCTACAAGAATTAAGGATGAGGAAGTTAGTGAAGTGATCAAGTGTGCCAATTTTTAAGTAGTAGTGTAAGAGTTTTGAGGCACATGAATTTTTTTGAGAAAGAATCCACAAGGGTAAGAGAGGTGATAGCTTTTCATAAATACTCACTTTGGTTTTGAAACTAAGTTTTTGTTTGACGTCCATTCTAACTAGGGTCTCCTATAGTCAGGATGGCTCTGATACCAACTTGTCAACACCCGGATTTTTAATCCCAGATGCCCGTTATGCTATACCTTGCAATCCCAGGATTACCATTTTTTGCGAGACATAACAGATTGGATATCACAGTACATCATTGATTACAAACCATACATAAGGTCTTACACAAATAAGGATCTCATGATCCAGTCTTAATACCACAAGCAGCGGAAATAAAAGATAAGCGTAGCGTTGGGGTCCATCTTCAGGGGCACATGCAATGCTGACGAAGGCAGATGGTCCTAGTTATCATAGCCGTCCTGTTGGCCATCATCTTGATAGTCTGGCCATGATAATAGCCAGGGACAAAAGCCATGAGTACTCTTTAAGTACTCGCAAACTACCACTAACAAGTATAAACTTCTAAGTTAAAGTGCTAACTCTAAGTTTAACTATAAAGTTAAGTTCGAAACCTAAGCTGAGTTCAGAAGCCAAGAAAGATAAAGTAAAGTCCTAGAATCACTTAAGTTGGGAAGCTATTGTCATCACACAACCCTGTTGTGGTCAAGTCAAGATTCATCATTCTTTTCAAAGTATTTAGAAAACATCTGACAACGAAACAGTATGGCCATTCCAACTGTCCATAACCGCGGACGCGGCTATTCGAATAGTTTGACACTCTGCAGAGGTGGTACACTTTCACCACAAGATTCGATACATCTGTCAGGGATAACCCTGAATCATCATACTTAGTATGCAGATAATCAAACATAACCTTCCCTTTACACAACCTAGTATAAGCACCTCTCCTATGAGCATGGCCTCCCAACCATGACCATCAGTCATCTTGGGCACTACATATGTGGACATCATGAGAGGTAGCCTCAGCTCAGACCTCTCCCGTGAGGGAACTAATACTAATGCATATAAATTTCCAGCTAAGCCTTACCCAATTAAGGTAGTGTGGTTGTACAGTAAATTTGGAATGGTATCGCATCCGAATCCAACCATCAGTTTTATAAAAGGGTTAAGTCTCATGCCTCAACATTTTCATCATCATCAACCATTTGTGTTTTCTCAACACATGTCAAAACATCTCAATAGAATGACTCATCATTCCAAGGTTTTCATAATTCATTTTCACCAAGTGTTCCCATCTAAAGTGACTCAGGTTTTTGATCTACTCTAAACTACTAAGTTAAGAGTGTTCACTAAGGTGGAAAATATGGGTTCAATCTCATGCCATAGAATGACATCTAAAGGGTTCTAATTAGGTCAAGTTTTATACTTTTTATGCTACCTTCAAACTAAGTAAAGAACTTGGTGTAAACTAAGGGAGTAAAACTTGTAACTAAGACTTGGGGTACTAATAGTCAAAAGGGAGTGTGTTCAAGGCATGCTTAAGGCATCTTTGCTAAACCATCTAGTTTGATCCTAACTTGCTAAGCACTAAAATTGCAAGTGTTATCTTGCCCTGTTAATGGTGGCTTGCAAGTACAACTTGCAAGGGTTAATCTTGGATAGTGCTAGCTTGCCTTGGTTGGTGCAGTGGTTGAAGTTTTCTTCTTCTTCTTCTTCTTCTTGGTAGAACTCCTCCTCCTCGAAAGCTTGGTCGGTACTATCGTCTATAAATACATAGGGAGTGCACAATCACCAAACAATACTTAACTAGGCTAAGTAGCATTCTAAGACACACATTTCATGATCTAATATCATCACAAGCATCACAAGTTTAATTCCATAGTTTCATTCTTTTTATTTTAGAAAAGTAATTTCTACTCATTGAAAAATTAACTAAGATTTATTATTCACCACTTAAGATATGGGATCATGTGGACACATGTCATCACCACATATCTTAACACATGGGAATGAGAATTAAGGTTGGATCAATATTACTTTGGTTTAAGTTCATTATTTAATGATTTAAAGTGACTAGAAATGCCTATATAGCATTATTTTGGTACTAGTCCAAAGTCACTGCATGTAAACCTTAATATTATTACATATTTAGATAGATATGATGATATGTGATTTTTGACAGTTGGAATCAACTCAAAAGCTAACTTGGTTGATTTTATAAAAATGTTGCAAGTTGCAAATGCTTCTATCTTCTTATTTTTATTAGGAGAGATATATAACTCTAATTGAATTAAATCCAACGGTCTTGGATAGATAATCTTATTACCTTTCAGGCAAAATTTGTTTCATGCAATTTGGATTTGTCAAACTCCCAGAATTGAATTTTAAAATAGTGGACAGAAACTAGATTTAACTAAAAAGAAAAATCCAGATTTGAACGGGTGGGCTAGCGCGGGAAAAGACTTGGGCTGGCCCAGTGGTGCTCCACGTCGCGGGGCTCAGCTGACAGGGGTCCCGCTTGTCAGTGACACTTAACACGTGAAACGGTACGCGCGCTGTGGGTCGTAGGATTAGAAGGGGAATCTACGGCTGAGGGTCGTCATCGACGATGAACAGGTCGCCGGCGAGCTCGAACCCTAGCAGCTCGGTGGGGGTCTGCTGGGGACGTACCAGGGCTCCAGCGGGGTCGGCGAGGCGGGCAAACAAAGTGGAAGACGACGGCGAGGCGAGGCGCGGTTGCGGCGGAGCTTGGGGTGGTCGCAATCAGCGGCGCCCTTCTCCTCCTGCTACGGCTGCTCCGGCTCCAATTCCGGTGAGGCAGAGCTCGCCTTGCTCCGGCTAGAGGTGGGTGAGGTTCAGAGAGGTGAGGAGAGTGGAGTGGTGTGGAGAGAAGAGGCTGGGGAGGCCTCCTTTTATAGGCCCGACGGTGAGACCGAGCGGGATGGGCAGGCGATGGTGGCGACATGGCTATGGCGGGGTAGAGGCATGGCTGCGGGTGGCGATCGATGCGCGGTTCCCTGGCGGTGCTCTAGGCATTGAATGCGGCCGTAGGGACGGTGGCATACGGTCTGGGCGAGGTGGCGCTCTGAGCGGCAGAGGCGGCGGTGTCCACGGCGAGCGGTGGCTGTGAGGCGTTGGGCGGCCAGCGGGGGTGTCTGGGGTGTTCTCCAGGTCGTGGCGAAACAGCGGGCGCGGACTGCGGCCAAGGGGCGGTCTATGCGAGCGGGGACAGAGCGCGCTCTGGGGGCGGCACCGACACGGTGCGGTGGCACTGGGCGCGTGGTATCCTCGGTGCTCCACTGCAGGGCTAGGCTCGGGCAGGGGATAGAGGGTGGCGGTAAGGTGTGAGCTACCTCCTAGACATGGAGAGAGAGGCGGGAGAGGGCTGCTGCGGTGAGTGCACGGTCGGCCGGCGAGAGGTGGCTCGGCATGGCTGTGCAGTGCAGCTAGGAGGTAGGGGAGATGCTGGTGTGGGTCTGGTCAGGCTTGAGGGGGGACAAGATGATCAAAGCACTTCAAAATTGCTAGACAAAATCAGCCCAAAACAGTATTAGTTAGGCCACAATGATCTTGCCAGCAAGGTGTTTGACAAAATAGAGGGGTCTGGTTACAAGGGTTTTGAAAGTGGAGCTCAAATAGAGGGGTTTTGAAATAGGGGTGATCTATGCATATGCATTAGATTCAATTTTCAAATGCTATTTAAAATAAGTCAAAGAATGTTTTTAGCAGATCATATGTGGGCCTTGGTACCTCATTATGTGTACTAGCAAGGGGTACAAAGATCAAGAATTGTTTCTGTTAAGAAATGAGTGCTAGGAACACTCAAAGTAGTGTAGTGGATTAAAATGGCCAAAATGACCATTCCTCCTTTTTAATTCTTTTTGATTTGATTTTCTTTAGGAAAAGTTTGGGAATGATGTAGATGATGTTTAAATCACCTAAGAAACATTTTACAAGCATTGGATCACTCAATCATGGCAATTCAAACAACTCCTATTTTAAATGCACACATATATGAATGCTTTCATTTTAAATTTGGAAAAGTTTTTGTTAACCCCATTTTTGGTTGATTTGATCTTGATAAGCTTGGATTGAAGTTTTGGGATGTTACACTTGTGTCCTTGGGAATAACGATTCCCATTGACTTAGGCATACATCGTGTTCTCCAATCTCTCCCACCTAGCTACAAGAGCTTCGTGATGAACTATAATATGCAGGGCATGAAGAAGTCTCTCCCCGAGCTTATGTTAATGCTTAAGATTGCAGAGGTGGAGATCAAGAAAGCACATCAAGTGTTGATGATCAATATTACCATCGGTTTCAAGAAAGACAAGGAGAGTAAGCAAAAGGGAAAGAAGGGCAGCAGATCTGTTGCCGTGCCTGAAAAGAAATCCCGAGCTAGCCCTAAGTCTGATACCGAGTGCTACTATTGCAAGGGGACCGGCCATTGGAAGCGCAACTGCCCCAAGTACTTGGCAGATAAGAAGGCCGGCAAGGCAAACTAAGGTATATATCATATACAAGTTATTTATGTGTACTTGACTAGTACTCGCAGTAGCACCTAGGTATTTTATATTGGATCAGTTGCTAATATATGTAACTCGAATCAGGGGCTGCGGAACAAGCGACCACTAGCAATGGGTCAGGTCGAGATGCATGTCGGCAATGGATCAGGAGTTGATGTGATCACCGTCGAAACGCTGCCTCTCCACCTACCGTCAGGATTAGTTATAAACTTAAATAATTGTTATTTGGTGCCTGCACTGAGCATGAACATTATATCCAGATCTTGTTTAATGCGATGTGGTTATTCGTTTAAATTCGAAAACAATGGTTGTTCAATTTATATGAATGATATCTTTTATGGTCATGCACCTGTGATGAATGGTTTATTTCTATTGGATCGCGATAATAGTGTTACACATATTCATAACGTTGATGCTAAAAGGATTAAACTTGATGACGATATATCTGCATATATGTGGCACTGCCGTCTAGGTCATATTGGTGTTAAACGCATGAAGAAACTCCATTCTGATGGACTTTTGGGATCACTTGACTTTGAATGATTTGATACATGTGAGACATGCCTTATGGGCAAGATGACTAGAACGTCGTTTTCCGGTTCAATGGAACGGGCGACAGATTTATTGGAAATCATACATACTGATGTATGCGGTCCAATGAGTGTGTCGGCGTGAGGTGGTTGTCGTTATTTTGTTACTTTCATGGATGATTTGAGTAGATACGGTATATCTATTTGATGAAACACAAATTTGAAACCTTTGAAAAGTTCAAGGAATTTCAGAATGAAGTGGAAAATCATCGTAATAGAAAGATCAAATTTCTATAGTCTGACTGTGGAGGTGAGTATCTAAGTTACGGGTTTAGCACACATATGAAAGAGTGTGGAATAGTTTCACAACTCACACCTGCCGGAACACCACAACCTAATGGTGTGTTGGAACGTCGTAATCGTACTTTATTAGAAATGGTTCGATCTATGATGTCTCTGACTGACTTGCCACTATCATTTTGGGGTTATGCACTAGAAACTGCTGCATTCACTTGAAATCAGGCACCATCTAAATCTGTTGAAAAGACACCATATGAATTGCTGTTTGGAAACAAACCTAAGCTTTCATTTCTTAAAGTTTGGGGTTGCGATGTTTATGTGAAGAAACTTCAACTGGATAAACTCGAACCCAAAGCGAAAAAATGCATCTTCATAGGATACCCTAAGGAAACTATTGGGTATTCCTTCTATCACAGATCTGAGGGCAAGGTTTTCGTTGCCAAGAATGGATCCTTTCTAGAGAAAGAGTTTCTCGCGAAAGGCGTGTGTAGTCGGAAGGTAGAACTCGAAGAGGTCATTGAACCTTCTCTTCATGCAACAGCGAGTAGCGCAGCGCCAGAAATTGTCCTGGAGTTGACTTCACCAAATGAAGAGGGAACTAATGATAATGATCATGAAGCTCTGAAAGAGGACACTACCGAACCTCACAGGTCAAGCAGGACACGTGCAGCTCCTGAACTGTACGGAAATCCTGTTATGAATTTCATGGTTGATGAAATAGATGACCCAATGATGTATGAAGAAGTGATGTTGAGCCTGGATTCCAACAAATAGCTAGAAGCCATGAAATCCGAGATGGAATCCATGTACGAAAACCAGGTTTGGACCTTGGTGGACTTACCTCACGACCGAAAAGCCGTTGAGAATAAATGGATTTTCAAATGAAAAACTGATGCTGATGGTAATGTAACCATCTATAAACCTCGAGTTGTCGCAAAGGGGTGATACCTTCGATCCGGATTACGGATGTAGTATATCTCTTTTCCCCAGTAGACCTCGGTTATCGAATCCACGTGAAGCGACTATGTAGTGAAGTTACTTTAACGGACCTTCAGGAGTTTTAGAATTCCTTTTGTGTTTTTACCGAACCAGTAGCCTGCGTCTTTTTGTTGTTGTCGATTATGGAGAGAGAGGACCTAGGGAGTTCAGTCTCACATGTAGCTATGCAAAAACATCTGATGGAAATAAAAGATAGAAATAAAGTATGCGTGTACTTGTTAGAGCAAGATAAATTATATGTGGGCAGTGCATCCATAATTGCTATTGCCTCCGCAATCGTTTATAGCAATGACCTACTAGTCTCATCCATAGAAGAAACAGAATTATGATATGCATAGTGATCTCACCATTAATCCAAGGAAATCCCTCACATACAGCCGTACTACCCCTTCTATCACTGGGGTTCCCCACCTACAGATCAAGTCATCATTCATACTCCCTATACCTGGCTCAACCCTCGGGGTCTTGGTACCTGAAAAGTCCTTGGATTGAGGCAAGAGAGGATACAATAATCATCATGTCATACAAACTAATACACGATCCCATCTATGATAAATAACATGCACAATTGCTACATGGCTAGGCCGAAGCCCTTAGCCCAAGGAGAATTACTCACACATAGAGATGAGATCAACAATCACAAACATTGTAATGAAAATCATAAGATTGATAGCAATGTCTTACAATGTCGCCAATTGGAGAAGAGATCTACTATTACAAGTGGTCGAATATGCCTATGGAGATGGAGAAGGTTTGGAGATCTAGAGGCGGCTGGGATCTGTGGAAGAGAATTTTTTGCGAGGTTTGGCTTCTTCGGGGGATTGTTTTCTCATTGCCTGAGGCTTCTTTATATAGGGGTCCCTTCACGAAAGTTGTTCTGATTGACCTAACGGTGGCGGCGCCAACTATACGAACGGAGCTATACTGTTGGAATTTTTGCTCCAGCCGCATAATTGGTCGTTACGGCGTCTGCCTCCGTTGTTTGGCTCCTGGTTTCTTCTAGTTGTTTGCAAATCTTGTATCTTTGACTGTAATGTAGTGATTCCCTCCTTTAAACGACATTATCTTCGTAGGAAAAATACAAGAAGAAAGGATTGCATACCCCTCTGAATATTAGCATTAGGGGCAGGGTTTAGAGAGACATTTCATCAAAAATATGATTAATATCCAGTTTAAATGTGGACATAGATGACTATATTTCAGAGCCATCAACCTCCCCAAGCTTAAAATTGATCATCCCGAGCAAGAAAACCAAAATCAAAAAGGAACTCACCATTTAAACTGAAATAATGAGATGGTGATCTTATGATTAATAGTCTCATGTTTCCTCCATTTCATAAATCTGAAAAACTTCAGCATAGATAGAGTAACGGCAAGCATATCATACAGGATTCATGCATCCTTATAGCGCATCAAAATTATTGTAAGCATGGATGATCCAAATGAGTAAACTTTATTCCATGTCAAGTAATCAACTCATAGGCTTGCCTTTGAACAGTAAAGTATAACCATGTAAATTAAGAGTGTGAGAGTTTTCATGAAAAGCATATATACTAGAGTATCTCAATTCTCCCACATCAATGAATCAATAATTTGCAAGCACTACTTTTCTATTCATTGTCCTTCAAGAATTTTAGTTTTTAAGTAATTGAGAGCATGCCTAAGATTTTTATTAGTTTATCGGGTTGTGATGGACACTCGTGGCATCACTAAGGTTTTTGTTCCTTTTACATAATGATTACTCATAATAGCCAGAGGAGTGATTCCATCATGATTACAGCTACCCGGGAGTGCCAAGAATCTTACCCACTATAGCATTGCTGCTAAAAGTGTTTAATCAACTCATAGCCAAAATCTAGGAGTTTCCTCCATGAAGATCGTTCGTAGTCCAGCGGAGTTTTTGGCATCCCATGAAGTTTGACATGTGTAAAGCTATATCATTCTTATGATTAACAAGTCAAACTTTGGCAGGCTCACAAAAACTGCTAAATGTCAATTCAATTGAACAAATCCTTCCAAAGAGAGCTATCAAGTCAATCAACATTTTCAGTGGTGTCGAGTGTACCTAGAAATAAATCTTCAAGACTAAGCACTACAGCACCCAAGCCTTCAATTGTGATACTTTTTCTTATTACAATTGTTTAGCAATTTTTATGCAAGACTTGGTTAATTACGAGAGCTGGAACGAGATGACCCCAATTAAATACCCATACAAACGACAATCTTACAATGATACAAAGACTCACTCCACCAATATAATATCTCAACATTTACTACTAACTAGCATGGGTTTCTCAAACTTCAAAAGTTGGGAGTCATAAGGCATACCTCTCATGTTTGGTTCCACTTCTCTCTTCCTTTTTATTTGTTTCTTCGAAACTCGAAGTCGATCACTCTCCTGCAAATATATGAAGACCTCGAGGCGGAAAGAAAAGAAAGAGGGAAAATAAGGAAAAATGGAGAATTTTTTTTGTGGTTTTTAAAAGAGGGAGTTTAAAGAATATAAAATTGGTGGCAAAGCTCGGCTAGAAAATTTCGAAAGAAAAATAGAAAGAACTAAAAGACAAAGTGTTAGGGAAACCAACATGAGTGCTAATAAACTCAAGTAAAAACGCAACCTCGAAATAAATAAAAGAAAATGAACGCCAAATAAAGATACATGAGGAAACTTCCCCAAGTTAGGCTTTTGCAAGCCCTTCAAATCATTGTGGTGGCAGGAAAAAGTCATTGCTCCAGTTCGCAAATTGCGTTGAGAGGTTACTTGTTGATTCTCATAGGTTCAAAGCGAGGTTGTGCATCCTCTCCACGGTCCCTCCAAGTCCTTGGAAATCTTGGTATGTGGCGAACCGGGTTTGTGGCTGCTCCTCTTGATAAGGAACTTCTTGCTCCTCCTCTTGGTCCTCATCCTCTTCAGGAATCTCTTCCTCGGGTTGGTGCTGCTCAACCTGCAAATCATATACCAAACATCCTTTCTCGATAGAGAAAAGACCATTAGGCAAAGGAGCAGGGTAGATACGCCTAGCTCTAGCAATATGCAGGTAATAAACACCACCTCTCCTAGTGAGCATTCCATAGGCCCTCAAGGTGGAGAAACCAACACGTGTCTCACCTAGTACGGGTTGCAACTCACCTAGATCGATGTCTAGGGAAGTGGCAAGCACGGTGATGACGCCTCCTCCTGTGATTGGCCCTTGGCTTTGGGAGGCTTGGTTCTCTAGGTAGCGCACAAGGATGGCGCCCAAGTTGAGTGACAGGTTGCAGTTGATGTAAGCGGCCTTCGTGAGGACTAGGATGTCCTCCTCGTTGAGTCTTGTGAACTCATTATGTGCCTGCAAGGTGTTAACAATAACATAGAACCAATAGCGAATTGCAGGATGTTGAATAGTCTTCCCCTTATTCACTCTACTAGTGAAGCTCATTCCATTGTAGTATTAATGGGGGGAAGGAATTAAGCGAGTAAAGGATGCGTGTAAAGCATGAACATCTTTGTTTGGCAAATTAAAGCATGCGCACCATTCATCTAATGTTAAAGTGTAGTTGTTGTTCATCAGATGGAAAGAAATAGTATCCTCTCCTTGCCATAGTTGTAACGGTGCTTTGCAACGAACTTAGGAATTCAAAGGTTAAGCGGCGATAAGTAGGTACATCATTGTACACAAAGTTTTGCAGGCCAGCTCTATTACAAAGTAAATTAAAGTCATTAGAAATACTGAGTTGGTTCAATATAATGGGGCAAGCCTACTTGGTGGCCTTCACTTCGTGGTTCTTGATCTTGTTGAAGCATTCACGATGGGCCTCATCCCTGAACTGTATCCCCATGTGTTCCTAGGCGGCAGCCCAAGAAGCGCTAGCGGTGGCATGAGCACGTGTTTGGATCCTTGTGTTCATCGTCTAAAATATTGAAGAAAGGAAAAAATAAAACTTTTTGATCCAACAATAGTAAGTATAATATATTCCTCATCTAAGCACACTAAAGAATCTCCTCAACATAATAATCTAGGCAAGAAAATCATGGCAATTGGTTTATAGTAGGTCTCACCCTTGATTGATAATAACAATAGATCGAAGATGAATTTGTAAAAAGTAATTGGAGGATCGGAGGAGAAACATACCGTAGATCACTTGTGTGCGAGAAAATCGAACAAAATTGAGTAGAGATGAAGATCCCTTGAGGTTTTGAGAGAGTTTAGAGGTAGAAGAAAGAAAAAGGATTGAAGTTTTGGAGTTGGGAGTACCTTCCCATACGATTTTTTGGTCGGACGCAACTATATGGGTGGAAGATGCGGTCCCGCCGTATAGTTGGCATTCTGTCAAAATATTAGGGTTTCCTCTTGGCGGCACAGCTATACAGACGCAGCTATACAGACGCAACTATATGGGCGGAACAAAATGTTCCGGCCGTATAGTTGGTCGTTAAACTGTTTGTCCCTGCAAAAGAAAATTTGCAAAGGCATCGATATCTATATGACCGGAACTATACGGTCGGAATTTTTATTCCTGTCGTATAGTTGGTCATTAAACTCTCAGTATATATGAAAATAAATTATACTGAGGCATTGATATCTATACGACCAGAACTATACGCCCGGAATTTTTTATTCCTGTCGTCTAGTTGGTCGTTAAACTCTCAGTACATATTGTAGAAAAAAATTCGATGGTAAAGATAACTATACGACCGGAACTATACGGGCGGAATTTTTATTCCTGCCGTATAGTTGGTCGTTAAACTCTCTGTGTGCATCAATAAAATTTGTTTCTTTGTAAACTATTGCTTTTCCCGTAACTTAGTGATATACCTTGTTTTTGACAAAAAATTGACGGTAAATATTGTCGACCAACAATAGCATGAATAATGCAGAATTTCAAGTACTAACGAATTTCTTCTCCTCAAATGGATTTTTCTAGCACTCTTTATTAAACAAAAATTTAAACTAAAACTAAAAAATTAACTCAAACCTTAATTTAACATGGGTTGCCTCCCATGGAGCGCTCTTTTATGGTCAATAGCTTGACCTTGATGATACTCACTGTGGCCTCCCGCTAAAACCACTACTAGAAAATCGCTATGTTTTTGTGCATTGCATCATCATGACCGCATGATCATGTCATCATGCCACATTGCATTTGAGCATCGTCATGTCATTATGCCTAAGTTTGCCTAAAACTATTTTCGAAAAGCCTACTTTGACTTCTAAATGCCCCGTCTCTAATTTCAAATCAAAAACCCCGGTCTTTTGTAGATCTTTTATTTGTCTAAAAACTATTTATAAAAGTCCTTCTAAAAAATAAAACTATTTTTTTGGACCGGGAAGGCAGCCCAGCCGCTAGGCCAGGCCACCTACTACCTGGCCCGTATAAAAACCTAACCCAGAACAAACCCAACCCTAGACTAATCCCCACCCCACCTAATCCCTACCACACGCCAGCTACCTCCACCTCACTCCACCCAACCATCGGCCGCCACATCACCGGCACCTGCCAGCAGAGCCACACGCTCCCGCTCAACCCCGCCGTCCCTGCACGCATCCCACCCCCACCTGGTCGCCCCCGGTCCCACTCCTACCCCGCGTGGACACCACCCCGCCTCCTCCCTTGTTTTCCACCCACCACCGACAGCCTCACCACCCCTGGCCCCGCGTCCCTACGCACCTGCCCGATCCCGACGCGGCCCCGCGTTCCCCTGACAACCTCTCTCTCACCTCCGCTCGATCCCAGAGCCCCGCCGCCACTAGGCACCTCCTCTCCCCGCGTACCACCTCGCCCCTCTCCTCTGCACCCAGCCGCCACCCTCGCGATCCCATCTCCCTCGAGCAAAGCCCCGCCTAGGCTCGTTTTCTCTATGAGTCGCCGCCTCATCCCTACACGGTTTCCCCGAGCACGCTGCCCTCCGGCCGCCCGACGCTGCCCTGGAGCTCCGCGCAGCCCGCGTGACCTTCTCCTCGCATGCCCGACCGTCCCCGACCCTTGGTCCACAGATCCGCCGCCATGGTGGCCTCGTCCCCGGCCCCCTCGCCTCGGCACTCCCTGCATCGCCCCGTGGCCGCGCGTGCCGCCCTGCGCCGCCCCCCCCCCTCGCCGCTCACGAGCTCCCCTTCCGTCACCACCAGGGCACGTCCCTGCCTCCAACGTCCTTCGCTGCCCTCTGGCCACCCGCCGCTCACCACCAAACCCTCCCCCGCGGTTCTCCGCTTCCTCGCCCGGGTCCGCGTGCCGCCATGTTCTGCCGCCGGCCGTCGCTCGTCCTCGTGCGCATGGACCTCCTACACCGGTGCGCCATCCTTTTGCAGCGGCGTCGTCGCGTTTGACCCCCTCGTCGGGCGCCTCCATCTGTGGGGCATGGCCCTGCTGGCCGACCAGAATGCGCGTGCCCAAGGCAGGTGAGGCATGTGGCTCGCATGTATGTGGTGACCAAGTTGTTCTCCTTCACCCGTGGGTGACCCCGATAGTTCTATTCTGCTGTTCTAGTGTGTGGTGAGATGTGGCACTACATGTGTGGCGTCTGATGCCCAAAGAACAAGTTCTTCGACAAGGATTTGACACTCTCGGAGATCGACCACACGGAACGACGAGATCTCCCTCACGGGTGCAAAGACCAAACCGAATACCAAGAGTTCCCCTTCTCGGAGCCGATGGTCGAAGAGCGCCACCTCAGAACGCCATGACCTTGATGAGGGAAAACCTCTAGGGTGGCCCGATCTTCACGGATCTCGTGGTCAAATCGATGGGAAAGCGAGGGGAAAGGAAGAAGGTAGCAGAAGCGGACGCACACCTCGCGAAGAACACGATGAACACACGCAAAACACAGACGGTACAAGGCCGATTGCTCTCACCGGTGGCCACCGGTCCGATAGAATCCTCGCAAGGAAAGATCGGTCAACGTGCTCCCATCAATCCCAAGCGGAGAGGGAAGAACACCTTGGAGAGGGTCTTGACGTCTTGGCAAAGGGACACCGATGCCAAGGCCTTGTACAACGAGGGAGGCGCGATGCAAACTCCAATGAGATGGTGATGATAGTCGATCCCCTTTGGTAGAAGGGGATGAGGCAAAACTAGAGATTCCACAAAGGGGTTTTCTTTAGTCTATCATCTATGCCTAAGGGATACATGAGGGGGTGGGGGCTCTATTTATAGGCCAGCCACAAGTTCAGGGGTAGTTTGGGCATAAACTAGGGTTTGGTGCGAAATAGAGGGGTACATGGGCCAAGGGCCCAGCTGTTGGCTCGTAGGCCCATCACTTGGGTCGGACACTCCAGGTAGTGTCCGGGGAGTGTCTGATATGACCTTCTGAATGTCCACGCCAGGTCCAGGCTCGCGCAGGCCAGACACTCCGGCTGAGTCGCGCCGGACACTCCGGTGGCACCGGACACTCCGGCTGGTTTCGGGCGGACACTCCGGCTCAGGCAGCTTCAGGCCAGGTGCATCTTCAGGGCTCGTGGGTCGACGATCTTGGGGACTCGGCGTTGTAGATGTAGTAGCGTCCGCAGGACGGGCTGCACCAGCTCCCCCCTTCAAAAAGAGTCGTCCTCGACTCATCATGCACATCACTAAGAAGATGATGTCGAGAGACCTTCTTGATCCTGGGGTTCACCATACAGCCGTCCTTGAGAAGATTGATGTGGCAACTCTTCAATGTTCCTTCACCTTCCATGAAGCCTACAAAGCTCACAACAAAAGAGAAGCAACACTCAAAGAGTAGCCAATTCATGAAGATTATAGCATGAGTCCTAGAGTAGAAGGAAGTCACCTTATGATGTAGAGATAGCTCATTGAAGGATAGCCCTAGGTAACTCTCTTCGATTCGCCTTAATTGTACCTTCACACAACAAAGACTAAGCAACATATGTTTGTGTGTGATAGAGGAGCATGTCATTTGTGGCATATCCATTCTTGTTCACAACACTATTAGCACAACTCAAGTATCGCAAACGAAATGCGTATGCAAGGTCAAAGTGCATGGAAGTTAATTGAACATCATCCAAATGTGGGAACTCAAAAACTCCATATAACATCTTAGCGTGGAACTCAAAGCAAGTGACTAAAATCTTGATCAACATCTTTGATGCAAAGCTAGGATAATTCGGCAAAAACACATGAGGAATAATATCCAAAGCAACATCATTATGTGTGCAAACCAACCATTGGAAAGAACAATTGTTCAATATGTTGGATGCCATACACATATCATCAAAAGCAAAAATCATGGGGGTATGAGTATCGCAAGCGGTAGCAAAAACAACATGTTTGCAAACAAACCATATGAAAGAGCAAGTGGTCCTTATGTTTGTTGCAACAACAATACCAGAGACTTGGAAGCTCTCATGACAATACATGCTCAAAATGGCATTATGGTTGCACACAAAACATCGGAAAGAGAAATTGTTCAACATTTTTGTGGCAACACACAAAGCATCCATATCCAAAAGCAATGAAACATGATTGTCACAAGGTGAAAGAATACCATCAACATGCTTGCAAGTAAACCATAGGAAAGAGCAATTTTTCAACATGAAAGATGCAAAGGATGCAAAAGGTATCAGAGATGGGTGCGATCTTGAACTCACTTGGGGGATGCTCTCTAGAGCTCTTTTTGTCAACTCGTGCTCAACCGAGGTTGACATTCTTGTGCGGGTACCTACACACATCAAACACAAAAGGAAGAACGTGTGTGCATGGTAGAGAAACACATCATCCATCATGACGTATCTCTTCTTGTGCACATCACCATGAGTGTCAATCAATTATGAAGTAGATGCATGGTGAATATGCAAGTGGTGAACATGCTTATCATGGCAATCATCAAAATCTCCAAAATTTGAGAAAGCTATGGGGGCCATCTCAATATAAACCATATGAGAATTATTGTTGCGAGCAAAACAAGTGAAAGAGCAATTATTCAACTTATTGCAAGCAACGGGAGAGATTGTAAAACATTCATGACAAAGCATGGTTCGAGGGGTACCATTGGTAACATCATTGCAACCAAAACATTGGAAAGAGCAATTGTTCAACAAAGTGCAAGCAATGATATCATCAACGTAATGTTTAAAGCATGGCATGTCTATGGCAACATCATCACAATCAAATAATTTCACATGCTCAACATTATGCAAAGGCAAAGTATCACATGGAAAAATCAATGAAGCATATGTGATATCACAAACATCATCCATAGCATGCCAATCATCACAAGTCATCATGTCCACTAGTGGGATCATGGCATCATTAACACCCTTATTTTTACCTTGTTCATACCTCTCATATGAAGTGGGTGTTGTGGTAGCATTGGCCTCCATGTGGGCAACTTCTTCATCCAATATGGGGATGGCATCATCTTCATCCACCATGTACATCTTCTCGGTTTGAGGCATCATCATCTCCAAGCTTAACGCTTCTTGATCCATGGAACCTAGCACATCATGGGATAACACACTAGAGGTAGAGGGTAAGTCGTTAGAAATCAAAGTGGTCTCACATGACCTATCAACTACCACTCTCAACTCACTCGGTGTATCACTCATGCCCTCCAAGTGGAAGCACTCAATCTCACGTATGGTGGAGTCACCCATCTCACTCTTGTTTTCACTCAAGTGGGCTAAGTGGCTCTCATACTCACATGGGATTGGTACCACATCATCACTCAAGCATATGGGGGTAGGCTCGGTTCTCTCAACTCCTTGCGCCTCCTTTGGTGAAGGGAAAGTCCCATGCTCACCATTCTTGACCTTGTCGTCGCCATCTTGCACCTTGGCTTGTGTAGTCCTCTTGATGTACTCGTCCAACTTGGCGAAGTAGAGGTCTTCGTCCTCCTCTTCCATGAGGTTGCATGCATCATCTAGGACGTCAAGTCTTGGCGGTGAAGCTTGATGGCGTGGAGGAGAGCTTGCTCTTGGTGCCATTTTGGTGGTGGCGCGAGTCGTTGAAAGTGCCTTATGATGGTGTCGACGGAGGTCATTGGCGTGCCTTGCCAAAGGTTGATGTAGATGGCGCACTTGATCATCCACATGACGCTCACGACGATGCTTCTTGTCCTTGGCACTCTTCTTGTGATGGTGGTGCCTTCTTGAGCTTGGTTGAGCATTATGGATGGTGCTCAACATGTATTCTTCGTCTTCATGGCGAAGATGCCTTGAATGACGTCTTGTATCCTCTTGATGTTGGTGATGATCTCGAGAGGATGTTTGTCGATGAAGATTCTTGCTTTGTGGTGCCTTGTGTGGAAGATGATGTTTGGGCACCACTCTTCTTGGAGTAGATGGCACTTGATGGCTAGGAGGTTGTTGCACTTGACGCCTTCGAGGTTGTGGTGCTTGGTGGCTTGGAGGTGATGGCACTCGTCGCCTTGGATATGGTGGTGCATGACGCCATGTAGGTGGTGGCGCTTGACGCCTTGGAGGTGGATCATCGAAGTAGGTGGTGCCCTTTGGTGTGGCACGCTTGGCCTTGAAGGTCATGGTTTCTTGATGATGCGTCTCCGCTATCTTGGCGTAGTAGTCCTCCATCTCCAAGCGGTGGAGGTATTCTTCATGGCTCATGGAAGAGCCCTCGAAGTGGATGAAGCTCGCCATGTCCTCCATGCTTGGTGAGGCGTCGTCGTTTTAGCACTCGAAGTCATCCATGCTTGGGGAGTCATTGTTGATGTAGTACTCCATAGCACCCAAGCATGTGGAGCCATTGTCGGTTTAGTGCTCCATGCATGAGGAGCCATTGTCGATGTAGAGCTCCAATTCCTCCATGCTTGAGGAGCCATAGTTGATGACGTGCTCCATGTCTTCCATGCATGTGGAGCCGTCATATGTGCAATGCTCCGGGTCCTCAAAGCATGCGGAGCCATTGTCGGTGTAGTGCTCCATCATGTCCTCTATACTTGTGGAGTCGTAGTCGTGGTGGCTCATCATGGATTCTTCATATAAATCATCCTCGGTTCCGAAGTCCCTAGACATGATTCACAAGACCAAGTGGTGTATATGGAAGTGGTAGGGGGTTAGGAATGCAACGCCAAACCTTACTTTACCTTGGAATATAGTATCGTGCAAGTGGCAACACTTGAGAGCAATCAAAACAAGCAAAGTGAAGTTCACGCGGAACACCAAAACCAACTAACCCCTAAAAACACACACACACAAAGCTTATGGTGGATAGGTATGGAAGGTGGCATGTCAAGAACCAATCCGAACTCAAGATGTTGTAATGGCAAGTAAAGAACCACAATGATCACAAAGCAAAACAAGTCAATCCACAAAAGGAAATATGTATAAGGAAACACACACGGTGGGATAAATGGGACTTGCGCGACGGAGAAAGTGAGCTAAGAACCAAATGATTACCTAGCGAAGACTATAAGCTCGTGTCGCACAAGTGCAAGGAGAGACGCTAGTTCGATTGCAATAAATTGGTGGGCTACAAGATATGCACAATAAGTACCACCTATTTGATGTTCATCGAGCTTGCGCTTCCTATTCTATGAGGCACTTGTTTCTTTCTTTCTTTTTCTTCTTTTTCTTTTTCTATTTTTTTGTTTCTCTTTTTCTTTTTATTTTTCACTTGCCTCTTCTTTGTGCCAACTACTATACAAGATAACTATATGAGACAACGCGCTCACAACTTTTGCTCGGAATTCTACAAGGTATCAAATGTGCATAGCTCAAGCAATCATAGGAGGAACTAGTCTCAATAGGTGTTTGTTGAACACAAAGATAGTGTAGCTCACAAAGGAAAGCAAGTGGGGAGAAGTCGCGGAATTTTTTATACCTTTCATCGCCGATCTTCACCCTTTATTAGTGGATTCCGCCTTGCTCACGGAATTTGGATGGAGTAGATAGCATGAACCATGGAGATGATGATGTAGAGCTCTTTCTCCTCTTCAAAACAAGCTAAAGAACACCAAAATCCGAGTTCGTATGCAAAAGTTATGCTCAAAACCGTGAAGCAGATTTTTCTGTCAGCAGGGGGCGGACAGTCCGGTGCGCGCAGGCCGGACAGTCCGGCCGGGGCGGAGATTCCGGTCAATTTAGGCCGGAAACTCTGGTGGGGCGGATACTCCGATCTATTTTGGCCGGACAGTCCGGTCCGGTCGATCTAGAAGTTCCAGAACACGAACAGGACGAGTTTTGGCGGAAAAACTCGAACCAAAACCTCAAATTGATGGGGGAAATCAAGGAATTAGGCCATGAGAACGCAGGGGAAGGTAGATCAACAAGTTTAGCAAGTAATCCACGGATCAAAACCTACCAAAACACACTCAAATCACAGATCGGTCCAAAAAACGAATTGGGGCTATTTTTGGTGGAATTTTCGAATTTATGGGGAAAAAGACCAAATCGAGGATAAATCCGTGGCAACCAAAAGCTACTGATACCAGATGATGAGGGCAAACCTCTAGGGTGGCCCGATCTTCACGGATCTCGTGGTCAAATCGATGGAAAAGCGAGGGGAAAGAGAGAAGGTAGCGGAAGCGGACACACACCTCGCGAAGAACACGATGAACACACGCAAAACACACACGATACAAGGCCGATTGCTCTCACCGGTGGCCACCGGTCTGATAGAATCCTCGCAAGGAAAGATCGGTCAACGTGCTCCCGTCAATCCCAAGCGGAGAGGGAAGAACACCTTGGAGAGGGTCTTGACGTCTTGGCAAAGGGACACCGATGCCAAGGCCTTGTACAATGAGGGAGGCGCGATGCAAACTCCAACGAGGTGGACGATAGTCGATCCCCTTTGGTAGAAGGGGATGAGGCAAAACTAGAGATTCCACAAAGGGGGTTTTCTTTAATCTATCATCTATGCCTAAGGGATACATGAGGGGGTGGGGGCTCTATTTATAGGCCAGCCACAAGTTCAGGGGTAGTTTGGGCATAAAACTAGGGTTTGGTGCGAAATAGAGGGGTACATGGGCCAAGGGCCCAGCTGTTGGCTCGCAGGCCCATCACTTGGGCCAGACACTCTGGGTCGAGTGGGCTGGACACTCCGGGTAGTGTCCGGGGAGTGTCCAATATGACCTTCTGAATGTCCACGCCAGGTCCAGGCTCGCGCAGGCCGGACACTCCAGCTGAGTCGTGCCGGACACTCTGGTGGCGCCGGACACTCCGGCTGGTTTCGAGCAGACACTCCGGCTCAGGCAGCTTCAGGCCAGGTGCAGCTTCAGGGCTCGTGGGTCGACGATCTTGGGGACTCGGCGTTGTAGATGTAGTAGCGTCCGCAGGACGGGCTGCATCAGACCTACTCCTCGGATCCGATGTTCGAGACCCAGAACCAAGATTTGAAGACCGATCCCCGAGACCGAACCCCGTCAAACCAACGGAACCCCCAAGATCATCCGAACCTAGATGTGTGACCCCTTTTCCCGAGTCCCTATTTTATAAATGCTGTATATAAATCTGTTGCAATTAAATATGGAGTCTATATGCGGGATATCTTTGTCTTATTCCGGACTCCATTTAAATTGGCGTAGTGAACCGATGCCCTGTTTCGCCTTGTTAAATCAACATTTAAATTGCGGGGTAGATAAATAACTTGAACCTATTAATTAAATGTCGGGACCCCGGTTCCACTTAATACTGTCTAGTTGCACTGCATCTGCATCATATCATAATCATGCCGGATCTTCTGCCGTGGTATTAAATAGTGCATCCGGTGTTTCTTCTAGTATTTGCCTCTTCGCGGATTAGGCCAATGAGTTGATGCGAGTATCGACAAGTTCTCCGGATATGATCCTTCGGCAGTGTTTCCCAGGCGAGCATCTCTTCCCCTTCTACCTATTTTGCATTTATAGTCTTTATTTCCTCCTGTTGATCTATTGCTATCCATGTCGCGATGCTTTAGTTTCCGTACCCCAGTTATATCCCGTGCAGCCTCTATATTGCCCTGGACACCTCCTATTACCTGTGCTTGGTAGATAGCTGGCCTTGCGAGTCGTAGTTGCATGCTCAGATGCGATCTCCTGTTGACAAGTACCACAGTTGTTGGAATGCTGGCAGATGGTTATTGGTGGAGATGCTTATTGGTGGAGTTAATCATGACTTTAAATACAACTATTAAAATGCTAGATATAACTAATGCAGAGGCATCGGTGGGCAATAGATGTTATTTGGTTCTTCCACGCTCACTTGTGTCCCGTAGGACCCCGAGTACTTGATACCTGTTCCTTGATTTTTCCCACTATCCACATCCGGGAGTCCGTGGACCCCTCTGAGCCAGAGCTTGATTCATTTATATTTCTTGGGGCCACAAACTAGTTTGGGGTTTTATTACTATCCTGTACTTATGCCATGTTACTTCTTTATTTACGATTGTGCGTGGAGCACCTGTACTGTTTAGGATCGTGACATGTTTTCGCTGTACCGACAAGCCCAGTCACACTTTCGGGTTCCCAGTCGTTTACAGCCGTCCACACAAACCCTGGGTCCGTTCCGGAGCCGGCCAACTTCGTTGCGGGTAGCTTAGTGGGGTGCCCCCCTGAAATATTTCTGAATCCTGTGATCGCTTTGTCGTGAATGCCTCGTTGGGTTTTGAGTTGGTTTTTCCGAGGTTGATCGAGTGTGTGTTGCTAATTTTGCACCCCTGCAGGGTAAAACTTTCTGAAAGCCGTGTCCGCGGTTATGGACGACTTGGAGCACAGTATCTCGATCATCGACAAGCATAACTAAAGTAGTGCTATAAATTTGACTTAATATATGACTAGTAATCAGAAGCAACTATAACGGAATGGATATTAAAAATGCGAACCACTGGTGGATCTGGGTTGTTTTGTGACATGCTATACCTGCCTAGTAAGTATTGCAACTCCAATGGAATGTGATAGAAGTGCCAATAACTGCTGGGTTTTGGGATTCCTCAGGACAATTATATCTGACTAGTAAATGTTCCAACTACAACGGAATGTTAACTAAAACTGCCCACTACTTATGCTATCAAGATGACTCATGCTATCTATATCTGACTAGTAAGTGTTGCAACCATAATGGAATGAATAAAACTGCCAACTGTGTGAGTTCCTTGGTCCGACTTCCTCGTTTGGTCTCGAGGGGGAAATACCAGGATGGGTATGTTTGGTGTTACTATCAGGTTGGATCCGGATAGGTCTTTCTTATCCCTCTCTAATAGCCACCAGTTTTACTGAGTCTCTATAGGTTGTTTAGTGCTGCTGCGCTGCCGCTTCAGTCCACCATACCTATGTAGGCAAGAGCCGCCGAATTCTAGCCTCGCCGTGTACTGGCCTCAGTACTGACACTCCTCTTTTTCCTTTGCCCTTTGTCGGCACCCCTTTTGTTTTAGCAGGTTTGAGATCGTCGTCGTTAGCAGGGTTACCCTTCCGGCTTGGCCTGGGCAGGGTTATGGACGCCATTGGTTATTCTTCAGGGCTCTTAGTCCGATTTGCATCTTGTCCGTACTCGGACGTTGTATCGTTTTCAAGGTGATTTGGATCTTTGTATTGTATATCTGTATTCTTGACTCGTGGAGCCGTGTTGTATAAATATATGTTCTGTGGGTCCCATCGAGGACTGTTGTGTAATGGTATTACTTCGTTTTCCACCCGCACGAAAGTGCCTGGTGGGCGTCCTTGAATCGTTTCTATGCGGGTTTGGCGGAAATGGCTAAAACTTGCATAGGGCCAATTTGAGGGTGTTACAGAGTGGTATCAGAGCCCAGCACTTGCGATACCCCACAAGTCCAACATGTAGGATAACCTAGCTAATGGCCGAAGTAGAGTGTCAAAACTATTTTGCCAAATCGGTTGGATAGATCTGATTAGGTCTGATTTTACTCCTTACCCCTCTACTATTCTCCTCTTACCTCTACGTGTTTTAGATCTCCTCTCTTATCTTTTCTTCGAGTCTAGGAATTCTCGTGGTTGGGTTTCCGTCGTACCTTCAGGGTTTCGCTTCCTCTTTTGGTAACGGTGTTTCTACATCCGGACTTCATGCTATCTGAGAGATCCTTTATCTGTGGTACCATTCTTTGTTCCTTGTTTTTGCCTTCCGGTGTTTTCCGACGCGACGACATCATCTACGCCAGATCCGATGTAGAGCCTGCATCACGCCTTTGTTTCCGAACCTCGCTTGTCGAGATCTTCAGTCTGATTCCGAGAGTTGATTGCATAATTCAGCTATTCATGTACAAAGTAATGTTTTGAGTGCGGGATGGAGTCATGATTTGCATCTTGTCCGTACTCGGACGCTGTATCGTTTTCAAGGTGATTTGGATCTTTGTATTGTATATCTGTATTCTTGACTCGTGGAGTCGTGTTGTATAAATATCTGTTCTGTGGGTCCCATCGAGGACTGTTGTGTAATGGTATTACTTCGTTTTCCACCCACACGAAAGTGCCTGGTGGGCGTCCTTGAATCGTTTCTATGCGGGTTTGGCGGAAATGGCTAAAACTTGCATGGGGCCGATTTGAGGGTGTTACACTCACTTGGGCCAGATGAGTGGAACACCCACTCCAAAGTAATTGGCCTTCAAAGTGATGGCCTCCTTCTCATCATGTTTGGCTTTCTTCTTCCTGGGAAAATGTATAACAAAAGGATCCCGCGAAGGCAACTACAGCTTCACGTTTCCTTCATGTAGGTTAATTAAAGCCTTTATAGTTCTTAAGAAAGGACGGCGAGTATTATAGGAGAAACAATATCTTCATGCATGTCAACAATAACAAAGTAAATTAGAGCAGGACAACCTTTGATGTAATCTAAATTGTTCTCCTTAATCCCTACAGCTTGTTTGTAGGTAGAATCTGCTAGATGCAATTTTAACTCAGTAGTTTCAAAGGAGCCAAGGTTTAACTTGTTAAAAAGACTCTTTGGAATTTTTGAGACGCTTGCACCTAGATCACAAAGTGCAGCTATCTCATTGGTTCCGATCTTTATCTTAATAGTAGGCTCAAATATGTCATCTAGTTTAACAATTAACTTTTCAGAAATTTTCTTGTATTCCTCTTCAAGCTCGCGTACCTTAATTGCTACTTGATCAATAAAGTGTTGATACATGGCTTCATCATTACCTCCGCTTACCGGAATTTTGATGTTGATCCTCTTTACAAGGTCTTCGACGGTGTAGCTTGGTGAAGGGGCATTACTATAATCAAGTTCTCTAGGCTCCTCCCTTTGGATCCCCATCATTTTGAGTTCTTCAACATGACTGGGCTCAGCTTTACCTGCAAATTTAGTTAGAATGAGAGTTTGACTCTCAGTTATCTTACCTAGCTGTGCCTCAATGATCCTTGTTCTTTCTTGAAGGGCCTGCAAATCATTTCTCAAACTAACAGCTTGGTTAGATAATTTACCAAGCATAGCATCATGGTTCTCCGTAATTTTGACTAGAATATTATTTTGTTCATTTTGTGAGTCTATGAAAGACTTAAACATTTCTTGGAGACTACCATTACTAGTTCCCATATTATTATTTGAGTTACTTGTAGGACTAGCATAATGTTTCTGAAAGTTAGGATTGTAACTCTTCTTCCAAGCAAGGTTGTAATCATTACGTGCTACGAAGTCTATTTCTTCTATGTTTGTTTCGTGGGTGGCTCTTACTTGAGTTTCCTTACCTTTTACGGCTAGTATGAGCTCATCCAACTTAGTACTGAGATCTTCATTCTCTTGTGGTGAGACAGGGTTCACCTTCTTCGTGTTTGATCTTCCCACATGCCATTGGGCATGGTTGTCTTGCATATTGTCTAGCAGATGCTTTGCTTTGGTAATATGTTTACCCATAAATGTTCCTCCAGCTGCAGTATCAAGCATAGACTTAGACACAGGATTAAGAGCATTGTAAAATAAATGGAGGATTAACCAATCTTCCATCCCATGACTAGGACAGTTTCTTAGGCATTCTTTCATCCTCTCCCATGCAAGCGCTAGTGGCTCGCCCTCTTCCTGTCTAAAGCCAGTAATATTAGATCGAAGTTGCATGGTCTTTGCAGGTGGGAAAAAATTAGTCATAAATAAAGAAGTACATCCCACCCATGATGTAACTATATTTTTAGGCAAAGATAGCAACCATTCTTTAGCTCTCCCTCCTAGAGAGAAAGGAAATAGACGTAATTTGACCGCACCAGGGTCAACGTCTTTTATACGCATCATATCACATATTTCAGTGAAAGTATTTAAGTGCATACCTACGTCTTCAACAGCAGAGCCTCCAAATTGATTCTGTTGAACCAAACTTAAGTAATGGGACTTAATTTCATAGTCATCAGTAGTGATTGCTGGCTGAGTAATAGGAGTACGCAAATAATCATTATTGGGAGTAGCAAACTCCCCAAGCTTCTTTTTAGCCATACTTCCTATGTTTTTGGATTTTCTTAGATTAAAAATTATAACAGTAAAAACAAGAATTTAAAGACTAACTATTGTTTTGGTTTATCAAATAAAGACTGAGAGAAAACTAACAAAATTAAAAACAAGAATTAAAACTAGCAAGATCCCTAATAACCTCACCAGCGTAGCTATTGCATCCCTGGCAACAGCGCCAGAAAAAATGGTTGATACCTTCGATCCAGATTATGGATGTAGTATAGCTCTTTTTCCCTAGTAGACCTAGGTTATCGAATCCACGGGAAGCGAATGCGTAGTGAAGTTACTTTAACGGACCTTCGGGAGTTTTAGAATTCCTTTTGTGTTTTTACTGTACCAATAGCTTGCGTATTTTTGTTGTTGATGATGATGGAGAGAGAGGGCCTAGGGCGTTCGGTTTCACCTGTAGCTGTGCAATAACATCTGATGGAAATAAAAGATAGAAATAAAGTATGTGTGTACTTGTTAGAGCAAGATAAATTATATGTGGGTAGTGCATCCATAATTTCTATTGCCTCCGCAACCGTTTATAGCAATAACCTACTAGTCTCATCCATAGAAGAAAGAGAACTAATGATATGCATAGTGATGTCACTGTTAATCCCAAGCAAATCCCTCGCATATAGCCACACTACCCCTTCTATCACTGGGGTTCCCAACCTACAGATCAGTCCTCATTCATACTCCCTATACCTGGCTCAACCCTCGGGGTCTTGGGTACCTGAAAAGTCCTTGGATTGAGGCAAGAGAGTATACAATAATCATCATGTCATACAAACTAATACACAATCCCATCTATGATAAATAACATGCACAGTTGCTACATGGCTAGGCTGAAGCCCTTAGCCCAAGGAGAATTACTCACACATAGAGATGAGATCAACAATCACAAACATTGTAATGAAAATCATAAGATTGATAGCAATAGTCTTACAATGTCGCCAATTGGAGAAGAGATCTACTATTACAAGTGGTGGAATATGGCTATGGAGATGGAGAAGGGTTTGGAGAACTAGAGGTGGCTGGAGATCTGTGGAAGAGACTTTTTTGCGAGGTCTGGCTTCTTCGGGGGCTTGTTTTCTCGTCGCCTGAGGCTTCTTTATATAGGGGTCCCTTCACGAGAGTTGTTCTGTTTGACCTAACGGTGGCGGCGCCAACTATACGGCCGGAGCTATACGGTCGGAATTTTTGATCCGGCTGTATAGTTAGTAGTTACGGTGTCTGCGTCTATTGTTCGGCTCCTGGTTTCTTCTGGTTGTTGGAAATCTCATATCTTTGACTTTAATATAGTGATTCCCTCCTCTAAACAACATTATCTGCGCAGGAAAAATACAAGAAGAAAGGATTGCATACCCCTATGAATATTAGCATTAGTGGCAGGGTTTAGAGAGATATTTCATCAAAAGTATGATTAATATCAGAGCCATCAAGTGGTTTCAACAAATTCAAGGGGTTGACTACGATGAGACATTCTCTCCCGTAGTGATGCTAAAGTCGGTTAGGATTATGTTAGCAATTGATGCTTATTTTGATTATGAGATATGGCACATGGATGTCAAAACTACATTCCTCAATGGTAATATTGAAGAAGAGTTGTATATGATACAACCAAAGGGTTTTGTCAATCCTAAGGATGCTGACAAGGTGTGCAAGCTTCAGCGATCCATCTATGGACTGAACCAAGCATCACGGAGTTGGAATCTCCGCTTTGATGAGGTGATCAAAGAGTTTGGATTTATCCAAACTTATGGAGAGGCTTGTATTTACAAGAAAGTGAGTGGGAGCAATGTCGCATTTCTAATATTATATGTGGATGACATATTATTGGTTGGAAATGATATAGATCTTTTAAACAGTGTTAAAAGTTATCTAAACAGCAAATTTTTGATGAAGGACCTAGGTGAAGCGTCATACATATTAGGCATAAAGATCTATAGAGATAGATCAAGGCGCCTGATAGGGATATCACAAAGTACATACCTTGATAAGATTTTAAAGAAGTTTAAAATGGACGGAAGTAAGAAGGGGTTCTTACCAATGTTGCAAGGCAAGACATTGAGTAAGACTCAAAGTCCGGCTACACGGAACAAAGAGAGATAATGGATAAAATCCCCTATGCTTTGGCTATAGGCTCTATAATGTACGACATGCTATGTACAAGACCAGATGTGGCACATGTTATTAGTTTAACTAGTAGGTACCAATCTGATCTAGGTACGGAACACTGGATAGCAATCAAGAATATCCTTAAGTACTTAAGAAGAACTAAGGATATGTTTCTTGTATACAGAGGTGAAGAAGAGTTGGTCGCTAAGTGTTATGTTGACGCTAGCTTTGACACCGATTCAGGATGACTCTAAGTCTCAATCCGGATACGCATTTCTCTTGAACGGAGCAGCAGTTAGTTGGAGGAGTTCCAAACAACCTGTGGTGGCTGGATCAACGACGGAGGCGGAATATGTTGCTGCTTCAGAAGCGGCACAGGAAGCGGTTTGGATGAAGGAGTTCATTATCAAACTAGGTGTGGTTCCTAGTGCGTTGGACCCAATGGTTATCTATTGTGACAACAATGGAGCCATAGCCAATGCCAAGGAACCAAGGTCTCACAAGAATTCCAAGCATATTAAGCACCGGTTTCACTCCATCCGAGAGCATGTCAAGGATGGAGATATAAAGATTTTTAAAGTACACACGAATCTCAATGTTGTAGATCCGTTGACTAAAGTTCTCCATAGGGCAAAACATGATCAACACCAAAACTCCATGGGTGTTAGATTTATCACTATGTAACTAGATTATTGTCTCTAGTGCAAGTGGGAGACTGAAGGGAATATGCCCCAAGAGGCAATAATAAAGTTGTTATTATGTGTATTCCATGTATATGATAGATGTTTATTTTGCATGCTATAATTGTATTAATACAGAAACATTAATACATGTGTGTTTAATAAACAAATGGAAAGTTCCTAGTTATGCCTCTCTTTAAACTAGCTCATTGATTAACAAGATGATCAAAGTTTCCTGATCATGGACATTGGATGTCGTTAATAACAAGGTCACAACATTTGTGAAATGGTGTGATGAACATTCATCTGAAGTATAGCATTACGATCAAAGTCATTGAGTTTATATTGCTATAACATCATACGAAGTAATCCTAGTCCTTAGACCATGAGATCGTGTTAATCACTAACACCGGAAGAGTATCTTGATAACATCAAACGTCACACCCTAAAAGGGTGACTATAAAGGTGGGTTCAGTTCTACGAAGGTGTTATGTAGAGGCTCATGGATCAAGAGTGGGATTTGTCCATCCCGATGATAGATAGATATACTCTGGGCCCTCTCAGTGATATCACATTGAGAATAGCTTGCAAGCAAGTGATGTGATCACTAGAATGTTATATCACAGGAACAAGAAAAGAGTGCATGTCGGTAACGAGATCAAACAAGGTATTTGGATACCAATGATCGAATCTCGGACATGTAATATATCGCGAGACAAAGGGATTAAGTTACTAGTGTTAAAGGTTCTCACGATCACAGAAGTCATCATTGAATGTGTAGGAGTCAAAATGGATCTCTAGGTCCTGCTTCTGATTATTGATCTGAGAGGAGTCTCGATCATGTCTACATTATTTGCGAACCGTAGGGTGACACACTTAAGGATTTCCAAACACCATTTGGAGCATTATATTTTAGACAAAAGAATTGCAAAGCGTTGGAATCATTTCGATGAAAACCGGAATTGTTTCGGGTGAAATTGTAGAAACTAGTTCTGCATGTGATATTGAAATGTTGCAAGGCTTTTATGTGAATGTTTGTTAATTAAAGTAATTAAAAAAATTCTGAATAAAATAAACAAAAGAGTTTTATTAAATGAGAGTTGCATTAAATTTGGTGGAAATTTAATGCATGTGAGTGGAACTTTGAGTGGAGGCAAAATTGATGTGAGTGGAGCTTCCACCACATGAATGAGGAAGAGGTGGGGCACCCCCCCCCCCCTTGGGCACCGTCCCTGGGGAGGGGAGAACCCCCCTCTCCTATAAAAGGCCCCCCTCTCCTCCCTCACAAAGGACACCTCCTCATGAAGGATCTCTCTCCCCCTCTAGATATATTTCCCATGGTCTCGGATTAGAGAGATACATGTTCTAGGTGGCATTTCGTCTGTAAGGAGTTGTTGCTTCCGCTGATTCGCTGGAGCGAGGATGTGGAGGTTGTTCGGTGGCCTGAATGTGTGTGCGAGGACGGATGTGCTGCTGATTTTCAGCACTAGGACTTCCACGCGATCTTGAAATCGGCAAGCGTTCGACTACATCATCCACGAGTTCCAACTCGTGAATAAAGCTTTGTTGTCTTCGAGGGTAAGTTCTCTATGGATGTATATCCACTCATTTCTTGTATCTAGTAGATAGATCTTGGCGTATAGTTCCTATCATAGAAATTTTTTGTTTTCTATATTGCGAACCCAAAACCAAGCCGCTGCCCCAACCCTCCCCTAAGCCTTTCCGACCACTAGATTCTCCGGGCCTCCCTCGGATCTTCTTCCCTACGCCTCCGGGTACCTTCTCCTCCGTGTTCTTCTTTCAATGAGTGAGGGTAACTCCCTCTCTCCCATCTTTTGTGTTGATGTGTTACTCGTTGGTGGAACATGGACTAGGAGTCTCCTTGTGGTTGTTACTTCGCCTAGAAATCATAATCTAGCAATTCCTCTACCCGATCTATGTTGTTGCACTCAATCTACACAGAATCTGAAAAATTCTGCCAGGGCCGGATTATCCGCCCTTGGCTAGGCCAGATTATCCGGCCTGACAGATTCATCACTGATTCATATTTCTATAGATTTTTGCATGATGTATGTGTGGGATGTGGATTGTTTGTCTACTATTTCTACTTTCTCTCTAAGACTTGTGTGTGTGCTTATCCCCATGATATCCATCTTATTCGTCTCACGGGTGGTTCTAGTGCTCCCAAAACCTACAAGCGCCATCCTCGTGGTCTCTACTTTCGGGACGACGGTGAAGGTGGTCTTGTGGACGAGGTTGAACTGAGAAGGAGGAACAAAGAGGTTGGCCATATGGCTGAACAAGCAAAGAGAGACAAGAACAGGAAGGGTGTGTCCAAGAAAAAGGGAAAGGCACCAAAGGTCAACTATAGGAAAATGGATTCCCTCACTTACTCTTCCATTCGCCATCGTGATCTGTTTGCGGAATCTGAGCATGATACTAAGCTTGGTGACTCTCGCTTTTGGTGTGCTGAACAAAAGTCTATTTATGAAGATGTCTATGCTTTGCTTAAGATTTGCCCTATGCATCCCATGATCATTGCTGAGGCTATGGAGAAGCCTCAACTTGCTGATGCTATGGAGGCGACTGAGCGGATGGGGCTGCACCATCTTATGTCCCTTCAGTGTTCCTATGACTCCGAGGTGGTGAAGGAATTCTTCTCCACTTTGGTCATTTGTGGCGATGAGTACCGCACCATGAAGTGGATGACCCATGGCATTCCAATGCAGACTTATTTTCGGACCTTTGCTGAGGTGCTTGGATATCCTTTCCATAACAGGGACCGTGCTAGTGGCTATCGTATCATTACTCAAATCAAGCCCAACAAAGATGTTATTCTTTCTCCTTGTACGGTTGACAATGGTATTGTGGGCTCTTTTGCTGGTCTCTCCCCTCTTTTTGCTAGCTTGGTGGGCATTTTCCGTGACTCTATCACGCCAAGTGGGGGAAATAATGACAGTATTTGTGGTCACTTGGTTCAACTGCTTGCTTTTTCTCATGAGGTGGCCTCCTGTGAAGATGAATCTGTTGACTACAAGCTGGATGTGATGGATTTCATCTATCATGAGTTGACTGATGCCATGTTCAATAGGCTCTCCATCCCATATGCGCCTTATATTATGATGCTGATCAAGCACTTGCTTCCCACTGGAGAGTTTCACATTGATGTTGTGCATAAGGCCAACAAGATATACAATAAGGCGAGGAAGATCTCTCATCCATCTTCTCCTTCTGAGGGCTTTATGAGGGATGCACATGCCAGTGCCCGTAGGCCCCTAGTGCCTCCTATTGCTCGTGAGGTGAAGCAGCTGAATTGGTTCTAGCGGAACATTTTGTGCATGGGGGTGGACACTTGCAAGGGGTAGTATGCAGCGTATAAGCAGCGCCACGAGATGGCCCATACTCAGCAGCTCATTCTCCACCATGTGTCCGAGGTGTCCAGCGCTCCTCGTGCTCCTACCGCTCCAACCCCTTATGCTCAGTGGAATTCTTCATCTGGACTCAACTACGGAGAGCTTGAGCGTCACCCGTTTCCTACCCCGGCAAGGGAGTCCACTGCTGATGAGGAAGGGAAAGACAACGAGGAATATGATGATGGAGATGAGGACGGGGACGAGTAGGACGATGAGGACTACGAGTGATCATTTGGGACGCTAGCATCGCTCTTCTTTCTTTTTGGCATTTCGATGCCAAAGGGGGAGAAGTAGTTCTATTAGGTCTCCGTGGATTTGCATGGGTCGGGGGCAAGCATTTGCACTTTATCGTTTCCGTCTTTTTCTCGCTTGTGCCCATTTAGTGTCGAACTCTTATTTGTGATGTGCTTTGTATGAGACTATGTTAATGTGTGGCTCTAGATTTATCTCGTGGATTATTCCCTCGTGATTATGGATCTATCATATTAGCTATATTGGTTATGTATCTCTCGTGGAAGGTGTTTATAATGGTTATCACATTGGCTATTCTTATACTATATTGAGGACGCCTCTCTCACGGTGGTATGATATTTTTATGAGGTAGCCCATCATTTATGTGTTGATTCTGTTCCAATGAAATAGTCTTGTACCTACTTGTGTGCATTTGTATTAAAATGCAAATTTCTATTATGCACACTTTGAGGGGGGGTCTTTTTCATTCGCTAAATGATGTTGTTATTAGAGCTATCTTGCAAATCCTAGTATTGTCATCTAACACAAAAAAGGGAGAGATTGAAAGAACATTTCATGATCTCTAGTGTTTTGTGTGTTAGATAACAATACCATGGAGTACCTCATGTGTGCTAAGTGTTGCATGTAAGAAAACATGTTGTTGGGGCCGGATAATCCGCCCCTATCAAGGGCCGGATAATCCGGCCTGACCCTTTTGGCCAGAGTTGGTCGCGGTGTGAGCTTCTGTCTTGGGGCGGATTATCCCCCGGATAATCCGAGGCTGGGGAGGAGTTTTCCCTCGGTCGAATAATCCAGCCTTTTCTTGGGCCGGATAATCCGCCCCTGGGAGAAGTTGCCAAGGGAGGATCGGCGCGACCTTCTGTCTGGGGACGGAATATCTCCCGGACAATCCGTGGCTAGGGGCGGAATTTTCCCCGGCCGGATAATCCAGCCTTTTTCTTGGGCCGGATAATCCGCCCCCCCGGGAGAAGTTGCTAAGGGTGACTCGGCGCGACCTTCTGTCGGGGGCGGATTATCCCCTCGATAATCCGAGTCTAGGGCAGAGTTTTCCCCAGGCCAGATAATCCGGCCCTCACTTAGGCCGAATAATCCGGCCCCAGACTTCTCCAACTGCTCTGTTTGGATAGGGGGTATAAAAGCCCCAATCACCCCTCCTGTCAGATCCCTTGATTCATTAGAAAAAGTTCTGATCAGTTGCAAAAGCTCTCATTCAAGATCTCTCACTTCAACCACCCGAAGGCTTCGATCTTTGGGGGAATTGAAGGAGGAGACTTCATTCATCGACATCATGAATCAAGCGCTTCACCTCCACTCCATTCACTTGGAGATTTCTCGATCTAGTATTCTTATTAATATCTGGATCTAGTGTTTAGATATTGATAACATTTGTTCTTGTGGCAGCTTGTTGTCATTACGGGAGCCTCCAATTTGGTTGTGGAGTTGTGCCCCGCTAGTTGTGTAAAGGCATCGGTTCTCGCCTCGAAGGGTACCAATAGTGGAAAGGTGGATCAGGCCTTTGGTGGCGAGATCCATCGGAGAACAGGGTGAGGCCTATTGTGGCGTGGTGGTGTTAGTACCGCTCATCCCTCCAACACGTATGTACTTCACTTAACAAGGAAGGAACTACGGTAAAACAAATCCGTGTCTCCGCGTGCTCCACTACGGTTTCCTCGTTCCTCACTCTTACTCGTCTTTACTCACTAGTAATTAGGTTTGCATATAGGGAAATTCTTAGTAATTGCATATCTAGAGAATTTACCTTCTGTGTTAAGCCTAAAATTAAAAAAGCATTAAAATTTGAATTAGCACCTATTCACCCCCTCTAGGTGCCCATACGATCCATTTCGCCTGCAGGACACCCACGCTGGAGACTGCGGCCACCATTCAATGCGATCATAAGCCTTTTACATATCTAGCTTTACTCCACATAGTTCCACTCTTCCCTCTCTTCGATTTTTAATAGTGTGAAAGCTCTCGTAGGCTACCAGAACATTATCCGTAATGAGGTGTCCAGGCACAAACGCACTCTGAGTGGGACTGATTATATCTAGTCAGATTAGCTTGAGCCTAGCTACAAGAATTTTGGAGATGATTTTCTACACCACATTACATAAACTTATAGGTCTAAATTGAGACACACTATCTGGATTTTGTACCTTTGGGATCATAACAATTACTATATTATTCCGTCCTTCTCGGATCACTCCAGAATTTATTGCATTCAGCACTTCTTGCACCAATTCATCCTCCATCATAGTCCAAAATCTTTTAAAAAAGATAGCATGCAATCCATCAGGCCTTGGAGCCTTGAGATCACCAATGCTAAACAGAGATTTTCGTACATCATCATCACTATATGGTGCAAGCAGGGCGGCATTTATCTCCTGAGTCACCCGCCCATGCACCTTATTCAATACCTCGGGGTCTGGTTCTTCTACTTCCGAGTGAAAAATACCGGCAAAATAATTAGATACCAGACTATTAAGCTCACTCCTTCCCTCCAAGCCCCGCTATCATCCTTCAATTTTTTAATGTTGTTCCTTTTCTTACGCTGCTTTGGCTGAACGATGGAAAAACGTAGTGTTCCTGTCACCATGTCGCAGCCAATTTGCCCGGCCCCTCTGAAGCCAAAAGACTCCTCTTGATCAAGAAGGTTTTCAATCACCAGTTATACCTCTTTCTGTCGTGCTAGCGAATCCGCTATCACTGGCCCCTTCTTTAGCTCATCTAGCTCCTTTTGGAACTTACGGATCCTATGCTTAGGCCCTTTCAGCTCCTTTCGATCCCATGCATGGAGATCATTGTGTACGGCTTCTATACACTCCATCATACCATATAAACCCCTCGCTTTTACTTTTGACCAAGCAGTTTTAACGGTTTCTTCAACTATCTTTGAACCATCGTGCCTCGAACTGATGAGAGGAACGCCTTGCTTGACACATACCTACATGGTAATCCTATCCACCACAATTGGTCTTTGATTAGATCATACATGATCCTCATTTATCATAGCCGCATATGGAAATATGGTTGACCAGCGTTCATTCCCCACTGCTCAGTCTAACCTTTCCCTTATCTCTCCATGCCTCCAAGTGAACATATCTCCGATATAGCCCAGATCTTCCAGGCTACAGTCGGACAGGCAATCACGATTTTTTTATCATAACTTGAGGTCATAGGTTCCCACCTTCCTTCTCATGTGCATACAAGATCTCGTTAAAGTCTCCCATAACAAGCCATGGGACTCCAAATTTAATACCGAATATAATCCCAGGATTTATCTCTATGTTCCCAATTCAGCTCAACACAGAAACCTGTTAGTCGCCATTGGTCTGCTCCAACACCCAAGAAACATCAATAAAATTAGGACCAATATAGTGAGAAACCACATTATTCTTTTTATTATAAAAAAGAAGTCCACCACTTCTACCATCACTCTCCTCAATCAACATGGAATTAAAACATAATCTTCAACGAACATTATTGGCTCCTTCCCTATTAAGATGTGACTCTGAAATAAAAACCATATACACTCTCACTCTTCCCTGGATATTCAGGAGTTCAAGAACTGTCGCATCCGAGACTAGACTACGACATTTCCAACCTAGGAGTTTCATTGCTCCCGACAGTACCCTGCACCAGGGCCTCCCGATATATCATCAAGGGTAGGTTCTCCATCTTCTCCAATCTTCTTCATCCTCTTTTTGTCCTGGATTTTCACTGGGGACTCCTGGAAATTGCTAGTGCCGTCCTTCTCCATAATTTCGTCTCCTTTCTCCTTAGCATGCACCACCATAGCTAAGGTGGTTTCAACAGTAGGCGATCGTCCATCGTTCCCGAGATCCAGTCGTTTACGCACTGATTTCTCCACACCATCACGTGGTGTCTGATCCTCGGTCTCCATCCAAGCAGCATGCATTCCCCTTCCTCGGCCATAACCTGATGGAATACCTCTCCCCCCTCTCGGCGCATGTCCTGCTGCACGGCCACGTCCACGACCACGACACGGTGGTTCTACAATCAGCCAGTCACCATAAATGAGTCTCGTCAGTTCATGAAAACCATTGCCGAACTCAAGATATTTGTGCCCGAGAAGTCCACACACCTCGCAGAACTTCGGCACTTTCTCATATTTCACCAGATAAACCTCTCGAACTCCCTTTCGGATTGTTGATGAATATCTCGCCAAGGGTTTATTCATGTCAAGTTCAACACGCACCCGCACAAAATTGCCACCTCCCATCCCCTCGCTGTCAATCTTTACAAACTTGCCGATCCGACCAGGTAGGTTTTGGATGATTTCCTTCTTCTTCAGATATGCCTCCAGAATATTGTGTATTTGGATCCAAATTGGGAGCCTATCAAGAACCAAAGTCGACGGTTTAGTGTACCCGTCATACGATTGAATCACGATTCCCCAATTCCTGAAAAGCCATGGTCCTTCTTCAACCGCCTTAGTCCAATCACTAAGCAAGGGAACTGCATGATGAAAGTGTTGTTGCCAATGGCTCGAACCTGAACCTTTTGTGCTGGATTCCATGCAAAACGCATAGTATCTTCAAACGCCGCCGCATTAAAAGATTTTTCCGTTAGAACACGGGCGACATCGAGTAGCTATGGTTCTTCATCAGCCGTGGTATCATCTTCAATTACCAAATCATCAAAATCCTCGTCTCCGGTCTGTAGATCACGCAGTAGGGCATCCACATCTGCCACTTTACCGGAGCCCATCGCTACGGACTTCACATCGCCTCCAGTCGCCGACATGGCGGTGGTGAGTCTCCGATGAGGGAGACACGTTTGCTTTTAGTATTGGGGAGAGATCCGGCCGGGGCCGGAGAGTAGAACTCACGGTCGCCTCGAGAGTCGCCGCCGAGTAGGGAAACCCTAAATAGGGTAGTGAGTTGGTAGCTAAATCTGAATAACAGACTTTGTTTGTTTCTGGGCTACAGAACACTACAACAGTGGACGACCCAGTTATAATCATACATTCTATTGGTACAAAAATCTGAGAACGCACGAAATTACCTGTTGAACTTGCAATTTGGAATTTATTGAAAATTGGTTGAGCTTGCGATTTGGGATATTTTTTATAGAATTTTGGATGATTTTTTTCAGACTTGGAAGCCTGGTTAGGACCCGGGAGCAATCTCTGGTAAGATATCAACATTTGTGGCAACTTTGCAAAGAGGGACAGATTGTAATTGTACCCTCAATTGCTTATTTGGTGACTCCTACATGAGAGCTGGAGTTGATGAAAATGATTGTAACGTTTTCCTAGAAAAGTCACATGTGTACATATTCGTGATTAATTAATATATACAAGGTCCGCTTTAAGAAAATACCATCCTTATAAATTCAGCAAGAAACTATCTTATTCATTTCCCACAAATCAAACTGAGATATAGGACACCCTATCCTTGCCTGTTCAATTTGTCCAACGGTTCTTCAGAACTTGTTGAAGAAATGCATCTTCAACTTTTGCTCCCAGTTATAATCACAAACAGCGTACGGTTTCCTAGCTGGGCAGTAAACAAGACAGGCCATCTGAATTCACCCAACCCGCCGACTAGCTTGTACAGTATCACATACTGATGATCAAGTAAAAGTTCCAGGTACAAGAAGTATCTTTTGCACGTAAATACTGATGTTCCATCAGTAGAAATCATGACAATAACACGCTAGACATCCATCGATATGTAACGTACAACAGAAATGTAAAAAAAACGTGCAACAAACATGGAGTATGTTTTGTACATACAACTGGTCTTGGTACGTACAACTGGAAAGGAATTTGCAGCATAGTTTCGCTTCATGGCTATGGAAAGACTAGCTTAGCCAAAGCCTCCCCTTCATACATATTCCTGGCCTAGAGAAGCTTCGTAGCACCCGCACGAACTTCTTGGCAGTGATTTTAGTGAGTGAGCAGTCGAAAGTTACTGTCATCTTTTCTAGCACTGTTGCCCACTCGAATAACCGCTTCACAAGAGCAGCTTCATGTTCAGTTCCTCTCAAGCCACATATTTCTACTTCTCAGAGGCCATTCAGTGCAAGTTCCTCGGTTTTCCAGTTTGGTGGCTGATCACAAACACAACCTGATGGGCATGGAGTTTGTGCCTGAAACAAGGCACATGCCAGCTTAATAGATCAGACGATATGATTTAATGCCACAAAATAAGAATGATGGACCTAGAATTCTAAGACTGTAGGGATATATAACATGCATAGCACCCGGGAGCTCCACCGTATTACTCTATATAACATGTCCTTAACAAATTTTAAAAGGAATACACATGGAAAATTGTTTGAAGCCGACCTATTGCAGAGAACTAGTTAGATGGTCTGAGCATTTGTGTGGCTAGGTTTACCATATATTGTTATCTTTTAAATTATTTATTTAATCTATCCGCAATTAATTCCCATTCAGTTGAATTCATTGCTACATCCTCATTGAAACATATGCAAAATATAGAAAAGTATTATGACCGAAATATAGGTCCTGGGATACCTTTTGGTAGAAATCTTCTCATTAAGTTTATTATGTTGTTGGTTAAAGAGACTTATTCGCGATATCGGAAGACCAATGTCATTTGAGATCCGCAGCCCAATGTTCATACCCTCTCCATCTGAAAATGGGCCGACAATCTTGACATGTACTCAACTATATGTGGTGAATTGTGGATTACACGTCTTTGAAGATTTATCTTTACCAAGCATTTGTTCAACTATATGTGCCATTCTTGATTACATATATCAATGAAAATGTAAGGGTGTGTAGCTACCACCATGCATATATAGAAAATTGCCTCTCTTTACTCATAATCGTACGAACGCCCAGATTATGTGCATCTTCCACCCCCCCCCCCCCCCCCCCCCCCCCCCCACCCCCCACATCCCTGTTGTTTATAACTGAACCAATAATTTGTTAATAGCAGCATTTCATCAAATATCATGTCCAAACATTGTCATCTCATACCTAAACCTTGTGTTACTTGATGGTGTCACCACTGGCTCTATATCAGTTACTTCTTTTTATCAGTGTAACAAGCCTCTAGTTGCTACCAAAACATAATCATCTAACAAAATTGTATTAGTCATTGCCTGTCTAAAACAACCTAATATTGATGCAAATTAGTAAAGATGAAGACATTATTTTTTTCACTCCTGTAACTTTTTTAAACTATGTGCATTTTTTTTGTTTGATTTGACATTTTTTTACTACAACTGAAACTACTTGTTTTCTCTTGTGAACTTTAGTGCTGTATCCAAAATGTCCTTTGCTTCCACGTGCATACCCTTGCTTGTACATAGCTCAGTGGCATCCTTCCACCGATTTTTCCTAGCTACCACATGCCATGCAAATGCATATTCCCTTTAGTTCTACACTCCTCTGACATTTAGGCATCTTGACTACCAATTCATGTGTGCCGTTACTATTCACTTTCTAATCGTGACGAATTATTTACATGTATGAAGAAACTATTCAAGCTGTTACTACCTCCGCTCCGCAAAGTAAGGCGTGTATAAATCTTCTGAAAAGCCAAACAGTGTCAAGTTTACTGAAAAGGGTATTAACATTTACAGTGTCAAATCTATATCATTAGATACATTATGAAATATATTTTCATATTTTGTCTACATAGTATTATAATATTTTATAGTTTTTTGTATAAACTTGGTAAATCTTGGAACTGTTTGACTTTTTAGAAAATTTATATGCCTTATTTTGTGAAACGGAGGTAGTGCATATTAGCATACATGAAACATTTGAGCCATACTTTGAGATATATTGGTCTACTACATACCGCGTGCTATTTAAAATGAGATAAAGATTCTAACTTATGTCTATTTGTATTACACGTTTAAGTTTTATAAACCAAAATGTTAAATTCCATACAAAGTTTACTCCACTATTTAGCTTTTGATGGACTTCATCTTGAGTTATGGAAACACATTTACTTGTTTCCTTTCGTTTATTTCACATATAATACACTTGTGTTATATATTTATCCACATAATAAGTCATATCCCCTACAAAATCTGAAGAAAATTCATATTCTTTAATTAATTATATGTTAAGTCACTTAAGATATTAGGTTAGATGTTCACAGTTAGCTTAGCGTGTGATTAATTTTTTCATACAATTGCTACCTAGCATACATATAGTATATTTTAGGAATCTGAACCTAAATAGTTGGTGCGCTGATGCATCCTGGGAAGACTAAAGGAAAAATATGGCTACAAAATCCCCCACTTTAGAAGCTCGTCTTTCTATTGATGAATCTCCATCATTGATCTTTTATCATCATAGTAATATAATAGATATGAATGTGAAACAACTAGCATTTTAATACTTACACAGTTGAGGTATTGTGCAATTGATTAAGCATATTGAACAAGAATCTTAAATTGGCCTTAGGCCACTGTTATTGTCTTATTGATGCACTCTTAAAAAAATAGCAAAGAATAATAGTATATTAATATTATCTCATAAATCCTACTTTGTCAAGATTGAGTCGGCCACGCAATTACTCAATCAAATTCACATAAATGTTGTATATTTGTAATGGGAGCTTCCAACACAGCAGAATCCTGTCAGGATTGTTCCCAGAGGGTCACCTCCTCTAACTCTGACAGTTCTACAGCTTCCCTGTGGCAGTCGCTTTCTCTTCAACACTCCTGCACCGCCACCACCACCTCCCTCAGTTCTAGCTGCCGTCGACCTCTATACCTTGCAATGCCACCACCTCCTAGCCAGCCGCCCCACTCCGACCAACCTAGTCAAAGCAACACACCACCCTCTGGAGAACGGAAGGAGATATTTCTTTCGATTGTAGGGCCATATGTTTGCCACAGATATAATTTAGTACCAAGCATCCAGTATCAAACCAACACCTATTGTAGGGCTACTAGCAGCTCAGAGCCTCCTAGGCGTGCCAAGAAATATGAATGCATACCATGTACCAGACAAACAGAGCAAGGATGGTATTACCTCGGGGAGGTGAGTTGCGCCAACAAATGTAAGTACTAGGTTTCTCACACCAGTACACATCCTGAGCAAATGGAACACACTGGCTCCAAATGAATGTCCTTGTGGACATATATGCAGGGCCAAATGTGTCAGGTACGAGAGCCTTGTAATGTCTTCCATCAAGTACTGCGTGTTAGTAATGTCCTGGTGCAGATTCATGCGAAGACACAAAAATGGATCAGTTCTGATGGTTAGTAGTTTCAAGGTGTAAATCCATGGGAAGTCACAAAAAGGGATAAGTTATAACAAATAAAAAGGAAATGCGGATCTTCTTTAAAAAGTCAATAACACACAACAAATGATTCTTCTATGCTAACAAGTCCGAGATCATGTGCTCCGCTGCTCCCTTGAATAATCAATGTACTAGTGCAGTGTAGTGGTTTGTAGCATCAATGCTAGCTACTGAAACGCAGAAAACCATTCTATAGGATAAATGGCTACTATGGAAGACAAATGACTGGGTGTGCTAAGCCATGTTTCAGAGACTTCAGCAAAGAAAAACAAGCGAGAATTTCGTTGTATGCATATGGCTGATTCCTTCATTTTGGACTTCAAGTTCACACAATAATGGAATAAGTTTACATAAAGCCTCACACAAGAGCTAAACAATCCATGTGCAAAGTCACCTTGTCCATATACAAGAAAAGGGAATGTGCGCAGCGACACTAGATTTTCCATCTGGCCAAGCTGCGTGAATCTTGGATCATAATGATCTGCCCACTCGAGGGACACCAACTGAGGGGCGGAGATGTTTGCAACAGGTTGATTATGACTCAAAGAAAAGCAGGATCTCACATCCAACTGTATGAGTGCCGGTGCCATAACAGTGAGCTGCTGCAAGTCATGCAGCTTTATCAGTTTCAATTGCTTGAGAGTCTCTGAATGAATGGTGAAGTTGCCCAGGCATCACAGACAACAAGACTCTGCAAAGATGGGCACCGCAGCGAGGAGACAGCTTCACCGAGCTTGCACGGACTATGTAGCTTGATGCAAGATAGTACGAGATCGGTGAGCCCAGCGAATTCACCCAATGGTGGCACGGCGAGGCCAAGATATCCTAGTTCGAGGTAAATCGAGGTGGCCTTCTCGAAGCAGGGCAGCTCAAGGGCGCCGCCTTCCGCAGCCTCGTCCTCTGTCTCATTATGCGGCGCGGTGTTGATGAGGAGTAGCTTGCCAGAGAGGCGGCGTGCGGCGATGGGAAGCCAGGCCGCTACAGACTCGGCGGTGGCGTCGATGACATCAACGGAGAGGCGGTGGAGGACCGGCGCTTCATGGGCGGTGAGGGCAAGGCGTATGTGTTGTGGATCACTGGGGGAGGGAAAGTCTCCGGGAGCAGCCTCCAAAGGCGGCGCCAGCGACTTGAGAGGACGCCGGTCCGCAAGGAGACGACGGCGCTGCGGAGCTTGAGAAGGATGTGGATCAGAACGTCGTCGGGAAGCGCGCTGAGGCGGTCCTCGCTGCAGCCGTCGCCGCCATCGAAGAGCTTGGGTCGCTTGGCAGGGACCTCCCTGTCGCAGTACTCCATGGAGGAAGAGGGAGTTGGCCCGTCTCAGGTCGGGCTCACACTCGCTCGCTGGACGGAGTTAGGGGAGGGGGTGGTGGAGTCGCCGACGCCATCACCATTGCTGCAGATGGGGAACGGGAGTGGTTCGAGCCGCCGCTGCCGCCAAGAATGGGGAACATTGGTGTTGTCGCCACTGCGGGAGCGGAGCTAAGCCGTGTGCTAGGTAGGGAAAATGGATGGGCCACAACTTGTGGGCTGTAGCTGGGCTGGAGTACAACTTGTGGGCTGGTTTACCGTCTGTGATCAGTTTCCGGAAACACCGGAGCACTCATGGTTCAGTACTCCCCTCAAAAAAACAAAAAAAATCATGGTTCAGTACTTCAGTGCCCCTTCTCAGCTTCTCTCCAGAATTTTAGTTCAGGTTTCTCCTAGCAGATGCATGATGCATCAGGATGAGGAAATAATGATATTCCAGGATGTTATCGAACAACAAAAGGTCATCTGATTTTGTACTACTCAAATAAAACAGCTTAATCATGCTCAAGCAAAAATAGGTCCTTGTATGCTTTTTTGGAAGTCAGAATTATATGTTTCTTTTTCTGAAACGGAGGCAAAAGTTTTGCCTCATCCATTAATTAAGAAGAAAGTACCATTTTTAACAGACTAGGAAACATGTCCGTGAGTTGCAACGGGGATAAAAAAGAATAGCATAGGAGGCAAACAAAATAGCACATTCTAACAGCCAATCGGTTTCTTGGTTTCTGGAGTTGCAAAGACAGCTCTGAAAAATGTCTGAGTGTGGACGGACATGGACAAATGGAGCTCGGGCTCCATGGAGCTCTTTTTTTTGGAAAATTAAAAAACAGAATTTTAAAGACTCGAAGAAAATATACACAAAAATGACAGAATCTGACATCTAAAGTACTCCCTCCGACCCATATTAGTTGACTTCAATTTGTCTAGATTCGGATACATGTTTTAGTATTAGATACATTCGAATCTTACAAAATCCAAATCAAGTAATATGGGTCGGAGGGAGTACTAAATAGTGCACCTCACAGATTAGAGTCAGATTTTTCCATTTTTGTGTAGGCCTACTTTGAGTTTAGATTTTGCATGTTGGTGAAGTAAAACATTGCATACATCTAGGATTTTTTTCCAGATATTTTGAATCTTGAAAACATTGTTTTCGAATTTTGAAAAAAGGAGTTACATGGAGCTCGTTCACCACCATGAGTTTGCCATACATAGCTCACATAACTTGTCACATTCATGCCATGTATGTACCCATTCACATCAAAACAATTTATCGAGAAAAAGAAAGTATGATATTTTTACATACTCTATGATTTCTCTAATATGACAAATGAAGTACATGAAGTAGTTGTTTATCCAAGAAGGGTTCCCATCAAATACCTTACAGAATTATTAAGATAGAAACATGTTTATCTCCCATATAAATACACCATGGAACACATGGACCAATTTTACCATGGACTACTTTGGAAATTTTCATCAACATTAGAGATATCACCAAGAGGGGATCATTGTCACCCACGACAAGAGAGTGAGCTGCAAGGGTCACAAAATTTGCATACCAACGATACAAACACTTGAAAGTTAAGAAAGCAACCAAGAGTAGCTCGGATGTAGTTATTATAGGGAGTCGGGGTAGCTCTACATGCATTCTTCTTTGAGCGCTTGCTAGTGCAACTTCGAAATTCAGAATAACGTAGATACAATTAGAGGAAGAACTTGGTGGCTGGCTAATTACCTGGCGGTGGCTAAACAAATGCATGTAATACACTCCCTAGCAAGAAGCTTGCGAAGCGGAGAGTCGGTTTGAATTGCTGGCCAGTCTAGCGTGACGTATGTGTTGTTACCTTTTTTGTCTGTATCTTGATACTCTGTTACCAGCATTTTGAAATTGAATTAGTGCTGCATTTGAAATACCTTTGATAAAGACTGCTAAAGTTGCACATCTGAATTAGTTGCTTAAAAAATTATGTACTGTAAATGCAGCTACATGACTCAATTCTCCCATTATGGGTGAAAATCCTAAGTCTGAAGCAAAGAATAAAAGGAAATGCATTTGTACTGTCAGAGATTTCAATTCAGTTCTTCTGAAAATGCCAGAATAGATAGATGAGCTGTTTCCCCAATCTCATTAGGTGGCACCCCTGCTGAATGCGGAGACGCCCCTGTGCTTCATGCTCTGTTGCGTCTTGATCATCCTCCAGCGTGTCACGAGGAAGTTCTGGAGCGGCATTGCCAGCGCGTGGAAATAAACTGAAATAACAGTAGCCTTATTTATCAAAACAAAATTGCATCGAAGTGTGAGGAAATAAACTGGATTCAGGAGGCAGCTCAAAGGCTCACATAGAGGAAATTACAGATAATATAAGAAATAGGGAAGAAAGAAACACAATGCCCCAAGTTCTTAAATCATGTGAGATAATAAATACATAATAGCATAAACCTTTGATGGTGTACTACATCTTCATAATGAAAAAACTACACATCTTCATATGAAAAGAAAAGTTCAGAAACCCATCTTCCCAAAAGAAAGTTACTTCGCTACTAATACTGAAGAAGCATATGGATGGTAAATAATTCATGATACCAATGATCGGAAGGAAGGGAAAATAAATACACAATAGAAACATTATATTACCTGTAGAGATGATTCTTCCATATTATTTGTGTTGTCGTCCCAAGAAGGCAGTACGATTGATGTGCAGAACTGGATGTGACGAGTACAGTTGTCCTCAAAGTCCTCAAAGATAAAAAGAGATTCCATACAGTACCTTAAAGAAAGAAAAAAGAACAACTATGATCAAGGTGTTTCAACCGGAAAAAAGGAAAATAACAAATGCAACCACTATGATGAATTCAAACACATATGAACAATCGAAGTAATCAAATTTAGACATGTGGATGAACATTCAAAGAGGTGAAAAACGAAATTGGATTTGGGCATGGGTTGTTCCTCGAAACCTGAAAATGAAAACAGCACATACAAATACACTGATTCGATGATCATTCAGATTAAAAAGGGATTTAGCCATTTCTTGTTTCACCACATGACCATGATGCGCCTGATTTACTATTGTTTGGACCATGCTGGGCTGATTTATTAAGAGTCAACATTGTATCATCATCATTGTCATAGTCAATTTTATGATAAGGATCAAAGACCCGAAGTACATTCACAAGAATGATTGATAATGCTTGTGAATAATCAAATATATTATTGTTTGCATGCATAATATAATATATTATGCTCAAAATTTATTGATCTCTCTGAAAAGTAAAGTGGCAATTAGTCAAATCCATACATGTGAAAGGTAATTAGATGATTATAAGATCGTCCTATTTGTAGAAACAAAAAATTATTGCTCTCTCCAAAGAGTACACTGCCTCTTTGAATATATCAGATGATCCTTTTGAGAGCGATATGTTCTTTTTTCATTTCCCATTGTGAAAGCTTCTCTCAATCCCTCCCTAGTCCTTACTTTCCTGGGCACGGGCTTACCTAGTTGACTGCCCACATTCATTCATTGTTCGTTCTGAGGTGGATTCGAACCACAGCAAGCGCAACAAGGATTTGGAGTCCAATGCGCTAAACTCTGCTCAACCAGCCAAAACCTAGAAGGACACTTGACATGGGTATGATTACCCGGGTACTCATGTTTTGTTACCCTAGTCGCATAAATGCTCACGACCCATGAAGATTCAAGAAGCAAGCCTAGGAAGCAGTCGACAGAAGTCTTGGTTTAGTTGAATAAAGAAATAGAAACTGACATTGTGTTGGAGTTGTAATCATAAATATGTAATCTATCCGTGTACGGCTTTAGGACCCAGCCAATTATATATAGGCTGGGAGACGCCAGCGGAGAGGGACCAAAAAACTCCTATGCAATCTGTAATAGCTTTGTCCATCGAAATCAGACGACTTTGACTCCCTTGTTTGTCTGACGTCCGATGAAATTGTGGGCCCTCGGATTTAATCCTCCGAGAATCCCTGTTATGCATACAACCACGATCCCATGATCAGTTAGTCGTGGCACATAACCGGCAAGTATCATTACAGCATCCGAAACATATCGAATTACAAGACTTACATAGATGCCATTAAGGCTACATCAATAATCATCAGCGGAATTTCATCAAGCGCAGAGCCTGATCCATGCCTTAACCTACAGGAAACTGACTGGGAGAACGTCCTAGCTCGCATAGTCGCCAACATCATCTTCTTCTTGATATCTAACCAAGTTAATAGCAAGGGACAATGCCAGTGAGTACTTTAAATGTACTCGCAAACCACCTTAAGATAACAATAATAGCAAGGGAATATGCATTAAGGCTAGGGTAGTAGGTGGGCTCCAAGAGAGGTTTTTTTCTCAATTAGTTTCTCTTGTAGATATAGCATCTACATATCTTTATTGAAAAACCTTTGTAAACATTTTGGAAACCTTTTTGAAAAGTTTTGGAAAAACATCAGGACTGGGTCACCCATTTGTTCCCGTCTTCAGGTCATCCCACGACCAAACTCCTCCCATCCCTTTCTGACCATCCCATGGTCAAAACGGGGATCTTTTCAGACCATCCCATGGTCAAAACATTTCCAAAGCCATTTCTTTTCTGAAATCCTTTTTGAAAACAAAACCAGCACCGCTCTACAGAAGTTTGTCCAACCCGTCCTTAACCGCGGACACGGCTATTCGAATAGATTTACACACTGCAGATGTTGTACACTTTATCCACACCATCCGGGTACACTACCCTGATCTTCACCGATCGTGGGTCGGACTCTCCGGATGCCCACTCCAATATAAGTGCCTACCCTATGAGTGTTAATCCCCTCAAGACCGGAACGTCGGGTACCGAGGACCAACCGGAACGCTTTTTCCGCTTCTCGAGTGTGCGCTTTCAATGAGGGGCTCATAGTAACACGTGGAGGCCAGCAGACCCTTCATTCCTTCTCCAGGTCGATGTCCCACATGGACCTTTATCGGAGAAGGCCCACCCTCCAGGGATCCCCAATCCCCTGTAGTAGTTACGAGGCAGCTCATACCAGAATAAACAAACATCAAATCCAGCCCTGTCCCATTTCCAGAGTAATGTGGTTGCACGGGGTTAAGTTGTTATAGCTAAACTGCAAAGAATCGGATGTGTTTTTGTAAACCTTTTTCCTCCATCTTTTCTTCAGCATTTTGTAGAACAAAACCTTTTTCTTTCTCAACATCTCTTGGGAGGTCCCACCTCACCAAGGTTTTATCATAAAACATTTGGTAAAACTTTTTCCAGGGTCTTCCCATCCTCTAGCTTTGCTTCGGCCAAATCGGGGTCTCCAAAGGGGTATGGTGTAATACACCATCTATTCTACTAGGGACAAGTAGGTATCATCAAGGGAGTTGTACTTAGTAGTACATAAGTCTAATACTTCGGAGGAGCCAAACCATTACCATGTATACATTAACATATAATAAAACAATGCAGTTTCATAAATAGTAGATAAAACGTGCATAAGTAAAACAGTAGGACAAGGCTTATGAGCAAGAAGGTGGCTTGCCTGAGATCAGCAATATGGCATAATTGTCCCTGGACTTCTTCTTAGGAAATCATAATAACCAATAAAAACCATCTTCTTCTACTCTCCGATATAATCGCAACTATCGTCGATAGGGAGCACATGCAAACAAACAAAAGAGCACAATCAATACAAGGCATACAATCACCCATACCAAACAGCAAGCAAGCAATTGGATAATATCAAATTAAGATTCAGTAGGTTTTGAGAGGATTGGATTAAGATGATTGAGACGGCCTTGGAGTCAGGGATGAACATCCCTTAGGGTTTATAGTCTAGAAACTACCTAAGAGGGGGTTTTGGACCAAGGACATATTCTGTATGATACCACTTTATAAAAATGATACCTACAGGTAGATGTTGATAAAATGAAACCAGCAAAAGTGGTTTCACTAATTTATCACTTTTCTTTAATTTATAATAAATGTTTTAGTGGGAAAATACTCTAGTTTTAGGAAATAAATCACCAGAAATGTTATGGAGCTCCAAAAATTATTTCCTTGGGTGGTTAGGTAGGTATTGATGTACTTGTTCACTGAGAGTTGGAATCAAGTCAAAATAATTACCATAATGCCCTCACAAAATTCCCAAAGGCAGTTCTGTACACATCTTGTATTTTTCACCAGATTAAATATACGGAAGATTTTGAGTTGATTTAAAGGTCACACGGTAGGAATTTAGAATACCTTTCTGTAGAAATTGGATACACCCAATTTGGAGTTGTGAAACTCCTGTGGTGATTTTTCTAGTGAAAGAAATAAGCCCAGAACAGATTAATTCATGATAAATCCACAGGGGCTTAGAAAATTATGGCCTCCTGGGCTTTGATAGATACTGGTATGCGGGTGTACTGGGAGTTGGAATCAGGCCCATACCCAATTTGGTTTGACCTGGAGAAATTCTTAAGGACAGAAATAGGCTGTTTTTATTATTTTTCGTGTAGTCAAACTGTAGTTCAACTGAGCATGAGACAAAGTTCCCCAGATGGGTATTTCAAATACCTATCAGAATAAATTTGATTCACTCCATTTGGTGATGTAAATCTTACCGAGTGATTTATTTATTGCAACAGATACATGTTGGTAGATTAATTTTCAATAAATAATAGAAATTATTTTTGGCAAAAGACCAGTTTTGCATGTTGTACAAAACACACATGAACCTAGTCAAAGCTTTATTTGGACAAAATGTGTAGTTTCCATTTTTATTTCGATTTAAACCAATGGGGGTAATTTCTAGAATTAACAGATCTGCTAAAAAGAAAAAGAGCAGAGGGTTCGGTGGGCCGGATTTGCAAGGGAGTTGGGCCGTGCTGTGGGGAATCGGCCCACCCGGGCAGCAGCACGCGTGGGCAGGATCCTGTTTGAAACCTGCTAGGCCGGGCCCAGCCATCAACCACTAGGGGAGGGCGAAGAGGTATAGGCGAATCTCGGCCGTTCGATTAAGACGAGATGGACGGCGGTGGTTCTTCTTCCTCGCTGGTCGGAGAAAGCAGAGGGGGAAACCCTAGATCGCGAAGGCGGTCGCAGGGGCTCACCTAGCAAGCTTCCGAAGCTCGGGAAGGGGGCGGAGATGGAGCGGTCGATGACGGCGACCCGGCAGATGGGCGGCACGATGGGTTTCCGCGCCGGGAACTGGCTCGCGCAAGGACGCCCGAGAGCAACCTCATCGGAGCTCGACGGCGCCACCAGTGGAGCTGCTCCTGGTCAAGAAAAAGGAGGGGATTATATGCGGTAGGGTGCGGGGGTTCCAGTACCATGACATGCAGGGGACAGAAAGATGGGAAGGGAGCTCGGGGCTCAGATCTTGTAGATGGCCGAGGGGGCTTCTCCTTCCTTTCTAGGTCGATGCAGAGCAGTAGGGGAGGAAGGGGGAGCTCAGGGAGGTGAGTGGAGGGGAGGGGAAGCAAATGGAGGGGCAGGGCATGCTGGGAGGGCCTCTAGCCCATTTATACCGAGGTGAGAGCTTAAGAAGGGGAAATGTCCATCTTGGACATGGGGGAGGGTAGAGCTGGCTAGTGATTGGTCTAAAGGAGGGGTGGAGAGGGGTAAGAGGGGGATCTGGTCGTGCTGAGAGGGGTAGCTGGCCTGCTGCAGCTACATTGCCTACCAATTGTAATTACCACACTCTCTCACCCTCAAATTAGCTCCAAGCACTAAAGACAAGGGGAAGAGGGTTTGCTACAGTGATGCTACAGTGCAATTCGACCAGAGAGTTAAGAGGTGTGTTGTGCAAGTTTGTCTGACCAAGTGGTATAGGTTTGGTGGGTTTTTGATTTGAGGATTTGTCTCCTTGGAAATTTGATCAAATAGATGGCTATGAAGAAAGTCTAAAAACTTTCATTGGACAAGATGGGTAAATGGTACTGGTGGGTAGATAAGGTCAAGATACACCTCCAGGATTTATTTGAGATTTTTCAGAGGATTTTTAGTCCACTTAAATCTATTTACTCAAAAAGTGCAGAAGGGGTTTATAGAAGATCATTCGATAATTTTACATTAGACAAGGTTGGTTTTTGGTTGGAGATGATCCCAAATGTGAATACACACCTAGGGGAATTTTCCCAAGATTTATTGAGGATTAAAAGTATTTTAAACTATTATTATTCTATTTCAGCCATTTAAGAGAATAGGCAAAAAGAAACAATAAAGCTCTTCAAAAATATTAATTGAGCCAAAATTTGGGGAAGTGTTTTGGCAAAACCAAATTTTCCTTTATGGGAGAAGTTTTGGAGATTTTGACTATTAAAGAGATTAATTAGATTTGGAGCCATAATAATTTTGGATAATATTTGATATATCTTGATGATCAAGGTAGATGATGTAGACAAGGTGTATCAAGCATTTGCAACCTTGGGATTGGAGAATCCAAGTTGATTTTGGTGAAAACTAGAGATTTAAGGATCTTGGGTAAGATTGTTTTCATGCCACCAAAACCATGTTGGATCTTAGAGCTCAGGACTCCCCTTGGGGCATGGGATATATGGATGGATAGAACAAGTGATGGAGAATGTAATGGTGTAGGGTTTTGATCTTGATCCTGCTTGACTTCACCAAGACAGGCTTTCAAACTTTGAATAAAATAAGCCTGCCAAAGCAGATTATCAACTAGCCTTCAAAACCTTGTGGGTTTAAGTAGCACAAAGATCCACTTGGAACAAGTGAAGTAGATATTGATAGACCTATATTAGTAGAACACAATCATACAAATAGTTGGTCAATAGAAGGTTGGATGAGGGTGTGAGCTTCTGTCAAAGTAGGCATGTTGACTAGATTTGTAGGAAAAGTTATTTTCTTGCCTACAAAACCATCAAGAACAAGTGGGTTGGAGGATGATCTAACCAAGGGAAATATTGGGCCTTGGTAGTCCTTAGGATGTTTAACAAGATGGTTCAGATGCATTTTCAGTAATGCACAAGGGTTGGGAAAGGGAGGCATTCAAAAAGGTGATGTTGGAAATAGCTTTCCAGACTTGGCCAAATTTGGCAGATTTTGGGTTTTTGACTAGAGCACGAGAGGGGATGTTTTTTATGAGTTGCAAGGTACCCAAGCATCATCAAATGGATGATGTTGAAGTGTAGATTGAGTATAAATAATCCATGCTTGATATTGGTCTTCATTGACTTGGAAACTTCTAGAAGGGATGTCTTCAAAATTGATCTGGTTAAGGGTGTTACATGATCCCTAGTGGCTAGAGATCAGATCCATCTTGTATTCTTGCTTAGGGTTTGGGGATTTTAAAGTTTCTTGATCCTAGAGGATGAGATCCTAGAGTAGCTCATACTACTACTAAGCAAATAAATCAAGTAGCAGGTCAAGGCAACTCATCTTACAGACAATCAACTACTACTAGGGTTACCATCGGGCTTAGCTTGAGGTAAGGTTGAGGCATTTTGAAAAGGGTTGGAGTTTGAATAAGATGAGAGTCCTTGGCATCTTTACCAAGAGTAGAATTCAATTTCTTCATAAAAAAGGTTTTGTTAACTCTAGAGATAAGAGTAGTAGAAGGTTCTCTTGAAAACATAAGGAGATTATGTTATATAGCTCTCCATAGTTTGATCAATAGAAGCTACTAAAATTGTTTTGGTTACATAAGCATCTTGGCTCATGTTTTGCAATGCCAAAACATTTGAGAATATAGAAATTAAGCCAAGACTATTTTGGTAAGTAGCTTTTGTCAACTGGTGTTAAGGTAAGGAGTATATCATCTAATACATAATCATATGCATAAGCATATCCAAACAACAAGAAAACACTTCAGCATTAAACAAGAAAAAGTTTTTGTTCCCTCTGATTTTTGCATTCTGGACAACTAATCAGGGTTGCTGAAATTGGGATGTTACAGAAATCCCCAGCGTTCTCTTTTCCACAAAACCCTATGTCCATAACCATGGACATTGCCGAGGTTACCCCTCGTCAATTGGTGCCGTCTGTGGAAAATCTGAATGCTGGAGCCATGGATTCGGCGGATCCCTTTTCATCAAGCAACAATTCGACGGAAGCGGAACCACGTCTGCCCACTCCTGTTTCAGTCTCTGCTGAATTCAATGGCGGGTCAAATCTGATCATCGAAAGTTTCCACTTTCGGGTGGAGAAACCTGAAGAACCACGCCTCTCGGCTCTGATCTCATCGGGACCATCGGTCGAAAAAACTACGCCTACGGCAATACCCACATCTTATGTCAGATCATCCGCATAAGCAACATTCTAGCCGGAAAAAAGCAAGGAAAACTCTAAAACATAGCAGATATGGGGGACCTTGATGGCCTTTACGACGATCTCTCCCTCGGATCAGACTCTCTGGCAACTCCACTGCGTGGATTGAGCCCAACAAACAAAGAACCCGAGGAAAGCGGCAAAAGCATCGACTTTGGAATCAGGATGGTCGAAATCTACCCAGATCAAAAATCACAGGACCTCACTGATCCCCCAAACAGTGTCTCCCTAGGGACAGATGACGACGTCACCATTTCATACATAACTCACCACCAAGTGTGCATGATCATCGAGGAAACCTCAGCCCCGCACGACTCCAATGGTAACCCCCTCGTTGACCCCAATGATATTTTATCGAATGACAATGCATGAAATCACGGAAACAGGGGAGATCAAGGGAACGAAGAGACATGACGAACAACCGCATAGTCTAGCGAGGAGAAGAACCACGAAGAGGCGAGAGGCAAACTCTCCGGCTATCAGCTGAAGCATGGCAAAGAGTAAGGGACGCAATCTCGGGTGTAGTCCCGATGACAGCAGAGGCAACACGCGAGGACCTGATGGCCTACCAATACTTGCTTCATCACAAGAAGAGGGGTCTACTGAAGATGCAAAGGCAACTCGACGAAAGGAAAAAGATAGCCGATGAATCTAGCCTTCGTGGGGCTTAGCTAAGATCCACCTGAGGATCAGGAAGCGTAACCGGGGGAGCACCACCAAGGAGGGGAACCTCACAACTCCAAAACATCCCCGAAGTTGAGAGAAACAAACTGACCCGAGACCTCGATCTATCGTTCATGTCCGTAGATCCAACGGGATACATCAAAGCAAAAACAGCCCAAGCCGCAATTGTAGCCGCACAAACGTACCCGATCACAACACAACCCGCACCCGTCGATCCTCATGTGGCTCTCCACCGTTCTGCTCTCATGAACCTCTGCATGGTGGGTGCATCCCTTGCGCAAGCAGAGCAAGGAGTCATACGACAACCCGACAGATCCCCACACTGTCATAACAGCCCTCTGCAGGTGGGACGCACCCGATGATCTCGATCAACACATCGGGCACACTTCTCCGGCTCCGAGCCGCGGAATACCGCAAGAAACGACCTCACACCACACAGAAACGACGGGTCAAGGGATGAAGGATGTAGCCAAAGATACTACAATGGTGACAACAAAGACGACTACGAATTATGCGGAGACATCTTCTTTACTCAACAGGTTTGCAAGACCCCAGTACCCAAAGATTTCAAAGATTTCAAACCTCCTCCTTCCGCGCCCCTCTGCCTCTAGCTCTTCTTCTCCTTCGTCTTCCCCGCGATAGCGCCGCCGCCACTGCTTCTAAGTAGCAGCATCGCCGCCGTACTGCTTCCCCACGCCTTTGCATCGCCGCCACCGCTACACGCCTCCTCCGCCACGGGCCGTTGTCAATCTAGGCCGTTGCCCCCCACCGCCGCTAGCACCAGTGAGGGCAGCGGACACAAGATGACAGAAGAGGAGCTCGCCGTCGCCGAGCAAGAGATGGAGGAAGACCTCGCCACGGCGGACCGAGGTGCGTGGGCCGGGTCCTGGGTCTGCCAAGACGACCTGGACTAGCTCTACCGCACCAAACGCATCTCCGCTGGCGTCACCGCATGCCTCACCTCCGCCGAACTCGCCCCCTCGCCCAATCCGGGTGAGTACATCGTGTTCTTGTCCCACTTCCAATGGGGGTTCGGTTTGCCGGTCAGCGACTTCTTCCATGACTGGTTAAGCACCTACGAACTCTAGCCGCACCACTTTCCTGCCAACGCAATTACTTCTCTTTCCGCTTTCGCCTCCACGATCGAAGGCTATGCCGGACTATGGCCCACGAAGGAGCTACGGATCCGGTTTTTCGGCCTTCGTCGTAATGTTATTCCGAACATTCAACTTGATCCGGAGGACAAGCAGCTCACTCAGTTCGGAGCTGCGTCCATCTCACCCCGGAGGCTGTCTGTTTTCCCCCGGGTCACCAGGCTGGACTCCTGCAAAGGATGGGCCCGGACTTTCTTTTATGTCCGGAATGTGGGCACCGAAGACTTGATCCGGCTGCTCCCCTATGCTCCGGGTCCTCCTAACCCGGAGTTATGGGACGTTGTCCCCAAGAAGCCCACGGCCTTGGCTAACTTGGTCAACAAAAGGTTCGCGGAGCTAAAGGAGCTCGGGTTGCGCAACGAGGATGCCATGATCACGTTCGTCCGCAACCGGATCTCCCCCCTCCAGAATCGCACTCACAAGGTGTGCCACATGAGCTGGGGCCGCGACCCCAACCGGACCTCGTCCTTCGAGTTGAGCAACATGGAGATCTATCGCCGGGTCAAGGCTCTCTTCACCACGCACAAGGACTTCTCCTCTGAGTGGACGTGGGGCATTGAGGTCGTGATAGGCCTCCTCTCGTGGTTAGTTTTGTGTCGCAAACTTTCTCCGAATTAAACCTCATGTCGGTCGTTGTTGTATTTTTAACTCTGTTGTCTGTTCTTTTCCTTAGCTATTCCTTCAGCAGACCCTAGAAGATGGCACTGATCCCACCCTTAAGTGGGTGCCTGACCGGGAGACCTTAGAAGAGGAAGAGCCGGATCAGGAGATGTTCCTCCTGATGACCGACGCTACGAAGCGACCCACCGGTAAACCCTCTTCCATTAGAGATTGGCCTGATGATGAAGATGATGAAGATGTCGAGGTGACGGAAGCTATTGACGCTGTCCCCCTTTCTTATGCTTTTCCGGCTTCAGCTAACCCCGGTGGCCAGATCCACGAGGACCCTCCCCTTGCTACGGGTGAACCTGTTCCGGTAGCGCCGAAGAAGAAGCGTGGAGCTGCATCAAGTTCCTCCTTCGGACCTTCTCAGCCCGCCAAAAGGCGAAAGAAGTCCGGAGACAAAACCACCTCCAAGCCAGCATGCAAGGCCCCAGCACGAAGGACTCGGAAACCCAAGGAGCCCTTGACCTCGGATGCGTAAGCCTTCTTTCCCTCTGCAATTTTTTTTCCTTGCATTGTTTTAGTTTCTCTTTTGACATTATTTGATTTGGCAGGGTTGCGGTGGAGGTCCCCTAGAGTGGATCTAGCATCTCTTCGCCGCTCCGACTTAGCCCTTCTCCCCCTCATGACTACGAGTCACGCCCGCTGAGCCCTATTCCAGAGGGTTCTGCGGCTGCTCTGGGCTCTGCTCCACCTCGTCAAGAGGGGGGTAACCTTGGAGCGGGGGAGACTGGCCCAGCGGAGGCAGCGGCATCCACGACTTCGGCTACGCCGCAACCCGCAACCACCGAGACTACCTCAGCACCAGCATCAACTCCGGCACCAGCACCAACTTCGGCAGCAAAAACATCAGCAGCAGCACCAAGTTCAGCAACAAGAGCACCAGCTCCAAGCTCCTCCGCCTCGTCCGAGTCTTCTTAGTCTCGGCGAGGAAGTACCCAGGCAGCTCCTAAGGGGAAATCTGCTGCGACCACTTCTTCTTCCCAACAACCCAAGGGAAAAAAGGCCCCTGATGCCACTAGGACAACATTCGTCGAGGCTGGACAGCGTACCCTCGCATCCATGCTTTCCAAGAAACCTCCAGCCCCGAAGGACGTCCCTGCAGAGCCAGCTAATGCGCAGCAACTTGTTCTGCACACCAGCCTGGCCCTTGCCCTGGTTGAGAGGAGAGAGGCGCATGCGAAGGGCTTGGTGGCACCCCATATGCCCACCGGCGAGCGATACCCTCCGAGCCTGATTGAGTTTGTCATGAATTGGAACAAGGCAGAGGTAGTCCAAGACGCTAATATCCCGGAGAAGTTCGGTCCTGCCGAATTCTTCGCTCAAATGAACACCGCCTTTAAGGTGCTCAACATCGCGGGTCGGATGATGGAGGTACGTTACTCGTTTTCCTTAGCCAGTTGTAGGTATTTAGTAATATAACCATTAGTCCCCGAGCCTCCGGGGGAGTAACTTGTTACTCGGTCGGATGCTCCTTAGAAAACTAATGTATCTCCTTGATAACTTCAAATATGCACAGACCTAGAGTCGGTTTAAGTTCCACTTGGCCCGGATTTAGTACACTTCGAATATGCACACACCTAGAGCCGGGTTAAGTTCCACTTGGCCCGGGTTTAGTACACTTCGAATATGCACACACCTAGAGCCGGGTTAAGTTCCACTTGGCCCGGATTTAGTACACTTCGAACATGCACACACCTAGAGCCGGGTTAAGTTCCACTTGGCCCGGATTTAGTACACTTTGAACATGCACACACCTAGAGCCGGGTTAAGTTCCACTTGGCCTGGATTTAGTACACTTCGAACATGCACACACCTAGAGCCGGGTTAAGTTCCACTTGGCCCGGATTTAGTACACTTCGAATATGCACACACCTAGAGCCGGGTTAAGTTCCACTTGGCCCGGATTTAGTACACTTCGAATATGCACACACCTAGAGTCGGGTTAAGTTCCACTTGGCCCGGATTTTGTACACTTCGAATATGCACAAGGCTAAGTTATATCTTTTTACCCTTTGCAGGTGACCACCAACCGTCGTAGTGCTGAGTTTTAGCGTCTCCTTGATACCCATAAGACGCTGCGCGCCAAGCATAATGCACTTCTCGCTGAACACGAGAAAAGGGGTAAGTTTCTTCCTTGGCACTTCTCCGTTTTTCTTCATTTTCCTCTGCCGAACTAACCTATCATTCGGTTTCGGCAGCTGGGGTGGAGGCTGAGAACAAGCTTATGAGGAAGAACCTGGATCAGATCAAGGGTAAGTTACTTTTGTCCGACCTTGCTATGCTTTCCATCTCCTTTTCTCCTTGGCTCGGCGAACATTCATACCTCGGCTCTGCCGGGTTAATACACTATTTCAGCATCTCTTGAAGATAGTGTGCCCATGCCTGATATGATAGTGCATTTTCTCGAATAAGCAGGACAACATCAAGCCGAGCTCAAAAAGAAAAACGATGAGCTTGCCCTCCTCCGGACCAAGGATGATGAGATCGCCAGGCTCAAGGCCGAGATGGAGAAAATGAAAGCACAACACCAGTTCGAGCTCCAAAAGGTTGGCCAGGATTACACAGAAGAGCACGAGCGCCTCAATCTCCAGATCACCAAGGACCAGGATCTACTCAAGGAGGCCGACACCGAGCTTAAGTCGGTGAATGCTGAACTTGTGCAGCTTCGCAAAAGACGTGGTGACTGTACCAGGGAGTTGACCCGGATCCTCAGCCATATATCACGTAAGCTCCTTTCCCTTATCCGACATATTTATCCGGGTTACTTCACATGTCTTTTCTCTTACTTGTTTCTCTTGTCTCGTTTTCAGGCAAATTTCCTGAGGGCACTGCCATCGCGAGCGTTGCAGTTGCAGATTTCCGCCGAGAAAGGGGTACTCCCGCTGCTCCTGGCGGTGAGGAGATTCCTTATGACATGGAGGACCTGTTGGTCAGCCTGTCATCTCGCGTGGAACTCATCAAGAACTATGGCAGGGATATCCTTGACGTTGCAGTCCGAATCTTCAACACGTTCTGGCCTGGAGAAGACACTCCAGAGACTACCACAATTCTTGTTGCGAAGTTAATGGAAATCGAGACCCAGCTTGACCTCTGGAGGGAGTTCGCTGGACGTGCTATAGCTGATACCGTTCTTCACCATATACTCACGTGGTACGAGAAGATCGATCTCAACCTCCTGACGCGCCTGCGCACCGGGTCCAAATGGACCAATGACCCAAAGTGGGTAGCTCGGCGCCAGGCTTGCGCCCATAGCCTCATCGAATATGCTCCCATTCATGAATGGACTGAGGGACCGAGCTTCCTGGAAGCCGCTGGTGACGAAGAGGTTGAGAACGTTCAAGATGGCTCGGACGAGGATGGAGAGGACGATGCCTCGGATATTGAAGACGGTGAAGATGATGCCGAACTTCCTCCTCCTGCTGCTCCTTGAGTGAAAACACTTGAAAACTTATCAGATCCCCGGTATGCCGGGTGGAATTGTATCCAGTACGCATGTGATATTTTGCTACTAAGTTTCTTATGCCGGATTAGCTTGGGCGTAGTCCCCGAGTTTCATTTTCTTGTTCGTCCAATCTTTTGGCTCGGTTCGTGTCTACCTTGATTCGGTTTTACAACTTACAAATCCGAGCAACAAAAATTGTTTTAACAATACTTGGAAACTTTAGGCTTAGCTCAAAATAATTCAACATAGTAATTTGAATGTAAATACAAGGTTAGTCCGGAAAACAAACATTGGCTCGATTAAGTTCTTTTCCTTAGTCGTTTTTCATGTGCCAGGCAGTTCCAACCTTGTTCTCTTGCTTGCCATGAAGCCAATTCTTGTTGGATAGCAGCAAGTCGAAGAGTTGGGTTTTTGCTGCCCACACACTACTAAACCGAGTTAAGTAGAACAACTTACTCCAGCTGACGTATAAATAATAAAAGATAACAAATATTATTAAGGCAGTCCCCGAGTTACTACTCGAGGTGCCAACATTTCATTGATAGGCTCATTGCCGGCATACATACCGACATCTGAGAAGACCCGGATACATACACTTCTAAACTAAGTGTAGAAAGGACGAAGTAGAGCTACATTCCACGTACGCTTAGATTCCTCGCCGGACCTGTCCGCCTTGTTCTTTTCCTGTGGCTTTGCATCTATAAGATAATAAGAATCATTGTGCAATGCTTTGCTCACAATGAATGGCCCTTCCCATGGGGGGATAATTTATGCTTGCCAGTAGTACGTTGCACCAACCAGAGCACCAGATCGCCTTCCCGAAAGACTCGGGGGCTTACTTTCCGGCTATGATAGCATCGGAGATTTTGCTGATATATGGCGGATCTGGACAATGCTAGTTCTCTCGCTTCTTCCAGCAGATCAACATCATTTTGCCGGGCTTCTTGCACTTCGGCTTCTGTGTATTGGATGACCCTAGGCGAATCATGCTCTATGTCGGCTGGTAATACAGCTTCTGCCCAATATACCAGAAAAAACGGTGTATAGCATGTTGATCGATTCGGAGTTGTTCTTAAACTCCACAGTACCGCTGGTAGTTCTTCTATCCGGCAAACCTCTGATCTTTGCAGCGGCTCAATGAGCCGGGGTTTTATCCCGGATAATACTAATCCGTTGGATCTTTCCACTTGTCCGTTCGATGCGGGGTGGGCTACCGAGGCTATGTCCAGCCGGATCTTCTTATCCCGGCAGAAACGCGCAAACGCTCCTTCAGCAAAATTTGTGCCATTATCAGTGATGATACTGTGAGGATAACCGTATCTCAAGATGATGTCTTTGAGAAATGTTACGGCCGTAGCTCCATCACACTTTCTTATAGGCTTCACTTCAATCCACTTTGTAAATTTGTCCACCATGACCAAAATGTGAGTCATATTCCCCCTTGCTGCTTTAAACGGGCCAACCATATCCAAGCACCATACGGCAAATGGCCATGTAATTGGTATGGTCTTGAGCTCCTACATTGGCATATGTGTCTTGGTAGCATACCTCTGACATCCATTGCATTTTCTCACCAGATATTCTACTTGTTCTAAGGCACTTGGCCAGTAGAATCCATGTCGGAAAGCTTTTGCCACCAAGGCTCAGGACGAGGTATGATGCCTGCACTCCCCTTGATGTATATCTCGGAGGATGTCAAGCCCTTCTTTCGGGTCAACGCGTCGCTGGAGGACATTGGTCACACTCCTTTTGTATAACTCGGAATTGATGATCATGTATGCCTTAGCTCTCCTCTGTGTTTGCCTGGATAGTACCTCCTCAGTGGGCAAAGTTCCATCTTCCAGGAATTGAAATATAGGTAGTGCCTAAGCTAGTATTGCTCGCACGGGGAACACATCCTCGTCAATTTCCATATGATCCACTGACATAACTTCAACCGGATCACGCTGAGCAGTCCTCGGGTCTTGCGAAGCAGTCCCCAGGTTCGCTGAGGCAGTCCCCGGGTTTGCCGAGGCAGTCCCCGGGTTTCGCACACCACCTCCCATGTCAATGTCCATGGGCACAGCTCCGGATTTTGTATCTTCCGGGACGTAAATTGAGTTGGTTTCTGGGGACGGCCTAATAGATGGTTTTTTGAGGTTCTCTAATGCTACACCCGGTGGAATTGCTTGTCGGGTTGACCCGAGCTTTGACAACATGTCGGCAGCCTCATTTTCCACCCAGGGTACATGATGAAATTCGCATCCCTCAAAGTAACTAGATATCTTCTGCACATAAAATCTATACAGAGCCATGTTTGGATCAAGGGCATCCCATAGTCCCGACACTTGTTGTACTACCAAATCCGAGTCACCAAAGCACAGGATCCGACGTATCCCAATCTCTTTTGCCACTTTGAGCCCATGCACAAGTGCTTCATATTCAGCGACATTGTTTGATGCCGTGAAATGGATCTGCAGCACGTATTTCAGCTGGTCCTTCTTTGGTGAGGTAAGTACGACTCCGGCGCCTAGCCCGGTTTTTGTTTTTGACCCATCAAAGTGCATTCGCCAATAGTTTGGATCTGGTAGTGGCGGTTCGTATTGCACCTCGGCCCAGTCCACAAAAAAGTCCGCCACAGCTTGAGACTTGATTGCTTCTCTTCTGTCATATTGTGGCGCATAAGGAGCTACTTCAATTGCCCATTTTGCAATTCTGCCACTCGTATCCTTGTTACTCATTATCTCGGATATGGGAGCCTCACATATTACCCTGATGGGATGCTCCTCAAAGTAATGCTTCAGCTTCTTAGCTGCCATGTACACGACATACGCCACCTTTTGATAGTGTGGATAGTTCTGCTTTGAGGCTGATAATACCTTGCTCAGGTAATACACAGGCCTTTGCACCGACTTACCTTCCTCGTCACGCTCCACCACTATCACGGCACTTACAACTCGGTTGGTTGCGGCTATATAGAGCAACATTGGCTCCTTTGATAGTGGAGAGGCTAACACTGGTGCAGTGGCTAACATCTTCTTTAAGTGGGCAAAGGCTTCATTGGCCTACGGCGTCCAAACGAACCTATCCGACTTTTTCATGAGTTGGTAGAGAGGCAATGCCTTTTCTCCCAACCGACATATAAACCGACTCAACGATGCTAGGAAACCAGTGAACTTCTAGACATTGTTAAGACACTTCGGCAGTTCCATTCATTCAATGGCCCGGATTTTAGTTGGATTAACTTTGATACCTCGGCTGGAGACGAGAAATCCGAGTAACTTTCCAGCCGGGACAGCGAAGGTACATTTTTCTGGGTTAAGCTTCATCCGGAACCTTCTTAGGTTCGCGAATGTCTGCCTGATATTGTCAAGGAGCGTTTTGCTTTCCTTGGTCTTGATAACCACATCATCCACATACACTTGTACATTTTGACCAATTTGGTCATGCAAACATTTTTGCATACATCTTTGGTACGTTGCCCCTGCATTACGTAAGCCAAACGGCATGGTGCGGTAGCAATAAGCCCCGTACGGGGTGATAAATGCAGTCTTTATTTGATCATCCGGATTCAGAGGTATCTGGTGGAAACTAGAATATGCATAAATGAACAACAACAATTAACATCCAGTAGTTGAGTCTATGACCTGATCTATCCTTGGCAGTGGAAATGGATCTTTTGGACACGCCTTGTTCAGGTTCGTGTAATCGATACACATACACCAAACCACCGCCACATTCGGATCGTCCTTCTTCTTCTCGACCAGCACCGGATTAGACAGCCAATCCGGGTAAAAAACTTCCATGATAAATCCTGCAGCTAGTAGCCGAGCTATCTCATCTCCAATGACCTTTCTCCTATCCTTGGCAAAGCGGCGGAGAGGTTGCTTCACCAGCTTTGCTCCGGGTCTCACGTTTAAAGAGTGCTCGACCAACTCCCTCGGAACACATTGCAAGTCCTGTGTGGACCAAGCAAAAATATCCTGATTCTCACGGAGGAAGTTGACGAGCGCGCTTTCCTATTTGTCACCTAACCCGGCACCAATTGTTAAGGTGCGCTCTGGGAACATATCATCAACAGGAACTTTCTTGGTATCTTTTGTGGCTTGGAATGAGACACTTCCATGCGGGTTACTCAGCGCCGGCATATACTACTGCGCGGACTGAGCCAATGCCGCCACCTCTTGGATTTTCCTTTTCTCTTGCGCAATCACGAGTGACTCAGCCAGGTTAGACCCGGCCGACACACACTCAATGGAACATTGGAAATCCCCAGCAATGGTAATCACTTCGTTTGGCCCGGGCAACTTCATCTTCAAGTAACTGATGTGACAACTTGCCATGAACTTGTTCAGTGCTGGCCTTCAGAGTAACGCGTGATACGCACTTTCCAAGTTCACCACTTCGAATTCCAAATTTTCAGTTCGGCAGTTCTCCCTCGTGCCGAACAATACGTCAACTCGGACCTTGCCTATGGGCTCACAAGAAATGCTGGGCACAATACCATGGAAAGTTGTCCTTGTAGCTTGGAGCATGTTATCCGAGATACCTAACTTGCGCATTGTATCCGCATACATGATGTTAATGCTACTGCCATTATCAATCAGTACCTTTGAGAACCTTAAATTGATGTTAGGCCCAATGAATGTCGGATCCAGCACCAACGCATACGAACCAGGACTTGGCATAAGCTTGGGATGATCTTTAATGCTCCAGGTGATTTCTTGGTCCGACCAAGGCATATACGTCGTCACCGCAGGCATTACTGCATTCACCTCCATATGCCGGCGCTGCAAACTTTTTCTATCTGTTTCCTCAGTGGTAAACACACAGTAACTCTGACGATGCTCTCTGTACTCATTCCTCCCCTCATTTTCGGGGTACCTCTGATCCGGCTGATGCTGGTTTTCCACCTGATGCACTGCATCCCTTCTCTCATGGTTATCATACCTCGACGGAGGAGGAGGCAACATTAGCTGTTGCGTGTTCGCTCTAGAGAGCAACTGCTGCCGGGGTAACTCCTGCCGAGGTTGATCATTCCGGGGTGCCTGAGCATTCCCCGAACCACCTTGCTCTATTTTGCGCATCCACTCACACTGCCTTGTTGTATGACCCGCTGGGTTACTCGGATTTCATGTGTGAAATTTACACGGCTGATCCAACATTGACTCATAAGTATACCTCGGACGGTCCTTCTTTTCTTGCCACTGTTTCTTCTGCTCTGGCGTCCAAGTTTTCTTGCCATCATTTCTCGGAGTCCATTGCCCTCCAGTTTTCTGACGTTGATTTCCCCTGCTCCGGGCTGATCTTGATTCACAGCTGCAACTTGTTGCGAACTGTACCAGTGATCCGGTCTGTCATCTCTTCTTTTACCTCTGTAATCATTCCTCCGGGATGATCCTGCTCCATCTCTCTGGTAGTATTCATCATTTGACTCGTTTGACACGAGCCTAGGTTGAGTCGGATCACCCAGAGCATACAAATCAGCGATCCGGATCATCTCTGCCAGTGTAGTTGGCATTTTCCTTTGCAACTTTTTCCATAGCTCGCTTGCATATCTGCATCCTTGCGCAAACCACGCTATGGCATGTGACTCTATCACGCCCTCACATGAGTTTCTCACGGTGCACCACCGGGTTAAGAACTCTCGGTCCGTCTCATTCGGTCTTTGCTTACACATAACTAGGGTCCATGGCCTATTTGGCCTCTGATACGTACTTGAGAAATTGCTGATAAACATTTCCTCAAAATCTATCCAGCAGTTAATACTTATGGGTGGCAAATTGTTCAACCACACCCTCGCTGGCCCCTCCAACATCTGGGATACATATCTCACATCCCATCTCAAGTTGCATGTAGCAATTTTCACAGCTGTAGCATAGTTTATCAACCAATCCTCCGGCTTTGTACTGCCGTCATACGTCTTAGTACCTCTGGGTAACTGGAAGTTAGGCACCGGAGGCTCCTTCATGATCCGGGGCCCAAAACGCGCAGGACCCGGAGGACCTTGACACTCAATCTGTTCCGACCTATACAGTCAATCCAGTTTTAGCCTGGCATCATCCAGCATCAAATCTCTGCTTCCCAATCTCGACCCTATCACATGATAGTCCGGCCTTGGGTGTCCCGGATTCACCATTTCCGAATCTCCATCATTATACTGGTCCTGCTCTCTTGGAGCGCCTCTCTGTTGCATACCCCGGCCGGCACTTTGCTCTTGCCTTGGTATATTCCGATGTTGCGGTTGTCCTGCCGAGTTACGTTGTCCGGCGTTGCCATTTACAGCGTTTCCTTGACCGGCATTGCCTTGGTCGCGATTACCTCGGCCAGCTTCACCTCGGCTCACACTTCATCGATCATCATTTATCTGTACTTCTTTTCCTTTCCCTGCCCTCGTCAGGTCATACGGGGCGATCTGTTTGTTTCTTCTGGCCGAGGTTACTACCTCTTCTCTCCTAGGGCCGCCATGAGGAGATGATGCGGCTCCAGCGGATTTCTCCGGGTTACCCACCGCCGAATGAACGATCTTGGAGGCCCCAGCTCTCTCCGGGTTTGCCCTGAGCAGTTCCTCATTTTGTCTGTTCGCGATCCGAACCAACTCATTGACCCTTTCTTGCTGCCTCTGACGGGATTCACCCGTAAGGCCCTCTAGCTCGGATCCAGCTGCATGTGCTGCTCTGAGGTTTTTAGCCGGGGTACACTACCTCGGCAGCCCCACGGACAAACAGTTTTCTGACTCCTCAATCCTGGTATCACCCTCTTTGTTCATTTCACTCATGAGATTTCTCCCCTTTACTTTTACAGCATCAACTTTGTTTGCCTTTGCGTACTCGCGCAGCGTCATGTTCAACGACTGCTGAGCCGCAGCTATCTTTTTTGCACCTTCTAGAATTTTTTTCCTAGTCTCCTCTAGCTCGGCTTGTGCCTGAGCCGGATCTACTACTGCTGCTACAGGGTTTGCCAAGCTATCCATCGCTTCCCGCAACACATTCTTCGGCCTCTCTAGCAGAGGACCTCTACCTTTCCTTGGTGCCTTGGGTGTTACCTCCGGATCTGGTGCCGGATCCTTGCTTGTGCCAGCGCCAGGCGCAGTCATCATCACCTCAGCATAGTCCGGGGAGCGAGTGATACGCGCCCCGTGATCCACGCTAAGGGAACGCTCGCCCGCCTCGACGACGTGCCGCGGATGAACGCAGGATACATCCACAACGACGTAGACCTTGTGCACGCCGAGCTTGACGAAGAGGTCGTTGCGTGGAAGAGGACACGTGCCGAAGCAGCCAGCGTTGTCGCTGACGAAATCCAGCACTCCAAAGCGCTAGACGAGCCCGGAGACGATGCGTTCGCCGGTGTCGATGAGGTTTCCCGTCCGGATCTTCACCCCTGCTAGCGCCGCTAGCCCCACGGTGGGTGCCAACTATCATGGTGGTGTCACGGCAGATGCCATGGATAGGCTAAAGGTGGGGACTAAATGCACTAGGGGAATCCAGGGAGGGATAATGAGGTGATTCCTCACACAGAAGATTTATATATGATTCACTTCCAAGGTTATAAGTGCTCCTAGAGCTATATTGGCGAGAGGAGGAAGAAGGAACTCTCTTACTCTCACCAACAGTAGACCCGTACAAGACCTACCAGAGATCGACCCTTAGAACCTAAACCAATCTGAATAGCGGAACCCCCTTCTATAGAGGCCCTAGCCCTCCTTATATAGGGGGGCTAGGTCTCTACTTAGGGCATACGTGGAGGCATATTCCAGGGAATATGCCTCCTCCCAAAATAGTAAGCCGGCCGGGTTGCTTTCCCCCGCGTCACCCATGTAGAGGCTACGTGAGCCTCTGCGGCGCCTGCGTCAGCCGACACGAGCGTCGTCACCTCTTGTCGGCCACGCCTCGGTGGTCCTGCCCCTGTTCGCTTTGCTCATGCAGTGCGTACCGGGGTTGCTTTTGACCAGCGAGATTCCTTCCTTCTCCTAGAAGCTAGATATGACCCGGATCATAGTTGACCCGGCCACACCCATTCTTGCATACAAGTTAAATTCTCCTATCCGACTTACCGCTTAAGTCGGTCGAGGCTCCGTTAGATGGACATCCCCTGGTCCGGGTTACTCCGAGACTCGGCCTGCCTTGAGGTGACCCGGCCAGCGTCCGCTTTGGCCTTGCCGAACCTCGGCTAACTCGGCCTTTTATACCCCGGTGTGACCCTACCCGGGGGTATCCCCCCAACAATTAATTAATCGGCTCAGCAGAGAGCAATGAAGAATAGGCAGTAAGTGGTAATTGACATGAACCAATAAGAATTAGAGATACACCTCTATTCTCACAATACATTTGAGTAGTGTCTATTCATTCATACATCACCACTCGGTACCAGACTCCCTGGTGATGGTGGCCGACCGATCTGCTTCAACTTCGCGCTAGTACACCTTCTAATCCCCTGTACCCTGTGTCAACCTTCGTGATATTGATTCACCCACTAGTAGGAAAAGGCCTAGTGGCGGCATTCGGAAAAGGTGGTTCATGGCGTTGAGCCCGCATGCCACTAACCTCGCGCCACTCGTAGGTCCTAGTAGTGCGTCTCGATGGAACGCGGCCATTATGGCTCGTATTGGTGGCGTTCAATCCAAACACCACCATTATATCTCGTAGTCGTGGCGTTCACCTTGGATGCTAGGAGTGAGTTAGTCTGAACGCCTATGGTAGAGCACCAACAACATATTTTTCCCTGCCACGGCAGGGAAATACGCCAAAATGCTGCCGCGGCATGGTTTCAGACAAGTATATAATAAAATAATTAATTAAAGAACATAGAAATAATAGACGACTGAAAGTCGATAGTTAATTAATTAAGCAAGTCTATAAGAACTGTTCGCACACCGGATTACAAAGTAACATAGTACGTAGGTCTAGACCTTAATTATTACAATATATGAAGGCACACACAATATCTAATTAACAAATTTTTGATGCAACACTCGAGAAGTACTTCTTCTTCAACAGATGAAATGGAAGAATGTCATCATATGTCATGATAGATGGTGCCTATCCACTGTGTTGTCGAGCCAAGTGATCAGTCACCTCCTCCGGTTCTTCTATACCTCCGTGGAACGCAGCTTGATCGTCTATGACGTCTTTGTTGAGGATATCTACAAGTTTGACTTGGATGCATTTGAGCTCATCCATATGATGATCACCTCCCTTCTTCTCTAGTTCGAGGCTCCATTTCTCGATATCTTTGGTCAAGTCAAAGGTGTTAGCCGCATGTACATATGCGCTGATGTGATGCATGACATAGTAGATGTCCATAATATCATTGTGGAAAGCATCGTGATCCGGTTGTTGCACGCAAGGGAATGATTCTTTGATGAGGAAGCCTGGCAAGTTGCCGCCACCTTTCCTTCTGTTAATCTTAAGTATGTTTCCTCCATGGGTGTGGAAGTAGAAGAGGGCTTCATCCATTTCCTCGCGTATTAATTTGTAGTATTTCTTCTTGCTTCTCGATTAATCTAGGATGTAAGCTTGGCAAGTCCGTGGGTTCATAATGATGAGAACATGGTGATCAATGCACAAACAGTTCAACAAACCAATCATATAATGGAAACAATATATGATGAACGCATATCTTAATTAGCTTAGCTGACAAATATATATAATGACTTACATGGGAGAGTAAGGAAGGAGAATTGGGTTCTTATCCTTGTAGGTAAGGAGAAATTCTAGAATGTACTTCTTCGCTGCTTGGCGGCCCTCTAGTTCCTTCAAGTTGTTCTCGTTGAATCCGTAGGGGTCCGCCACCGTGACCTTTTTGTTGTCCTCGGTGGTGACGGTGACGCGGACCATATGGAGCACCCATAGGCGGAGAAAGTTACTATTCAGGGGCTTTAGGTGCGTCATCTTGAAGATATCATCGTAACATATGTAGAACTTGTCCGTAGGGAATGTAGTGTTCCAATGAATACCCGACGATGGCACACGCACATGAAAGACCGGGAGGACATGTCCTGACTTCACCGCTGCTCTCTCCTTTTTGACAACCGTGTCATTCAGAATTCTGAGTTCCACGTTGGTGTTGTTGTATCTATCTGGTGAAAGGATGATATGTCCGGCTACATGCATGATCGCCTTTTACCGTAGATGACCCTCTGATTTACCTGATCCAGCGGGGCGACAATATAGACGCTTAGGAGGTGGTTGGCTGGTGCTACTATCCTTGGGCACCTTGGCATATTTTGGCCGCTTCCTGTGCTTCTTCGTCTTTTCCAGTACTGGAGGACTTACCATTGCACTCTTGGCAACATTCAGAAACTTGTTTGGAATGATGATCTTGTTCCGCTAGGTGTCCTGCTGGGTGTACTGCTCCGGTGTATGATCATCAAACAGATTCCTCGGACAATTTTTAACACGGTCAGTTGTTGGTACTCTGGGTTGGGTGAGAAATTCTGGTTGTGATGGTACTTCAGTTTGGGAGAGAAATTCTAGTTGGGATGATGGTGCTTCAGGTAGGAATGGTGGTCCTTGTGGTTGCTACCCGCGAGCTACAAGCATATTGATGGGACCCAAGCATGTATACATATTATCCCCTTCGTTTTCCATGTCGCCATTGTTGTCATACAACAGCTCGGTAACATGATCTATTGTGGGCTGGGAAAAGCTGTTGCTAGTGTCTGTGGGGTGACTCTGACCCAAAGGAGATGGCATCACTGGAGTTTTCCTTGGTAGTACTGGCGGTGTTATCTGTGGGTTGTTGCTGGTACCCAAATGAATGTATGCCTTAGGCCACTCCAGCATCCAACCACCCTTGCACTGTAAGAGGTTCATGTGGGAGTCCGCATTGAGAGGTTCAAACCATCACAGACCACATGCATATTCACCCGAAGGATGTCGGTAGCCATCTTCTGATTGTGTAGCTGGTTCTGATTAGGTTGAATGACTCGGCCTAACGCAACGTCCTTCAACTCACCATTCACCATTGCGAGGAGAGTGCACAAAGTCTCCTCCTATGAAACATGCATGTACTTAGCTAGAGAGATCCAAGCAAATAAAGAATAATGGCACAATTAATTTGATAAGCATGTGTGACGCTTACCGTTAGGCCATCTAGGTTAGCCCTTGGCGATGCACTGGTGCCACAAGAGACGGATGGGCTGTTTTGATGAGCTTGGCCAGGCGAAATCTCTCCATCGACACTAGAATTAGCATTTGACACAGTAACACGTTGTTGGGAAAATTGTCGCATTGGTCCTGCACAGCCTCCGTCTACCCAAGCTTGGACTGCTTTCGTATAGACAACCATCAGGGTATTGGCTGCTTGTAGTACTGCTTTTTATGCTTTGGCTCTCATCTCAGCATCGTACTGGGAATTTTCTGCTTTCAATTCAGCCTTAAGTTTGGCTTTCATCTTTTCGTACCTCGCCGCATCCATGCCCGACTTCTGGCCTTTCCTACGCTCTTGCCTCTCATCTCTAGTTAAAGTGTTGGGATAGTGCACCTTTCATTTTGCACCTAAGCCAGCGCCGACCACACAGCCGGTTTTTGGCTTCTCGTGCAGGTCCTTCCCCATAGTTATGTTGATTGCCGGTTAAGAGGGGTGTCCCACCCGTATGATGACTCCGACCCCTGGGAGCTTTCAGCAGCTGCGAGAGCGTTCTACTTTTTCTGCAAAGGGATTATGTGAGAAGAACGGTTATAGAAATAAAATGAGAATCTACTAAATTTCTTACTAGTTCTTTAATGAGGCTTTTCAGCTTATCATCTGTTCAAATATCTTTAACTCTTTATCATATGTGAAACGAGCTCTGACAAAGTCATGTTCACGTGGTTCGGTCAACACATCCCAAGGGTTGTTGCCATCAGCCTCCTTTAGGAGTTCTTCGTCCTCGTTTTTTCAGATTTTCTGCTTCCCTTCATAACCACCGCTTTCAAGTCTATGGTCACCTATGAGCTGCTTCCGCATCTCTATTCCCTGGTCCGCAAATTCCTTGGCTGAAGCGTCCCCAACATAATCCTTGAAAAGTTTCCAACCTTTTTCCTTAATTTGCGGCCATTCCGCAACAATCTCGGAGTATTCTACATTATTAGAAAGTTTATCTTTTAACATTGATCTCCAGTTACTTAGGGCCTTGCTACACTTGTGGATGGCCCTACTGTTAATTAGCTTCTTCATCTTATCACTAGGCTTATCAGGGAAGGTGAATCTTGCGTGCACCTTCGTAAGGAGAATATTAAGGATCCTCCGATTCACCTTCACCCTTAAGTTGCGTGTGTTGATGTTGATGGTATCTCGGACTATGCAACCAATGTTATTTACATAGGTGGCTCTAGTACTTTCTGGACTTGCAGGGTCACCCTTATAGTCCACTCTTGTTACAACAAGTGTTTCAGTGCCTAACTTGTTTTTCGCCCTTGCCCTCTCAGTCTCACCGGCTGGCCCAACATCATATTTGGGTTCTGGAGGATCACTGGTTTCTTCAGCGTCGGTGTCGGTCTCGTTGTAGTCATCCAAACTATCACTTACATAGCCCTCAACCTCCGTCTTCGGAAAATCCTCACACTGCCCATTCGTGTACAAGTCTTGTGTATATCCATGATTCTCTATTCCTATTCTTGCGTCCTCCTTTCTGTCATGGGTCGATTGAGAGGATATAGAGCGCATGGCAGGATCATCTTCTCTGGACATCTTCACACTATATAATTAAAGATCACACCAATAGATAGTACAATATATCGACAAAAACTATGTACAAATTTTAAACAAAATTTCGGCATGACCTTTACTAAAATAGGACATATGAGTGCCAAAATTTACCTAACGGAAATTAATCGACATTTCGTTTAAAATTATGGCAACTCTAGTATATTCCCTGCAAATACAAGCATATAGCAAACCCGAAGGTTGCCTCATCCACACACAATCGAGCAAACCCGAATATCCATAGATATCACCATTTTCAAATTCACAAATTCACCACTTTTAATTTGCACCATCTGCAAATCAACCAATATCCACATGCAGCACACAAATATTCATCAATAACTGAAGTGGTAGCAGCAGCTTTGCTCAGCTGCGGCGACAATGGCGGCTAAGCTGGACTGGGGCGGGGCAAGGTTGGACTGGGGCGGTGGCGGGGCTCGGTCGGTGTCGGCAGGACAGAGGAAGGGGATCTCGCATCGCAGGGCCGGTGGATTCGTCATGGCGAGGAAGTAAAGATGACGGGGTCACCGCGGACTAGTGTGGGATGGGGCCGGTTGTGGCGGGGCTCGGCCGATAGCGATAGGGCTGGACCGGGGCATGACGGCGATTTTGAGGGGAACGAGGGGGAAGAAGGTGTGTGTGGTGTGCCGGGGAACGAAAAGTGAGGAACCACCACCACGCGGTATGGGCGGTGCCTCTAAAATTGTGGATGTTACAGTGGTGGCATCTAAAATTTCCCCAACACCACCACTAGAAAGTAGATGAGGCGTTCAAAGTAAAATGGACACCACCATTAAACTGTAGTTGAGGCATTCAAACTACAGGGGATGCCACCACTAAAGTTTTTCGTAGAAATAATATTTATAATTAAAAACATAATTATGTTGTTTTGTTTTTTTGTTTCAACCTTGCATAGAACTAGGTTTGTTTATAAAAATTAATTTGGTTTACCAAAAACAAGGTTTGGATGGATTCCGACGCTCTGAACCGCCTTCTCCAACAAATCCCTCAACCCACGGGCCCGGATCGTCTACCCTTCAAATCACATCGAACATGGGTCCACCAATGGAATTTTCTCTTGTTTTGTGATTACATAGGCCATAGGAAAAAATAAGCAATTTTGGGTTACTAGGCCACAAAATTCACTCCGGTACACCCGCAACGTGAGTTTCCCACTCAAGAACCCCCAGAACTAGCCCGATAGCACTTGCATGTCTGTGTAACACACCCGAGAGTTGATTATTGGCTATTTCATCCTTTAAACATGTCTATGAACACATAGTAGGCTCGCATGTAAGGTTTGGATGGATTCTGATGCTCCGAACCACCTTCTCCGATGAATCCCTTAACCTGCGGGCCCTAGATCGTCTTCCCCTTCAAATTGCATCGAACCATTGATACGTCCATTTTGCATCACTATTCTATGTCTTAATTCACTATTATTCATTGATATATTTCGTATTGAGAGGTGATACTTATGTTATTTCATCTATTTTTGCATGGTTGATGATTTTTCGAGCATGGACCGCTGCAGTCAGGATTTTGATGGAAAAGGTATTGTTTGGAGGCAAAATTCGTGAAGATCCGAAAATCCGGGAAAATATACGGAAAATCCTATTTTTCCAGAAGACTAAGGATGCCAGAAGATGGAGTGGAGGTGGGCCACAGGGGGCCCACACCGCCCCTTGGCGCGGGCAGGGCTAGGTCGCGCCTGGAGGTGGTGTGGCCGCCCTGGCCCACTCCAGCCTCTCCCCTCTGGCGTATATCATCCTCTGGAAACCCTAAGACTCGGGGAGCGACCACAGAAAGATTCTGCCGCCTCTGTGGGGCGGAAAACACCTAGAGAGAAAGATCTCTCCGGCAGACAGATTTCTGTCGGTGGAATTCCTTCTCGGAGAGGGGAGATCGTCACCATCAACACCACCATCAAGCTGGACTTCATCGGGATCATCATCATCATCACCACCACCATCATCACCACCACCATCATCACCATCAGCACCCTCATCACCATCTCCATATTGTTGTAACAATTGCGTTGAATCTTGCATAGTTCATAGGGGAAACTTTCCCGGTGTTGATTACACTTTGTAGTTGATGCTATGGAGTGAACCATTGAATTATTGTTTATGTTCAGATTGTTATACATCATTATTCCATCTCTGATTTGCAATGTATCAACATCCCCAAGCTTAACTCCTACTCGTCCTCGAGTAGGTAAGTGATAAAAAGAAATAATTTTTGAGGTGACATGCACCATCAAAGACTTGATCAAAGTATTTGCAAAATACTCAAAGCTGGGATCATAGTACTTCAATCATAACATGAAAGACAAAGTTCTAGCAATAAGCAAAGAGACTATGATGCAACATGAAAAGGTACAAACAAAAGATTCATGAATAACATGCTTTGCAAGATGTTTGTTTGTTTCACATAAAGAAAACATAGCATAATAGTATTCAGCTTGTCCCTCAATAGAGTAGCAAATATAAATGCATAGGACACCTTCAAAGTTCATAAGAGTGACTAGATACAATAGTTTATAACAAGCAATATCAAGTTATGCATCAATCAACTAGTCTTGGGACAATGCACATAGAACTAAGAATGGCCACTATGCTCTCAAAGTAGGTGCATAAAGTTAGAAGGTGGAGACTCAATATAATGGTGGAAGAAAGGCCTTTTGTAAAAGGAAGTAGGGATTCAAGTCTCATAAAGAGCTTCCAAAAATTATGGTACTTATAGCTTTCAGCTCTCATTGCCCCTATCATAAGCATCTTGAAGTGATTAAGGTTAAAGTGAACAAACTATGGTGTACATGCTTGACGAAGTATAAGTCAGAAATCTCATGTCCCTTGTATACGAGGGTCACTCCTCATGCTACTCAAGTTTAGTCACCGGTAAGTTCTTGTCATCGTAAGTATATGTGTATCATTGAGAATCGCCAACAGGGTACCCCTTGCCCGATGATACGGAAGAATCCCCATATAAAAATGACAAGGCAAGCAGACAACGAGCATCTCAGCATTCTTCTTATTTACCATGGGAATATGGTGTTTTTTCCTCTCTTTCCTCTTTTCATAGTATCTCTTTTTTCTCTTTTTCTCTTTTTTCTCAGTATAGGACTCTTTTTTTATAAGAAGAATACTTCATAGACAGCTCATTATGGTTACGCTGCAGGTTTCCACCATGTCAGCATGGATTAGACCAGCATCCCAGGCGTTTCTCTAACACATATACATAACTCCATGGACTTACAAGCTCCCCTTTCATTTCACACCGACGACATCCATATACAAAAGAGCATGATATCAACTAGGTACAAGTACCAAGTGCAATGTTGAAAGCGTTCCCCATGAAAGCATGGTTTTGCTAATTCCCAACAAATAAGTGCAAGCATATACAACATAGAAGACACAATGGTTCAAGTTTATTAAGGGCAAGTAAAGTAAAGTGTGCCATCAAGTTCGTGAGAGCTTTAATCACTAGTTTTTTCATAACAAGTGGAAGGTAAACAAAAGCATGAATATACTTGGAATAGCATAAGCTAGTAGGTAGGTATGGTGGACTCTTTGGAATAACTTGGTTTGGGGAGTTGGATGCATGAGTGGAACTCATACTTTGTTGTGGAGGCTAGCAAAAAGACTAGGAGCGACAAACTAAGAGAGCAATAATGGCCATAATCATGCAGAGCGACAAAACATCATTGATCAAAGCATAAAGTGATACTACAATTTGAAAACTAAAGGATCATAAAGGCTATGGTGACTTGAGATAGTCATAACATGGTGTGAGCATGTGCCAAGTCAACCCAAATAAAGCATCAAAGGAGAATACCACTATACTATGCTATAATATGCTAAAACAATGCATGATTCATCCAAGGCACATTAAGCAATCTCAATTGTTTATAACAAGTCATGCTACAGAAAAGAATACTAAACATAAAGCCAAAACAATATCAAGCATGGCATGACAAACCATAGGCCACAGTCAAAAACAAGCTCTTTTTACCACAAAAGTATGAACTTTTCCTACTCTTTTCCAAACCAAACCAAACTATTTGCAAACCAAAGTGTGAAAGAGGGGGTCCAACCAACTTATTCAGAAAACTAAGCAAACCAAGCAAACTAAAAACCAAAACAAAAAACGAAAAAGAAGACGCTCCAAGAAAAACACAACTGTGCATGAAACAATAAAAATGAAGCGTTTGGAAGAAACCTGGGATTTTTATTGATAAAGAAGGGGATGCCTTGGGCATCCCCAAGATTTGACGCTTGTACTTCTTGGATGTTTCTTGGGGTGACACGCATGGCATCCCTAAGCTTGAGCTTTAGTCAATCCTTCATCTCATTACTCATTCCTTCCATACACCTGAAATTTTTCCTTCATACAAAACTTCACACAATCTCATTAGCAACATTAGTGCACTTAAGATAAATAAGTCTTAAGGTTCAGTTCTAACACCAAATAAACTTCCATTAGAACACTATCTACTGTAGCACTTCCCTCAAAAAGCTCAATTCCCCAAAGGAACTCAAGAAGGAACTAACAAGAAGCAAATGCAGAAAATGGCAGAAATCTGTCAAAACAGACCAGCAGGTAAAGACGAATTTTTTCGAGGACCTTCTGTTGCTCAAATAAAAAAGTGTTGAACTAACTAAAGTTAGATAACAACCTGTGGCAGAAACAAAAAAAATTACAGCTCAATCAGACGTACAGAGCTCTCTCAGGAATTTATATGGTGAAGCACAGAAATCTGTTTCGGGACAGCAACTTTCCCAATCATTACTTCTCTCTCATTAGAGGTTACTCTTGGCACAAAAAGCAAATGAAAAGGATAAGGAGAGGTTATTATAGAGGTAATAACTTCCAGTACTTAACTAAAACTCTTGGGTTATCTCCCAACAAGTACTTTTCTTTAACGCCTTTAAGTTAGGCATAAAAATTTGAGAAGATGCTCTCATAGGAAATATGAATTGAAGTAAAAGAGAGCATCAAAAAGCAAATTCAAAACACATTTAAGTCTAACCCACTTCCTATGCATAGAAATATTTTATGCAAATAAATGCACAAAGAACAAAGTGACAGGCATAGGAAGAAAAAAACAAATGTAACTTCAAAACTTTCAGCACATAGAGAGGTGTTTCATTACCATAAAAACTTCTACAACCATATTTTCCTCTCTCATAATAATTTTTAGTAGCCTCATGCTTAAACTCAACAATATAACTATCACATAAGGCATGCTTTTCATGATCTACAAGCACTAGAGCTTTATTATAAATATTTTCAAAAGAATCCTCGGGAACATAACATTCACTCTCCTTTGATAAGCATGGGGGACAATCAAATAATGTAAGGGATAAAGAGTTAGTCTCATTAGAAGGTAGGCATGGGTAGATCCATTCTTCCTCCTTTTGTCCATCACTCTCCTCCTCTTTTTCATCTAATGAGCTTTCAGGTTCAGCAATTTCTTCTTCCATGGAGATTCTAGCAGGCGGTGGTTCATCTATTACCTTAGCAGTCATAAAACTGTTCCCAAATAGGAAACTGAGTGAGCTATCCATAATGAAATAGTGATTGGAGCAGAGCTAGTCATAAAGGCAACTTAAGAAAGGAACTAATTTTTTTTTGTATTTTCTGAAGAACAAAACAAGCAAACAAAGCAAAAAGAAAACTAAGCAAAACAAAAACAACAAAGTAAAGAGATTGGTTATGAGGGACTCTTGTGAAGATGTCCTTGACTCCGCGGCAACGGCGCCAGAAAAATCTTTGCTAGCTCGTGGTTGATGTAGAGCCCGTTGGGAACCCCAATAGGAAGGTATGATGAGCACAGCAGCGAGTTTTCCCTTAGTTATGAGACCAAGGTTTAATCGAACCAGTAGGAGCAAGGAAACACCCCAAAGGTGTTACTAGCTGACCTTTGGTAGGGCGCACTACCGGTGCTAGTAGCAACGTGGAGACCTGCACAACACAACCACAGAACTTTGTCCCCAACTTGCGATGAGGTTGTCAATCTCACCGTGTTTTGCGGAAAACAAAGGATTAAACGTATCGAATGGAAAGAAGTAAAAGTTTGCAGAAAGTAAACACAAAGCAGTAAAAGATTGTAGATTGTATGTAAAGTAAAGGACCGGGATCCATAGTTCACTAGAGGTGGCTCTCCTTAGATAGATAACATGCTGAGTGAACAAATTACAGCGGGGCAATTGACAAACACCGAGAAAGCAATACATGCATATACTAATCATCTTGACTCCTCTGAGACTTGATTGGGCATTACAACATAATACATAGACCGCCATCCAACTGCATCTATGACTAATAATCCACCTTCAGGTTATCATCCGAACCCCCTCCAGTATTAAGTTGCAAGCAACAGATTATTGCTTTACGAACTGCGTGTAAAGTAAACAATACGATTGTTCTATGAACAAAGGATTGTTGTTTTCTCCCTACTAGCAACAACACATATAGTACCTTAGAGATTTCTGTCACTTCCCCAGATTACCAGAGGCATGAACCCACTGTCGAGCATAAATACTAACTCTTGGAGTTGCTAGCATCTACTTGGCCAAGATAGCTACTAACAACGGAAAGCATGCAAGATCTCAAATAACAAAGACATGATAGAATCAATAATCAATCTGAAATAGCATCTCAATATCCATCGGATCCCCGCAAACACAACATGTATGAATTACAAATAGATGATCTTGATCATGAACGGATCTCACAAGATCTAAACATGAAAGCACAAAGGAGGAGAAACCAGCCATCTAGCTACTACATGGATCCGTAGTCCAAGGATGAACTACTCACGCATCACACCGGAGGCTTGCATGGTGATGAAGAAAGCCTCTAGGGTGAATTCCCCTCTCCGGCAGGGTGCCGGGAAGAGCTTTAGATGCCTCCCGATCTAGGGATGGAGATGACGGCGGCTACAGACTCTTTTGTGGATTTTTGATCGGGTGCTTAGGGTTTTCGTCCCAAGGGCAACTTATCGGCGGAAGGAGAGGCCGAGGGGGTGTCGGGAATCACCACACCACCCGCTCGTGCGGGCCAGGCCTGGCCGCGCGGCCAGGTGGTGTGGCCGGCCCCTGGCCCTTCTCCGTCTCGTATTCTGGCACTTGATCCCTTCCGGAAAAATAGGCACTTTGGCTTTTGCCCCATCCAATTCCGAGAATATTCATTTTCTGACTTTCCTGGAACTAAAAACAGCAGAAAACAGGCAGCTGGCACTATGGCTCTTGTTAATAGGTTAGGCCAAGAAATTATATGAAAAGTACTCCAAAGTTGGAACAAAACACAAGAAAGTGGATAAAACCAAGCATGGAACATCAAAAATTATAGATACATTTGCAATGTATCAATGGCGACGATCTCCCCTCTCCGGGAAGGAATTCCCCCAGCAGAAATCTGTCTGCCGGAGAGATCTTTTTCTCTTGGTGTTTTCCACCCTGCAGAGGCGGCGGAATCTTTCTATGGTCGCTCTCCGAGTCTTAGGGTTTCGTGGGGATGATATACGCCAGAGGGGAGAGGCTGGAGTGGGCCAGGGCGACCACACCACTCCCAGGCGCGGCCTAGGCCTGCCCACGCCATGGGGTGGTGTGGGCCCCCTGTGGCCCACCTCCACTCCATCTTCTGGCATCTTGAGTCTTCTGGAAAAATAGAATTTTCCGTATATTTTCCCGGATTTTCTGATCTTCGCGAATTTTGCCTCCAAACATCACCTTTTCCATCAGAATCCTGACTGCAGCGGTCCATGCTCCAAAAGTCATCAACCATGCAAAAACAGATGAAATAACATAAGTATCACCTCTCAATACGAAATATATCAATGAATAATAGTGAATTAAGACATAGTATAGTGATGCAAAATGGACGTATCAACTCCCCCAAGCTTAGACTTCACTTGTGGAGTGAAGAGTCGATAAAAGAATACGGACAAGAAGCATCACATTCATCAAATAAACATAACCTCAGGTTTATGGAGTGAAGAGTCGATAAAAGAATACGGACAAGAAGCATCACATTCATCAAATACATAGATCATAATAGAAGACAACTCACTATTATATAACTCAACTTGCAATGAGTAAAGGAAACACAATAAAGATACATAAAGTGAATCATAATTGGTAATGGCAAACTTAGCTCTTGGTCAAAGAATAGTTGATAATTTGCTGGAGTTCACAAATAGCTGGTTTTTTCAAAGAAAGCTTTCAAAGTAGTAAACATGAAGATAAGAGCAACGTGCAAAGCAAGGAACATAAGAAACATGATTGAATAAATCATCATATGAATGAATGAAACACATCAACTCAAAATACTTGCTGAGATAGAAGGGAATAGGTTTACTGACTCAACTACAAAGCAAAAGAAAGGCCCTTCAAAGAGGGAAGCAGGGATTGCAAGTCTCATAAAGAGCTCCCAAAAATTATGATACTTACTAGCTTTCAGCTCTCATTGCCCCTATCATAGGCATCTTTAGGTGATTAACGTGAAAGTGAGGTCCAATCTGAGTTATATGCTTGACAGACTATAAACTGAAAATCCCAAGTCCCTTGAGTACGAGGGCCGCTCCTCATGCTACTCAACTTTAGTTACCGGTAAGTTCTTGTCATCGTAAGTATGTGCGTATCATTGAGAACCGCCAACAGGGTACCCCTTGCCCGATGATACGGAAGAATCCCCATATCAAAATGACAAGGCAAGCAGACAATGAGTATCTCAGCAATGTTCTTATTTACCATGGGAAAATGGTGCTTTTTTCTCTCTTTCCTCTTTTCATAGTATCTCTTTTTTTTATTTTGTTTTTCTCAATAGCTATCTCTCTCTTTTTTATAAGAAGAATGCTTCATAGATATCATTATGGTTACGCTGCAGGTTTCCACCATGTCAGCATGGATTAGACCAGCGGCCCAGGCGTTTCTCTAACACACATACATAACTCCATGGACTTACAAGCTCCCCTTTTATTTCACACCGACGACATCCACAAACAAAAGAGCAAGGTATCAACTGGGTATATATTTACAAGTGTTGAAAGTGTTCCCCATGACAGCACGGTTCTGCTAATCCCCAGCCTATAATTTGCAAGCATATAACTTTCATGGAGAGTTCACAATGGTTCAGGTTTATTAGATGCAAGAAAGTAAAGTGTGCCATCAAGTTCGTGAGAGCTTTAATCACTAATTTTCGCATAACAAGTTTAATTTGGGAGGTAGATAAAACAAGAATTTACTTGGAATAGCAATAATGCTACTAGGTAGGTATGGTGGACACAAATGGCAAAGGTTTTGGTTTAAAGGTGGTGGATGCACGAGAAGAATTCCCTCTCAGTACAGGTTTTTGGCTAGCAAGGCTGGGTAGCAAGTACAAGAGTTGAAGGAAACAACCAAACATACAAATGATAAAAACAAACATGCAATCTTCCTTGGAAGCACAAAGGATCTTTAACTAGAGAATACTAGACTTATGAGCAAATCAAGAAAGAAAGATGATGAAATCATTTTTCTTTAGAGTACTTCTATCTTTTTCTTTTCAACTCTCAAAAAGGTGTTGCTACTGACCGAGCCAGGTTTGCCAAAACCAACTAAATTAACTCAATGATCCCAAAGTGATACCAATACTAACAACAAGATCAATCATATACCCACGAGTTGAAAACTAATCATAAGCTATGCAAAAGAGTAAATGATAGAACTTCTCATTAATATTCCATAACGGAGACTCACACCAAGGGACACAAATCTAACGAGAGAGGGGACACTTCCATAATGCAAACCATACTACATAATAACTCTTCTATTCATGATATGACTCTACTAATAAGGTAAAAAGATAGAAGATAGCGATATGATACCGCGGCACTCCCCCAAGCTTGGAACAAACCAAGGGGATGCCAAACCTGATGACGAATTACTCCTTCGGTGGTGGTGGTAATATTTTCTTAGTTGACGTGAGGTAATCTTCCAGCATCTTGCTAAGCCTATTATTCTCCCATTGAAGCGTGTCCACCTTCCTCTGCAAGTCTCGGTACTTATCGCAGAACTCCTTAGTGACTCGTAGGGCTTCTGTTGATGCAGGGCAAGTAACAAAAGGTACCAGCCCCTGCTTGGGGTCTTGGAGGTCTTCCTCCATAGGCTCCTTCCCTTTAGCCTTGGCGGACACCATTGTGATTCTAGGCTTTCAAAGAGTATGTCCTGGTAGAAACAGATTGAAACAAAACCACGACGAAAACACGATATACGAACCTCGGGGGATCCGGGGGGTTATATATCATGAAGTTTCATATCAAAAGGAAGGTACTGGGAGAAAACGAGTCGGAGGCGGAGTCCTGGGTGGCCTCACCACCTGGTGGCGCGGCTAGGAGTGGGCCCGCGCCATGGGGTGGTGTGGGCCACCCCGGCTCCGGTTCCGTCCCTTTTTCGCTTCGAAACTTTCCTTAATGACTGAAAACTACAAAAATATAGTTGTATTGTATTTTCGCGGAACTTTTCTTACCATAACTATTACCTATTTGAAAACAGACTCTGCAGGTCTCTGAATTTGGTATATAATAGATTCTTCCGGAGTCACCACTTGAATAACATCAATATCTTCATCTCCATACACTTATTACTTGAGTCATAAAACCTTTCTCTTCCTTATTACACCATTACCTCCACTTCCTGGAAATTTCTTTCACACAAAACTTCACACAGTTCTCATTAGCAACATTAGTATAAGTGAAGTGATAAAACCTTTTGAGTCCAACATCAACTGAAAACCATCAAAACATAAGCTACTGTAGCAACTCCTTCTGAAAACCCAAAAATAATTCAAAAAGGAAATCGAATAAAGAAGCAAATGCAAGAGTGACTAAATCTGTCAAAACAGACCAGCAGGTAAAGATCAATTTTTTCGAAAATCTTCTGTTGCTCAAATCAAAAAGTGCAAAACTAATGAAAGTTAAATAACAACCTGGGGCAGAAGCACAAACATTTAAAGCTCAAACCGACATACAGAGATCTCTCACGAATTTTTACGGTGAAGCACAAAAATCTGTTTCGGGACAGCAACTTCCCCAAATCTTACTTCTCTCTCATTAGAGATTGATCTTGACTCAAAAACCAAACAAAACGGATAAGGAGCGGTTATTACCGGAGTAATAACTTCCAAGACTCAAAGAAACGAAAACAAACTAAAAGCAAAAACAAATTGGGTTGTCTCCCATAAAGCTCTTTCTTTATAGCCATTAAGATAGGCATGATAATTTTGCAGAAGCTCTCATAGGGATATGAATTGAAGTGAAATAGAGCAATAAGAAGCAAAAACACACACACATTTAAGTCTAACCCACTTTCTATGCAAGGGGATTTGGTAAACAAACAAGTTATTGAAACCACAGGCAACTTGCATAAGAAGGCAAAAGATGTGCAACATAAAAACATTCTTGATATTATTGAGATGCATACGAACACTTTTCCCTCTCTCATAGTAACTTTCAGTATCATGCATAAACTTAACAATATAACTATCACAAGGGCCACCATAACAATGATCACTTATTCTAATAGAAAACACAGGAATACTAGCTCTCATAGCACTACTATGCGAAACAATATTAGAGGTATCCTTACAAAGGATAGTGTGTCCCTCTTCCTCATACTTAGTGACAAAGTCTTTCACATTTCCTATTATAGGTTCATCAACCATTTGTTTATCAGGTTCAATAGCTTTACTTGTACTTTCATTAACCATACTAGCTATCATAGAATGCTCCTTTACCTTAACTGGAAAAGGCATTTTCGCAATATAAGGTTTAGGTAAAACATGATTAGCAGTATAAACTTTAGTATTTCTTGCAGGAACACTCTTAGCAACATCTTTATAAGGTTCATGATACTTATTCCACTTATTTTTAGGCACTTTAGTGTAGGAAGCAAAGGCCTTAAAATAAGAAGCAATAGCTTGAGAGTCTAGACCATAAGCATTTTTAATATTTTGAAAGTCATTAGTTCCCATAAAAGATTCAATGCATTCGTAATCATAATTTATACCTGACTTTCTACCTTTGTCATTCTCCCAAGCTTCAGCATTGTCTTGAATACGGTCCAGAAGATCCCATTTAACTTCTTCTTCCATGCGAGTGAATGATCCAGCACAAGAAGCATCCAATAAATCTTTATCATGTAGAGGGAGCCTTGCATAAAAGTTATTGATAATAATATTGTTGGGGAGCTCATGAATGGGATATTTGAACATTAGTAACTTCAATCTCCCCCAAGCTTGAGCTGTACTCTCTCCATCAAGAGGCCAAAAGTTGTATATTTGATTCCGGTCTTTATGAATCTCACTAGGAGGATAAAACTTTGAATAAAAGAGAGGCACTATTTCCTCCCATTCCAGAGCTTGACCATTCTTCAGCAGCTTATACCATTCCTCAGCTCTTCCTTTTAGTGATAATGAGAATAACTTCTTCTTAACTTGATCTGTAGTAATACCTACACACTTGAACAACCCACATAATTCGTGTATAAAGAGTAAATGATCACCGAGATGGACAGTTCCATCCCCAACATAGTAGTTATCCATAACACGATCAATAATTCTTGTAGGTATTTTGAAAACATCTTTCTCAGCAGGTGGTGGATTATCTACTACCTTACAAGTGGTAGTAGCATTACCAAATAAGAAACTCAGCGAATTATCCATAAAGAAAATAAAGCAACTAGCAGAAGTAAACAATACTCATAGTAGAAGTTTCCTTTACCAGTTCCACTCTCCAATAGCGCTTCACTCCCCGGCAACGGCAACAGAAAATAGTCTTGATGACCCACACGTATAGGGGGTGTATCGCAGTATTTTCGATAAGTAAGAGTGTCGAACCCAACGAGGAGCAGAAGGTGCTGGCTAGTGGTATGGATCAGGAATTCTCTATAAATACTTAGAAAATAGATTTTTAGGGGTTTTCGATAAAGCAAGTAAACAAAGTACGAGTAAATAAAAGACAGTAAGAATAAATGCAGCAAGTGGCACAATCCTTTATGCAGCAAAGGACAAGCCGGTTGTATTTCTATAGATGACCAAACGTTCTCGAGGACACATGGGAAGACTGTCAAGTGGTTTCGCTTCATATAGTCGATTAACCTTCTCTAGCTTGCTAAGTGTTGTGTGGGTGAACCTGTGCTAATGTACCGCCCCATCCAAGACTAATACATACTTGTGATTATACCCCTTGCAAACATCCATAAGTACAAAAAAGTAATTAAGGTAGCAACCTATCCTTAGCTTTAAACTCTAAGACCCTTACGTCCCTTGTGCAATGGTTTCCTAACGGGGGTTCAGGTTTTTGTCACTCCGGCAACCCCTACGATTAGTAGCCAAATACACAATGCATCCCCCTAGGCCCATATAGGTGAAGTGTCATGTAGTCGACGTTCACATGACACCACTAGAAGAAATACACCACAACTTAAATAACAATCTATTGAATCTTTCTCAACGCAACTCCACTACTAACAACAAGACTTCTCCCATGTCCTCAAGAACTAAACGAACTACTCACAAGACATCATATGGATCATGATCAGAGATGGAATAATGATGTATCTGAACATAAACAATAATTCAATGGTTCACTCAATAGCATCAACTACAAAGAGTAATCAACACCAGGAAAGTTTCCCCTATGAACTATGCAAGATTCAACACAATTGTTACAGCAATATGGAGATGGTGATGAGGGTGTTGATGATGATGATGGTGGTGATAATGATGACGATGATCCCGATGAAGTCCAGCTTGATGGTGGTGTTGATGGCGACAATCTCCCCTCTCCGGGAAGGAATTCCCTCGACAGAAATCTGTCTGCCGGAGAGATCTTTCTCTCTCGGTGTTTTCCGCCCCACAGAGGTGGCATAATATTTCTATGGTCGCTCTCCGAGTCTTAGGGTTTCGTGGGGATGATATACGCTAGAGGGGAGAGGCTGGAGTGGGCCAGGACGGCCACACCACTCCTAGGCACGGCCTAGGCCTGCCCGCGCCATGGGGTGGTGTGGGCCCCTGTGGCCCACCTCCACTCCATCTTATGGCATCCTGAGTCTTTTGGAAAAATAGGATTTTCCGTATATTTTCCCGGATTTTCTGATCTTCGTGAATTTTGCCTCCAAACAGCACATTTTCCATCAGAATCCTGACTGCAGCGGTCCATGCTCCAAAAGTCATCAACCATGCAAAAACAGATGAAATAACATAAGTATCACCTCTCAATATGAAATATATCAATGAATAATAGTGAAATAAGACATAGAATAGTGATGCAAAATGGACGTATCAGGGACGTAAGGGTCTTAGAGTTTAAAGCTGTGATTAGGTTTCTACCTTAATTATTTTCTTGTACTTACGGATGTTTGCAAGGGATATAATCAAAAGTATGTATTAGTCTTGGATGGGGCAGTACATTAGCACAGGTTCACCCACACAACACTTAGCAAGCTAAAGAAGATTAATCGACTATATGAAGCGAAAGCACTTGACAGTCTTCCCATGTATCCTTGAGAACGTTTGGTCATCTTAAGAAATACAACCGGCTTGTCCTTTGCTGCATAAAGGATTGGGCCACTTGCTGCATTTATTCCTACTGTCTTTTATTTACTCGTACTTTGTTTACTTGCTTTATCAAAAACTCCTAAAAATCTGTTTGCTAAGTATTTGCAGAGAATTCCTGATCCATACTACTAGCCAGCACCTTCTGCTCCTCGTTGGGTTCGACACTCTTACTTATCGAAAATACTGCGATACACCCCCTATACTTGTGGGTCATCAACCATCAATGAACTTCTCTCTTGTTTTGTATTTGCATAGGCCATAGGAACACAAAGAAGCAAAAATATTCATATTAGATGCATCTATGGACGACTATTAGTTAATTGTGGGTCCTACCATTGTAGTGGCGTTTAGCATCAGTCGAACGTCGCTACTAGTTGATAGGTTGTTATGGCGTTGAAAGTTTCCGAACACCGTTAGTATTTTTGGTAGTAGCGGCGTTCAGTTATGTCGAACGCCTAGATATTTCAGTCACGGCTCGCATCGTGGCCCCTACTTAGTGTCGACATTCGCGATTCCTTGAACGCCTGGACTATAGCTAGTGTCGGCGTTCAGATTTTGTCAAACGACATGACTATTTTGTCCTGTAGTGGTGGTTCCCATATTATTCGACACACCACTAGAAAAAGACTGCTATAAGCCTTTTCCTACTAGTGACCAATTGACATAAAATAGATGCAGTAACACACTTGAAATTTGTAACTTTCCTTTTTCTCATCGATTACAGCCTTGAGGGAACTCTCATGTTTAGGATGCCATGAACTAGAGATGGGCGAGGCGGATGACAAAGAGGAACATCGCTAGGTCTTAGCTCCTTTCCCGATCCCTCGATGTCCACCAATCATACCTTCGACGGCCTCCATGGACCTTCTTCCCTACCCACTCCAGGAGGCGGTCGTTCTCCAGCGAGGTTACGAGAGTGGCAAGGAGCTCTAAGGCTGCCTTTAGCAGAGCATCCTAGAACCTTAGCTCCTCCTCCTATTCCCCGATGCGCCACCCTACTACTCCATCGATGAAGAGGAGTGGCACTAGGTCTCTAGCTCGAGTGACTCCGAGAAGGGACACAAGAGAGATATCAGGACAAACCTGCGCATGCACTGGCCGAAGGGAAGAGGGAGGCGACCTGACCGACGGCTGCAAGGGTCAGGGAGAAGAACACAGAGCGGTAGATTTATTAGTCATGAGGGCGATAATTTCAGGATTTAGGCCGACAACTACGCGTGTGCTTTAAGTTACGGTGATGATTGCATGTGGGAGTGTCGAGGACTACGTGCCTGCGAGAGGGCGACGAAGGAACATATGTAGTGGCATAAAACAGAACGTCCACGTTCTTCGGTAGTAGTAGTAGAGAAAACAACATGAAAACCTACAACAATAAGGCCAAGCCCACCAAACACCAACAACATAGGGGCTACGCATGCACACACCGACAACTAAGCCCAAGAGAAGACCCACAGATCCACAGAAACTAACACACCAAACACGACACTCCTACACCGCTCTGACAAAGGCATGCCAGAACAAAGGGGTATCCACCAAGAAACTGCATATGCATTTCCTGTAGCACCCCTATTCTTGCTAGACTTCTCCGTCCCAAAGGCTGATCTTGTTCTAGCACCACCTCTCATGGACTTAAACTTACACCCAATCGATTTGTTGGATCCAGGATAGGTAGCAACCAAGGTGGCGACAAAATTGCAAATCTATCTAGTGACGACAGATCCAGGCACAAGAGTCAACACTCCTGAATTAGAAACTCCATCGCCTATGGGAACCACAAGCTTACTGGACTTAGGAGAGAGAAAGAGACGACAACATTGACACCACCATGCTTCTCAAAGTCAAGCACCAGAGCCATGATCAAGCTAATGCCCTCGCACCGAGAGCCAGCCAACACAACAGATTTCAAGGACGGGACATAGGGAGAGAAACAGATGTAGAGTTGCTCCTCCTCAACCATAGACGACTTCTGCTCAGAGGAGTCAAACGCAACCGAGTCATGCACTTTTCCTAGCCCTGGACCATTAGAAGGACATCCTTCGTCGGCTCCAATGAATCACCACCACACGGCAACAAAACCTTGAGAGTGTTGGAAATATGCCCTAGAGTCAAATACTAGTAAGGACTATTATCATATTTCATATAGTTTATGATTAAGTTTTATATCATGCTATAACTGTATTGAGTGGAAACATCAATACACGTGTGATATACAAACAACCAGGGGTTCCCAATGAAACTCTAGTCACTGGTTCATTGGTCAACAGATGATCATGTTTCATGATCATGTGGCATTTATGCCAGTTGGAAATGAGGTCATGTCATTCTAAGAATGAGATGATGAACCAATACCCAAGCTAAACATCGTGACCCGATCATGTCACGAAGTTCAAGTTACGATGATTAGAAAAGGATCCTCGTAGACTATTCCTTAGACTGTGAGGCTATACCAATCACTGTCTCCCAAGAGTGCTTAGATAGCATCAAACGCCATCTGGTAATCGGTGGTTATAAAGGTGTGTTCAGGTGTTCGGAGGAAACCATAGAGGCAATATATGTCAAGAGCGGGATTTGTCCATCCATGTGACGGGAAGATACTCAAGGGCCCACTTGGAGAAGTTATATCCAATAGCTGCGCAGCATGTGATTTGATCACGGGGATATCACTTGTCGGAACGAGTCAAGTAGCGTTGTTCAGTAACGAGATTGAACACGACATGATGATGTCATTGATCAGATCTCGGGCAATGCAAGTATCAAGAGACAAAGGGAATAAGACACGACTGCCCCGGTTCAAACGACGAAAGATCTTCGTGGAACGCACAAGGGTCACATGGCCATCCAGGTCCCTCTGTCGATCATTAGTGCGGGAGTGTCCTGACCATGTCTGGAGTGTTCCTGAACCGTGGGGTATCACGCTTAAGGGCTTGATGATGCTTAGAGAGTGTTTATAGAATCGGTAGAATCACCGAAGAAAAGAAGGGAGAAAACAGGAAGGGTTTCGATAAGTCGGGAGGATGTCCGGAGTGGAGGTGGAAGGTGTTCCATAGCCATGGAGGTTGAATAATATGTGAATGAATGTTAAATATTTATTTAATCATTTATTCATAATTATTTAAATAAAGAGAAAATCAATTTTAATGGTCAAGGCTTAATGGGCCAATTCCGGAGGGAGGGGGCCTATTAGGAGAAAGGAGAGAGGGAGAGGGGCTAAGGGGGAGGCCGGCTGGGCCTAGCCCCCCGCACGGGGCCCACTATGTGGCCGGCGGCCACCTCCTCCCCCCTCCTCTCCTTTAGTCCCACCTCGGGACTTTGAGGGAGGGTGTACCCCCTCTTCCCCCTATATATAGTGGGGTATTTGGCCAAGATAAATACACCAATAGTCAATAAAGGTCTCCCCACTTTTGGGAGGACCTCTAATTGATATTTTCTCTCCCCCCCTCTCTCTCTCTCGTGACCGTGGTCCCAAGTCTGGACTGCGCGAGCGAGAGACATCTTCACCGCGAAGTGCCGTCGCACTGCAGGATTCGGATCCGGGAGCTCTACTTCCGCAACTGCTGCTGGATCGGGGAAGCAGGAGTCATCGTCAGGCACCGGACGTGTGTAACTCCTCGCGAGGTGTCGCACTTGAGGCACTCAAGTCATTGGAGCCAGAAGGAGCGCAAGGACTTCATCACGACCTTGAGGTCGGCTTCGGCTCGTCTACATCAACCACGCTCTCCTGAGCGTTGACAACGCTTTTTGGTCTTCAAGGGTAAGTTCACAAAAAGCCCCTCCCGCTACTGTATTACTAATAGATAGGTCCTGGTAGCTTCAGGGGTTCAGGGGCGTAGGGTAAATTTTTATTGTTTTCATGCGCGAATCCCCTACAGTGGTATCAGAGCTAGATCTATGCGTAGTAATGCTAGTACGAGTAGAACACACGAGATGTAGCATGTGGGCGTTGATCTTTTAGTTGTTACCCTCCCACATGTACTTGTGCATACCACAGTAATGCTTGATGAAGCGGCCCCCAACCAACTTTACGCGTTCATTCGCGAGACTGGTCCACGCTTGACATACGGCTTGTACCGTATAAAGTGGCTTAGGGGGTGTCTGTCTCTCTCGCATTAGTTGGTATGCCATTTGCAACGGAGGGACCCGAAAGGGGTGTAGTAGAGACAACTACTTGATCAATGTTGTGGTGAAAGTTCGTATGTAAGAACGGTTCTTGTGCGAAAGCCCATTCAGCCACGTAAAACATGTAAAGATAAAGTAGAGGCGTCTAACTTTGTTTTGCAGGGGCGCGTTGCTTTGTGATATGGTTGTGGCAAAGGTAAAGTAATTACCTTTTGTTGTGTAGTAGTAGATAGTCACGGAGGTGACGAACTATCACACCGGAATGACACCGGTACCCTGGTGTTTACGGCGCCGGAACCCTGGTGCCGGAACCTGGTGACGCCGGATGGAGATCACGATGTGAAGGACCATATCACGTAGCATTTACATTCAATGTTATTGTTTGTATGTCTTATTGTGTGCTAGTATTAGATACTCGACGGTAGCCTAATAATATGATCCATGTTAAAAATTACCAATGATTGTGTTCCCCCTTAGTGTGCACCACCAAGAAAATTCTTTGGTATGAGGCGATCTAGGGTTACAGGCCTGGGTGTCAGACATCTACATTCGCATACAGTGGGTGTAAGCCATGTTGCACAACGAATACACTAAGGTTGAGTTGGCGAGCCTAGCACGCTAGAGAAGTGTGGCCTCGGAACACGGATGGTCAAAAGATCGAGCACGAGTCGCATGAATGATGTGACCGACATTTAGCGTCCACCCTTGAACCCACATTGATGGGCATGATGATCGGGGGAGATGTGGCTGATAGGGGTCATGTTATCACTAGGAACCCTTTTGGGGATAGGTGTTTCTGAGTGGAGTTATTATTAACTCATTCAATTATAAACTTAGTCTAAATTCCTTTTGCAATTATAAATGTAGAAAATGGTTCTTCCCGAGATTACCTTTCCTATCGACGGTTGGTTGAAAGGAGAAAAGCTCAAGTTAGATGGATCCAACTTTTCTGCATGGGTCATACGCCCGTTTGATCTCCTTGGGGAAAACAATGTAGCTGACTACATGACATGCGCGATGTATTTGGAGCTACCCTATTCTCATGAGACCCAGGAGCAGCGGGATCTGCGTTATCATCGTCGTGTGGTGGCCATATTATATCAGTGACCATGTGCCTCGGAAGGGAGGATGGGCTATGGCCAATGGTGGGAAGTCTCAAGCCCCGAGTGGTCATGGCACATCTGAGATCACATTTCGTGGAACAAGTGCGCATGTGGGAGTATGAGCTGATGGGGGACTTCCTCTCCATAAAGATGGAGGAGGGCTCCTCACTGGATGAGCACATATTACGCATCTACGATGCGTACATGAGTCCGGCATATTACCTGGACAACTGGTTCTCAAGCTCATTTGCGATGGGAGTTGTGCTATGGTCGCTTCCACCAAGCTTCCAAGCACAAGTCAGGATCTGCGTTATGAGAGGCGACACGAAAACACTGGATTTCCTTGAGTTCATATCACATTTCAGAAATGTGGTAGATGAACCCAACGTTGCTGGATTCGTCAACGACAAAGGTATATATTTGATATATAGTTTTATAAATGTTATAATCTTGCAAACACATTGCAGTGTTAAGTATATCTGATAATTGTTCTATTTTACTGAAAACAGGTCCTTCTGCATAGAGGTGCTTGCTGGAGAGGAGGTGACGTTGCGTGCTGATGGCGAGCATGATGATGATGGCCAACGGCGCTCTCCCTCGACATTTATCATTTAGTTTATGTTTTGGGATGATTTTTGTAATCGGGAGATTTGAACTTCTTTAGTTTGTCTCACACTTCGTGAGACGGTTATTCATATGAGTTTGTAACAAACAGTTGTTCCACTTTTATGAATGATTTCTATGTGTGTTCATATCTTGTTTGATTACTTGTGAATTATCCTTGTTGTTTGAAACTAATTGATAGTGCATGAACATTTGTAAAACATTAAAATGCCTTGTTTAAAATACCCAACTTAATGATATGTTCATTAATGAATGAAACCATTGTTTAAATTCAAAGTAACATGATAATATGTGAAAGTCATTCGATTTCTTGTCACATATAAATCATGCCTAAGTTCGGCAAAATAACTTGAACACCGTGTATTACTTGAATACAAAGTGTTTAATGAATTGTTAAATAGAATACATATTCGATGTATTGTGTTTTAGCGAAAATGGTAATCATCATTATATGATTGTTTAAATGTGTAAAGTTATTTACCAAAGGAAACATGAATATGAAACTATTTGATTTGATCAAAGTGTTTCATCAATAAAAGGGTATAAATATAAAAGAGAATCTAATTATTGTGATTTGATCAATAGTAATGAAATTCAACTTTATAAGAATGGCATAAAAGAAATTGTGAAATGCAAAGTGTTTTGAAACGTCAAAATACAAAGCATCACAATATGATATCAGACATCAAAGGGGTTAAATAGAAGGCACCAAATAAATCGTTGTAGTGTAGATGTAGATACCATTAGCTTAGAAATAGTTATCACTCAATTAGAATGTAGTGAACCATTTGAATTCGTGGAAGTTTTGGGGTTATTCAATATAACCAAAACAATAGCGAATAAGTCCTTGTAGTGTATTCATTGGAAACTTTGAATACAAAACCCATAGCTGAAACCAAAAGGAAAGCAAAACTTGTATTGCTTGGATTTTGGTGCATTCTTGATAAAGCTCATTTTTAGTGATGTTTCTCGATTATGGAGCAAATGGAAGATAGTGAAAAAGACGATGAGGATTCATATCCCAGCATCAGAGTGTTGAGAATCGCAATGGATAACGTTCCTGAACGATTCTCTTCATAGAAGGAAAGAATCAATGATTTTGATCATTGTGTTTTCCCCACTAGTGTTTTCACTACATGAAGTAGGATTCAAAATATAATCCATATCTAGTATGGAGACATTTGTGAATCATTTTTCATGATTCTTGGAATATGGCATACCTACAAACTACAAAGGAAATAATGGTAAACTAAAATTATGAGAAATCCTAGAAGCAAAATTCACTTGGGATTAGAAAGCAATTAGTTGCTAAATCTCACAAGTAAAAGGGGTTACTTGGAATTTTCCCAAATGACTACAAAGCCATAGTGGAAAAAGGGGGTGAATGACAAAAGCATAATTTGTCAAAATTGGATGAATTCAAATGAATTTGATTCATGTGTGCTAAATGTCTAGTGGATTTAAAACTAGTAAGTACTAGTATCTCATAGTAAATCTTCAAGTTTGATATTTGATCAAAGGTTTTTGAAGTTATTTAAAATAGTAAGGAGATATGAAATTTGCATAAAATTGAGTGGGAGCTATGAAAGTCTTCCTGAAACAATATGTGATTGACATATTTTTGAGTGGGAGCAATGTAAGTCTCAAATTCAAATATGTAGGAACATATTTTGAGTGGGAGCTTATAGGAGTAATTCTTAAGTATGTTAAGGATGAAAGTGCAAATACTTATAAATACTGATTTATAAGATGTAGAAGTTGATAATAAGTATTTTATGATATTATTTAGTATTCCTTAAGGGATTCTGAAAAAGGGTTTCAGAATAGAAGTTAATTAAAGGAACTGGTCCTTATTAACTCAAATTAGGAATGCATTAAGTTTAACATCAATGGTTGAAATAAAGAAAAGGGATGATCGTCATCCACTATGTTGAGACATAGGTTCTGTCTTAGTAAACCATGATGATAACTTAGCATAATAAGTGATCCAAATAAGGAACGTTTAAAAGTGATTAATTTCGAATCACAGAACATTGAGCTAAGTTTGTCTGCAGTGTCTAATAGAGAACTGTGGATATATTTTCCAAATACATAAAGGATGACATATCTTAAAACATAAAGAGTTATGTTATAAGGGCGTATGTTGGAAACTCCCGAAAACACCAATTAAAGTCAAGTAGGAAGAGAGGTGAACAAAACATCGAAAGTTGCACAGAGTGCATTAGTGTTTCGATGAATACATTTATAATAATAGATAAGGGTACCATCTAAAGTTTTGTATAATGTTATGGTGGGGCTAGTTCGCTTTTAACGTAGCATGATGTGTCCCAGGACACAGTGCCCATGAGAAAGCCCTCGAGGTTGATCTAACGTCACTGTAGGCTCCTGGAATCAGGCCTCGTTCTGCTGCCATAGCGACGATGCATACACACAGATGCTATCATGTGATGATAAAGTATTAATGTCAATCAAGCTGACATTAGTAAGTTGCAAAGGATTTGGGACTGTAAAGTACAGACCCAAGACTCAACCTCTTCCACGAGCAAGCATGTTCAAGGTATCAGACATATGGTGCCAATGATTGAGAACAAATGCAGCTAGTGTATTTGTACTCTAGTGCAAGTGGGAGACTGTTGGAAATATGCCCTAGAGTCAAATACTAGTAAGGACTATTATCATATTTCATATAGTTTATGATTAAGTTTTATATCATGCTATAACTGTATTGAGTGGAAACATCAATACACGTGTGATATACAAACAACCAGGGATTCCCAGTGAAACTCTAGTCACTGGTTCATTGGTCAACAGATGATCATGTTTCCTAATCATGTGGCATTTATGCTAGTTGGAAATGAGGTCATCTCATTCTAAGAATGAGATGATGAACCAATACCAAGCTAAACATCGTGACCCAATCATGTCACGAAGTTCAAGTTACGATGATTAGAAAAGGATCCTCGTAGACTATTCCTTAGACCGTGAGGCTATATCAATCACTGTCTCCCGAGAGTGCTTAGATAGCATCAAACGCCATCTGGTAATACGGTGGTTATAAAGGTGTGTCCAGGTATTCGGAGGAAACCGTAGAGGCAATATATGTCAAGAGCGGTATTTGTCCGTCCATGTGACGGGAAGATACTCAAGGGCCCACTCGGAGAAGTTATATCCAATAGATGCGCAGCGTGTGATTTGATCACAGGGATATCACTTGTCGGAACGAGTCAAGTAGCGTTGTTCAGTAACGAGATTGAACACGACATGATGATGTCATTGATCAGATCTCGGGCAATGCAAGTATCAAGAGACAAAGGGAATAAGACACGACTTTCCCGGTTCAAACGACGAAAGATCTTCGTGGAACGCACAGGGGTCACATGGCCATCCAGGTCCCTCTATCGATCATTGGTGCGGGAGGGTCCTGACCATGTCTGGAGTGTTCCTGCACCATGGGGTATCACGCTTAAGGGCTTGATGATGCTTAGAGAGTGTTTATAGGATCGGTAGAATCACCGAAGAAAAGATGGGAGAAAACCGGAAGGGTTTCGGTAAGTTCAAAGGATGTCCGGAGTGGAGGTGGAAGGTGTTCTATAGCCATGGAGGTTGAATAATATGTGAATGAATGTTAAATATTGATTTAATCATTTATTCATAATTATTTAAATAAAGAGAAAATCAATTTTAATGGTCAAAGGCTTAATGGGCCAATTCCAGAGGGAGAGGGCCCATTAGGGGAAAGGAGAGAGGGAGAGGTGCCAAGGGGGAGGCCGGTTGGGCCTAGCCCCCCCCCCTGTTGGGTCCGCATCATAGAAAACAAAAAAATTCCTACGATGAGAACTACACGCCAAGATCTATCTACTAGGTACAGAGCAACGGGTGGACATACATCCATCGAGAACTTACCCTCAAAGACAACGAGTTTTGTTAACGAGTAGGAACTCGTGGTTAATGTAGTCATACACTTGCCGATCTCAAGATCGTGAGGAAGTCCGAGCGCCGCAACTCATCAGCGCATCCGTACTCGCACACACGTTCAAGCCACCGGACAACCTCCACCTCCTCGCTCCAGCGATCTAGCGGAAGCAGCAACTCCTTCCAGACGAAATGCCACTGAGAACATGTATCTCGCTAATCCGAGACCATGGGGGAATAATTCTAGAGGGGGAGAGAGATCCTTCACAAGGAGGTGTGTGGAAGAAGGAGGGAGAGGGTGGACTTTTATAGGAGGAGGGGGGTGCCCCTCCTTCATGGCCGGCGCATGGGGGGTGACTCCTCACCTCCCCCATTCATGCGGTGGTAACCCCTCCACATTAAAATGCCTCTTCACATTCCCTTTTAAAGTCCCCACTTTAAATGCATTAAAATTCTCCAAGTTTAATACTCTCTCATTTAATAAAACTCTTTTATTAAATTTATTCAGAATTTTGTTAATTACTTTAATTAACAAACATTCACATATAACCCCTTGCAATATTTCAATATCACATGCAGAACCACTTTCGCAATTTCACCCGAAACAATTTCCGGTTTCTATCGAAACAATTCTTGCGCTTGGCAATTCTTTCGTCTGAAACATATGTGCAACAAAATGGTGTCCGGTAACTCTTAAGTGTGTCACCCTACGGTTCGCGAATAATGCAGACATGATTGAGACTCCTCTCAGATCAATAATCAGAAGCGGGACCTGGAGATCCATACTGATTCCTACATATTCAACGATGACTTCTGTGATCGTGAGAACCTTTAATGCTTGTAACTAAATCCCTTTGTCTCGTGATATATTACATGTCCGAGATTCGATCATCGGTATCTCCATACCTAGTTTGATCTCGTTGCCGACATGCACTCTTTTCTCGTTCCCGTGATATAACATTCTAGTGATCACATCACTTGCTTGCAAGCTATCTTAATGTGATATCACCGAGAGGGCCCAGAGTATATCTATCCTTCATCGGGATTGACAAATTCCACTCTTGATCCATGAGCCTCAACATAACACCTTCGTAGCACTGAACCCATCTTTATAGTCACCCTGTTACGGTGTGACATTTGATGTTATCAAGATACTCTTCAGGTGTTAGCAATTAACATGATCTCATGGTCTAAGGATAAAGATTACTTCGTATGATGTTATAGAAATATAAACATAATGACTTTGATCATAATGCTATACTTCGGATGAATGTTCATCACATCATTCCACCAATGTTGTGACCTCGTTATTAACAACATCCAATGTCCATGATTAGGAAACCTTGATCATCTTGTTAATCAACGAGCTAGTCTATAAGAGAGGCATAACTAGGAACTCTTTTTGTTTATTAAACACACATGTATTGATGTTTCCGATCAATACAATTATAGCATGCAAAATAAACATTTATCATAAACATGGAATAAGATAATAACCACTTTATTATTGCCTCTCAGGCATATTCCCTTCAGTCTCCCACTTGCACTAGAGTCAATAATCTAGTTTGAAAAACTTTGCATTTTGAACACCTATGGCTTTCTGGTGTTGCATATACGCGATTGCTAGTGGTTAACATAATCTCCTGATCTGACAGTTTCAGGTCCGTGTGTATTTGCATGTCTTTGCGTCTCTACGCATCACTCATTCTCAAATGAGATGGCATTGTATAAATTTGGTCCTCTAGTGAGACCTTTAGTTCGTTCGGGTTAAAATATGTTGATATTATTGTCACACAATATATCTTCATAGTATAAGCCCACTTTGAACCACACCTAGTTTGATAACAAACTACTTAACACAAATGCCCTCCATTGCTGCTACTATAGCAGTTATATACTTAGCCTTTTGTTGTAGTATCCGTCACAATGTCTCAACTTTGGAACTCATCCAAATCCATCATGGAACATCCTTTCCATTACATTATGCCACCCATAGTCTAAATTGAGATAAATTTAATTTGTATCTTGTGACAAAACTAGTATCAATGTAACACTTTACAATGAACTACCTTTAACTATTTGTCACTTATACAAGATATATTCTTAGTTCTTCCAAAGCTCATAAGAATATCTTTACTATCATCCAATGATCATCTTATGAATCATTCTGGTATGTGCTCATAAAATTTAGAGCATAGGACATTTTGGATATATAGATATCATGGTATAATCGATCAAAATCTTCATGTCATTTTACTCACCAAGTATTGAAACACTTGAATCTTGATACAATTATTTCCATGCAGCAAGAACCTTTCTTGTTGTTTCCATATTGAACCCTTTCAATATCTCATATATGTATGTCTGGCACAACCATATTAGCGCCTTAATCTATCCATGTAGATAGTGATGCCAAATATTCTGGGTTTGCCCAAGTATTTCATCGAAATCTTATTTTAATGAAATTCTTAACTTGTGTCAATACAAGATACATCATTTCCAATCAACAATATGTCATCTACATAATGTATTAGAAATATGTCTTAGTGCTCCCACTTAATTTCTTGCAAATGCAAGTATCTTCATCATCTCCCATGAATTTAAACTCTTTTAACAGTTTCATCATGGTGAAGATTCCAACTCCGCTATGCTTACTTCAACTATTGAAGTTTGCACGCCCTTTTAGCACCCTTTGAATTAACAAAACCGTTCGGACCGTGTCTTGTACACGTACTAGGTAACCATTCTATTAGAAGAACATTGTTTTGTTTGTTCAACTACCATACATCAAATTATATGTAGTGGTTGCTACATTAATCCGTCAAGACTAAATATCGCTATGAAAGATCAAATCGTGTCATAGTCAACTCCTTGGACATTGTCGTAAACTTATTTCCGACATGTCGACTATTTCATATATGTTAAACATCCATGTCTTATTTCTTTATAGATCCAAACACGACTGATAGGCTTCACGCCTTTCCGGAGGGTCTTCCAAGTTCAGAAACTTGATTTCTCGTGTATGGATACTATCACGGATTCTATGACGTCTAGTCATTTTATGGAGTCAGGGCTCATCATCGCTTCTTTCCATGTAGTTGGTTCATCATTGTCAAAACAATAACGACTTCCTTATCAAATCACACTATTTCATTCTTACCAACCCACACGGTTCAATAGGAACTCTAATCTCTGAGATCACACCCTTTGTAATCACGGGAGCCATGAGCATTGTGGCCGCCACCGGGACACTTTTTGGCGCTGCGCTACTTAGCACATATAGCTAAGGTTCAACAACCTTATGAAAGTTCTATTGTCCTCCCACTTAACTTTTCACGAAAAAATCCTTCTCAAGAAACTTGACGTTCCAAGTAACAAACTCTTTTGTCCTCGATGTTATGGAGAAATTCCGAACAAATTCTTTGGGATAACCTACAAAGATGTGCTTATCCGACTTTGGTTGTAAATATTTTACTTATGCTTAGCATACCAAAATTTAAGAAAAGACAATTCGGCTTTTATCCCAAACCATAACTTATATGGTGTCATTTCAACGGATCACGATGGTGCTCTTTTCAGTGTAAAAGCGGTAGTCTCTAAAGCTTCAATCCTTAAAACATAATGGCAGTTTTATAAATGACACCTTTGATCTTACCATGTCAAACATGGTTTGATTTCATCTCTCGAATATACCATACTCCTATGGTTTATCGGGAAACACAAATCATGGAACAATTCCTAAAATCTTAGGTGTTTTTGCTAAACATGTAACTCAAATATCTTCCTTTATGATCGAACCATAAACTCTTTATTTTCTTATTATAATGATTTTCCACTTTATCTTGAAAGTATTTGAACAATTTTCAAATGTTTCATACTTCTTCCTTATTAAGTAAATATATAGATATATTCACTCAAATTTCTGGAGAAAGCATATGAAGCAAAAATGTCCATCGCATATGGCTACATATAATGGATTATATACATCAATATGTATAATATCCAATAAGTTAGTCATCTGTTCCTCTTTGGCCTATGGACAGAGTTTCAATTATCTCGAGGAAAGTCTCACATGCGTCAATTGATCAAAATCAAAGACTCCAAAAATCCATCAACATGGAGTTTCTTCATGTTTTCTTTCCAATATAATTTAAAACAGCGATGTCACTTCATAAGTGATCTTTTAATCATTTGTCTTGCGACATTTTAGCAATAATGTTTATGGATGTGATTTCTCCCACTAGACTTGTAAAAGTTCATCCATCCTTTATGGAATACGGTAATTATTTGAACAACCATTGTTCTCGTAATACCGGAACAAAATAATAATTATTAAAACAAATCTTGAAGGCTAGGTTTGGCGTCAACGAAAAACACAATAGCACTTTATTTGTTTTCGATGAACATCATCACTTATTCTCTTGCTAGTTACTTAGGCCATTTCAGTTCATGAATTGCGTTGTCCTGTATGACACTTCATACCAACCAATTCGGTATCCAATACCTCAGAACCACATTGTTTAACAAGCAAGGAATACAGCCATAACATGTATATCTTCTATATACCTAAGTTGGACATATCCAACCTTTTCTTTTCTACCAAATATTTTATAGATTCTCTTTCAACAATTCCTTTTCCTTTTAAAAGAATCTATCAACATCAATTGTGGTGTCATTCACATGACACATAGTACAAAGCGTATATAGTCAAATACTAATACCTTTGGACTTGCACTTTGAAGTGGATCACCATCATCAAATGTTTGGTGTTCTTTCAAAAATCCATTCTTTAGTAATCTATTAGTGTAGTAAACATTTTACTTACATCTTCTATTCATCCTTATCATGACAACTTTCATGATCAAGCTACTATAGCCTGTAAGGAAGAATCGCGAGTATAATGTTAGTTCCCAAAACCTTTTGGGAGATCTGGATGCTTAGCATCTCCATCCTTCACAAATTCTCATACAGTATGAGAACATGTATTTTGTTAAATTATACTCTATCATAATACAACCAAAAACATTATCTCAGATATCACAATATATTTCACACATGATGGTTTCTGAAACAATTTTCAGCTCCAATATAATCTTGATATTAAAACAACTTTGAATATCAATAATCATGGAGGCAAACATGATACTTTAGATACTAACATTGGAATTCTTACTCTTGATTTAATACTACTTATTAAACTTCACGGAGTAAATAGAGTTTGCTTAAAGTTTGCAATAGGACTTCTAAACTTTAAATTGACATTCAAAACAATACGATATCAGTTCGTAAAGTAAATATCCAAAGTTCTATAGTTCTATTATCTCAATTAAAACTAAGCATAAAGTAGTGAATAGATGCCAATGACTATAACAAATTATGCAAATTCACTTCGATTTAGTTTATGACAAATTGAGTTCGACTAATCCAAATTAGAAATGAACTCCCACTCAAAAATGACATCCCTCATGTCCTTTTGGTGATTACATGAACCAAATCCACTACACCAAGTCCGATCATCACGTGAGTCGGGGTAGCTTCAAAGGCGAGCATCTATATGAGCATCATATCAACTATATAACTCATGCTTAACCTTTCGGTCCGTGTTCCGAGGCCATGTCTGTACATGATAGGCTCGCCAAGTAAGAACCTTAGTACTCGCGTGTGTAAAACTATCTTACACCCGTTGTATGAAAGCGTAGAGTCGAGTACAACCGCTCATCACGTGATGTCTCGAAACATGGTCCATAGAACGGTGCATACTTTAAGGAAGGACACATTTTTATCTTGATATCTAAATGAGGGATCATCTTACAATGCTATAGAAAGCGCCAAACTAGCAGTATAAGATGCTAACATCTAATGTGTAAAGTGGAATGATATGGTCCATGCATTTGATCTCTATCATTTGCATTGTGGTATGATCTCTATCATTCCTTTGTGTGTAAGGCCAAGGTCTATGGAACTTACACGTTGAGTGTGTTGTAAGAGTATCTATCATACATCTACTTACAACAATACCATATCAAGACACTAGCCCAACAACGATCTAAACTAGACGCCTCTAATTTATCAATTGCAAGTTTTATGTGGCTTAGGGCTTTCGGAGATAGAACCGTTCTTACCTACGAACATGAACCACAATGAGGATAACCAAGTTATTAGTAACTCGTTGTAAATCAGATATTGACTATAGTAGGAGAGACAGACACCCGCCAGCCACTTATGCAAAACAAGTTGCATGTCAGTCGTGGAACCGGTCTCATGTACGATGACATGTAAGGTTGGTCCGGGCCGCTTCATCCCACTATGCCACCAATATCCAAAATACATAGAAGATGCAATAACATGATCATCATCGCCCACATATAAACATATGTGTACTACCTGTGCAAAGCACCTACGCATAGATCAGGCTCTAATACCACTGTTGGGTCTCCAGCATAGAAAACAAAAAAATCCTACAATAAGAACTACACGCCAAGATCTATCTACTAGGTACAGAGCAACGGGTGGACATACATCCATCGAGAACTTACCCTCGAAGACAACGAGTTTGTTAACGAGTAGGAACTCGTGGTTGATGTAGTCGTATACTTGCCGATCTCAAGTTCGTGAGGAAGTCCGAGCGCCGCAACTCATCAGCGCATCCGTACTCGCACACACGTTCAAGCCACCGGACAACCTCCACCTCCTCGCTCCAGCGATCCAGCGGAAACAACAACTCCTTCTAGACGAAATGCCACCGAGAACATGTATCTCGCTAATCAGAGACCATGGGGGAATAATTCTAGAGGGGGAGAGAGATCCTTCACAAGGAGGTGTGTGGAAGAAGGAGAGAGAGGGTGGCCTTTTATAGGAGGAGGGGGTTCCCCTCCTTCATGGCCGACGCATGGGGGTGACTCCTCACCTCCCCCATTCATGTGGTGGTAACCCCTCCACATTAAAATGCCTCTTCACATTCCCTTTTAAAGTCCCCACTTTAAATGCATTAAAATTCTTTAAGTTTAATGCTCTCTCATTTAATAAAACTCTTTTATTCAATTTATTCAGAATTTTGTTAATTACTTTAATTAACAAACATTCACATATAACCCCTTGCAATATTTCAATATCACATGCAAAACCACTTTCTACAATTTCACCCGAAACAATTTCCGGTTTCTATCGAAACAATTCCTGCGCTTTGCAATTCTTTTGTCTGAAACATATGTGCTCCAAAATGGTGTCCGGTAACACTTAATTGTGTCACCCTACGGTTCGCGAATAATGCAGACATGATTGAGACTCCTCTCAGATCAATAATCAGAAGCGGGACCTGGAGATCCATACTGATTCCTACATATTCAACGATGACTTCTGTGATCGTGAGAACCTTTAACGCTTGTAACTAAATCCCTTTATCTCGCGATATATTACATGTCCAAGATTCGATCATCGGTATCTCCATACCTAATTTGATCTCGTTGCTGACATGCACTCTTTTCTCGTTCCCGTGATATAACATTCTAGTGATCACAACTTGCTTGCAAGCTATCTTAATGTGATATCACCGAGAGGGCCCAGAGTATGTCTATCCGTCATCGGGATTGACAAATTCCACTCTTGATCCATGAGCCTCAACATAATACCTTCGTAGCACTAAACCCATCTTTATAGTCACCCTGTTACGGTGTGCCGTTTGATGTTATCAAGATACTCTTCAGGTATTAGCAATTAACATGATCTCATGGTCTAAGGATAAAGATTACTTCGTATGATGTTATAGCAATATAAACATAATGACTTTGATCGTAATGCTATACTTCGGATGAATGTTCATCACATCATTACACCAATGTTGTGACCTCGTTATTAACAACATCCAATGTCTATGATCAGGAAACCTTGATCATCTTGTTAATCAACGAGCTAGTCTATAAGAGAGGCAGAACTAGGAACTCTTTTTGTTTATTAAACACACATGTATTGACGTTTCCGATCAATACAATTATAGCATGCAAAATAAACATTTATCATAAAGATGGAATAAGATAATAACCACTTTATTATTGCCTCTCGGGCATATTCCCTTCACCCCCCCCCGGCGCGGGGCCCACTAGGTGGCTGGCGGCCACCTCCTCCCCCTCCTCTCCTTTAGTCCCACCTCGGGACTTTGAGGGAGGGTGTACCCCCTCCTCCCCCTATATATAGTGGGGTATTTGGCCAAGATAAATACACCAATAGTCAATAAAGGTCTCCCCACTTTTGGGAGGACCTCTAATTGATATTTTCTCTCTCCCCCTCTCTCTCTCTCTCTCGTGACCGTGGTCCCAAGTCTGGACTGTGCGAGCGAGAGACAGCTTCACCGCGGAGCATCGTCGCGCTGCGGATTCGGATCCGGGAGCTCTACTTCCACAACTGCTGCTGGATCGGGGAAGCGGGAGTCATCGTCAGGCACCGGATGTGTGTAACTCCCCGCGAGGTGTCGCACTTGAGGCACTCAAGTCGTTGGAGCCAGAAGGAGCGCAAGGACTTCATCATGACCTTGAGGTCGGCTTCGGCTCGTCTACATCAACCACGCTCTCCTGAGCGTTGACAACGCTTTTTGGTCTTCAAGGGTAAGTTCGCGAAAAGCCCCTCTCGTTACTATATTAGTAATAGATAGGTCCTGGCAGCTTCAGAGGTTTAGGGGCGTAGGGTAAATTTTATTGTTTTCATGCGCGAAACCCCTACAGAGAGGTGTCACCTCTTCACGGAGGGGGCGAGACGCCTCCTCGAAGTGGACGTATACCAGCTGAAGGAGCTTCATGTGCATCAATGCAACCTCAAGAGCTTCATGCGCATCAATGCAACCTCAGACTGAAAGAGAGGGTCCAAAGTGGCGCTGACCTTGAACTGCTCGCAACACCTAGGAGAGGGTCTTGGTGGAACCGCTGCAAACCGATGACTGGCCCACGACCTTAGCCCAACTCCGAGCCGGCGAGGGATGACGAGGCTGAGCAGGTGGAGAGCGGATCCACTGGCAGGGATCAGAGTGATCGGATAACTGACCACCTCGTCTCCAAGAGCGGTAGGAAAGCGAGCATGATAGAAACACTCTCGATGGCCAGGAAAATGACACCGGATGCATCTGAAGGGCTCACGGCAAGTGTTGGCCTGGTGGTCATGCTTGAGGCACCGGAAACATCTCCCACGAGCGCAATGCTTGAAGGAAATACTATGCTCAAGACCTTCCTTTCGAAGCAAAGACGATGGCTCGTAGCCGGGGCGTCTGCCCCGACCAACCTGCACCTAGCCTTCCTCATCGCCATCAGCAGAAGTTGCAGTGCTGGTAATCTTCACCGCATTGCCCTTGACCTCATCGTCAATAGAAGTAGTGCAAAACTTGGTAGCCGACAGCGTCTAAGGGGGCAACTCTTCATCATAACTATCCTCGTTATCCTTAGTTGTATAAGCCCACAAAGGTGGCCGCTTCGCGACAAAGGGGATTGGCAGAGTTGAAGCCGAAACAGGCGGCGCCTCATCACTGGCAGCAGCTGAAACCTCAGGCGCCTTCTCAACAAGGGGCACATCAGCAGTCCCGCGGGCAGCCAACAACATCCACGGGACATCCTCCGTAGCGGTCTTGGTAGCAGCCGGTGGCGGCAGGGGGCAGCTCGTCTCCATCGTCCTCCTCCTCATCATCATCGGTATGAGCAGCGGAGACAACATTGCACACATTAGCAGTGCCAGGGACCGAGCTATAAATAACACCTTTTGTGGAGGTAGACGACATATCGGGAGAGACATGGCATCCCGAGGCGGCCAATGTCAACGGCAAGCACCCGAGCCCCTGGACGGTCACAGCAGGGGTCGCGTAGCAGTCTGTTGAGAGGGCAAGAAGCTGCGGGAAACCCTACCCTAGGCTTGCGGAATCGACGAGCATGTGCCTTGCGTGGTTGGGTAACTGGGATTGAAGAAACTGCCTCAACATAGGACCGGCGAACAAGAGGCACATAGCCAGACCACACACCAGCAGGCGCGATGGAGCAAGCTGGACTCGTCAAGCCGGCGATGACACGATCTTGAGAGCGAGGGACAGTAGGAGCATGGGCACACCCACCAGGATTTGATGAAGGATCCTCTACAACGTGCTTCTCGGATGACGTAGCAGGCTGCAACGACGGCTGCCTCAATGAGGCGATGACGACAGGCGACGGGTCTGGAGAAGCCATCGTCGCAGGCTTAGCGAGGCGCTTGCGCCGCATCAGCCGACCACGCACTGAAGCTTCAGACCTGCAGCGGGCGAGCGCAACGGCGGAAGCATGACACGGGGTAGCAGGGCATGGAGGACTATCCCGTCTTCTTCCTCATCCAACCTCAGGGAGATGCACTCATGACGAACTGACGGTGCGGGAGAAGAAAGGCGGCATGCAGGGGAGCTCTGGGAGGAGTGGAGAGCCTGTCTGAAGTTTACAGAATCTGCACCAGTTGTCCTAAAGTGGAGAGCTAATTCAAAAGCTTCTATTGGTAGATTTTTGGACGATAAACGCATGTCCAACTTTTGCTCCCAGTTATCTCATAAACAGCGTACAGTTTCGTTTTTTTTTCCGAAAAGGGGAGGAAACAAGAGAGCCCACTTGAGCTGCATCCACTGGCTACTGATCGAGTAAAAGTTCATCATAGAGAGCATGATGATAAGAAGTATTGAACGCAAATACTGCTGTTCCATCAGTAGAAAGCATGATAAGAACCCCTACACAGTAGACATCCATCCATATGTCAAACGTACAACAGCCATGGTGTATGTTTAAATAGCCTGCAACATAGGACTATGAAGGATATTCTAGATTTAGATGCCCACATCCGAGTGTAATAATCGGATCCTGACTTAGTCTTGCGACATACAAAACCACCTTGCGGAGAAGAAGCAGTGGTACACGGGGAACTTCGAGCATAGATTCGCTACATGGCTAACTTTTGTCACAACTAGATTTGGAAAAGTGCGACCCCTCCATACGTATTCCAGGCCTAGAGAAGCTTTGTAGCCTCTGGCAGAACCCCTTGGCAACGTTTGGAGCAACTGAGCAATGGAGAGTTACTGTCACCTTTTCTAGCACTGTTGCCCAATCAAACAACCGTTTCACAAGAGCAGCTTCATGCTCAGTTCCTCTCAAGTTGTGGATTTCTACTTCTCCGAGGCAACTGAGCACGAGTTCATCAGTTTTCCAGTTTGGTGGCTGATGACAAGCACAAGATGATGGGCACGCGGTTTCTTCCTGAAAAGGGAGCATATCCAGTTAATAAGATTAACCGCTATGATTGAATATTTGAATCCCATTAAATAAGAAGGATGGAACTGAAAATACCAAAGATTCCCTGAATACGTGAGATAAGTTTTTAATACATTTGCAAGCGAATAACACCTGCAAATTAGCTTGAACCCAACATATTGCAGAGAATGTGATTGTTCTATGGAAATAGAAAGTCAAAAGCAAGCATTATTCTAACAATTATACAGCATCAAGGTCTTAAATTGACCTTATCGCTATTACTTACTGATGCAATAGTGCAAAACACATGCCCCAAGCATAGTACTACATTAATATTATCTCCTAAATCCTAACTATTTTATCAAGATTGAGGCTGTCCTGCAATGATTCGGTCAAATTCACATCACTACCTTATATTTGTAGTGGGAGCTGTCATACTGTATTCCAAATCCAGCAACTCCTCACTGCCAACTGCTATCTCTTCACGCCTCCTGCACCATGACAGCCACACCTCCCTCCCTGGTGGCTGCCAGAAACCTCATTGCCTTGCAATGCCGACATCTACTCCCCTGCCACTCAACTCCACCCAACCTACCTAACAATCACAGGAACACGCCGCCCTCTGGTGAAAGAGAGGTCAGCTAAGAACGATCTTGAAGAAGAAGTGCAGAGAAAATGAAGGAGGCATCATGTTTCTTTCATGGAAACAAAATCCTGCAGTTTTTTTCTCATTTCCGATAGACAAAGAATCTTTTGAAATAAAACCTATTAACAAGTTGCCAACCCAAGTAACATGAAATGCACTGGAAGATACATAAGGCATGTATTTGCCACAGATATAATTTGGAGCAAAGCACCCAGTATCAAACAAAAACCTAGAGTAGGGCAACTATCAGCTAAAGCCTAGGTGTTCCGTGAAATATAGATGCATACTCAGAATTAGATTAAAGAAATAAGGATTGTATTACCTCCACAGGGATAGTTGTCACACCAATTGCAAGAGACAGCTTTCTCAAACCAGTACACATCCTGAGAACATGGAATGAAGAAGCTCCAAAGGAATGTCCACTTGCTACTATATTCATGACCATGAATGTAATGTACGGGAGCATCGTAATGTGTTGTTCCATCAAGTAATGGTGGTTAGTAATGTCCTCCTGTAGATTCAAAGGAAGTCATGAAAAAAATATTATTTATTTATAACAGTTGGAAAGGACACAAGCATCTTGTTTAGGAAGTAGATATCAAACAAGAAATGGTTCTTTTATGCTAGCAAGTCCGAGCTCATGTGCCCCCATGAGCCATGAATAACAATGTACTCACAGTGCTAATGCGTAAGTGGAATGCAAACTATTCAATGGAAGAAACAACTAATGGCATCTCAGAGGATATCATGCTACTAGTAATGATCAACGATTGGATGCTCTCAGCCATGCTTCAGGTACTTGGGCAAAGAAGAACATGTGAGAATTTTGATATGCCTATATGCCACATTCTTTAAACTGAACTCCAAGTTTCCAGAATGATGGCATAACTCACCGGCCGATAGACAAGCATGAGTATCAGATTCTGGATGAGCTCAAAGCGCTGCAAAAGCCTCGTACAAAAGCTATTGAGTACTTTGTATTCATATTGTCCATAGACCATAAGAGGGTAGGTGCCCAGCCACTGTAGATTTTCCCTCTTGCCAAGCTGCATGAATCTTGGATCGTAAACATCCCTCCACAAGAGGGTCAGCAGCTGAGGGGCGGAGATGTTCACCACCGGTTGATCGTAACTCAAATCTGTAGCAAAGCAGCTACTCACGTCTAAAAGTTTGAGTGCTGACGCCATGACAGTTAGCTGCTGCAAGCCACGCAGATACGTGAGCTTCATTTCCAAGAGAGATTCCGAGTGGATGGTGAAGCTGCCCAGACCCCATGAGTCGCTGATAACGAGATACTGCAAGACTGGGCAGCACGGCGAGGAGACGGCATCACCGAGCGTGCACGGGCCATGTACCGTCATGCGATTCAGCTCGAGCCCGGTGAGCCGGGCGAACACACCGGAAGACGGCACGGCGAGGCCTATATAGCCTAGTGACAGGAATATCGAGGTAGCGCTCTCGAAGCAGGGCAGCTCCAAGGCGCCTCTTCCACCGGCCATGTCCTCCGATCCGTTGTGCGTCACACTGTTGATGAGGCATAGACCGCGGGAGAGGCGGCGCGCGGCGATGGGAAGCCAGGGCGCCACGGAATCGGGGGTGCCGTCCATGACCCTGACTTCAAGGTTGCAGAGTGTCGGAGCTTCGTGGGCGGTGAGGGCGAGGCGTATGCGCTGGGGGTCATTGCCGGCGGGGAAGTAGAGCCGCGGGAGCAGCCTCCAGAGGCGGCGCCAGCGACTGGAGAGGACGCTGGTCCGCGCGGCGAAGGCGGCGTCGAGGAGCTTGAGAAGGATGTGGATAAGAACGTCGTCGGGGAGCGCGCTGAGGCGGTCCTCGCTGCCGCTGCCGCCGCCGCCGCCTCCATCGGAGAAATTGGATCGCTTGACGGCGATCTCCCCGTCGCGGTGCTCCATGGAGGATCTGAGGATGGATTTGGTGCGCCTCACATCAAGTTAACGCCTGGGAGGTGGAGAGGGAGTAGGGAAGCCGGTCCCGGCGCGGTCGCCGTTGCCGGTGGATGGGGAACGGGAATGGTGCGGCCACTGCGAGTGCTCCCGAAGCAGAGTGTGCTCCTAGGTTGAGGGAAATCAACGGGCTAAGTGGGCTTTGTTTGTTTTGGGGCTGAGAGTAAAGCAACTACGGCAGAAGACACCCCAGTTAGGAATGCCAGTTTGACTCGTGTATGTATTCCGTTGAACCTGCATATTGCTTGTTACTGTAGCATCAGGGGAAGTTTGCTGCAACAATGATTTCAAGCAAGGGACTGACCATTGCAGTTGAGTTTTTTTTTTTTGAACGAGGAACGGTCCCAAAGGACCTAGTGCTGCATTAACTGAAACATGGCGGGTACAGAATTACAAAAGGGCCCTTTTACAACCATCGCACTGAGAAACCTAAAATTCGAAGATAAGGCATTTTTTCTTGCACAAAGCCCCCTAGCACTAGAAATAGAAAAGCAATCGGGTGCTTGGGTGAAGCCTCCCCCACCGGTCGCCGGCGACCTCAAGGTGTTGCCATCGAGATACGAGAGGAACTCGCTCGAATAGTCTCTTCTGACGAAAAACCACTGCCACCGGCCACCTCTCTGTCCCCGGGGACGAACCACTTGGTGACAAGGAGGGGACGAGCTCCGGTGCAGGGGTTGCTAGACCTCCACTATGGCGGAAGAAGACGGGCCTCCATGCCGGCCAAAGATCATGGTGGCCTCAATGCCAGCAATGTGTTCCACTCGCCGCAGCAGAGAAAGCTCTCGGAAAAGCCTCCCACACCATCTGCAAGCACCCAACCGCCTTGAGCACGAGCTGTCCTCCCCCTCGTTGTCACGGCCGGCTAGGAAGACGGGAAGGCCTTGAGCAACAGCAGCACGTAGATGACCGCGCTTGAATAGGGAAGAGTTAGCTGACCGGTCAAGCTCCGCCTTCACCTCTCCCTCGCCTCCACGGCCGGTCGAGAGCAGAAGACACGAAGACGAAACTGAGACCGACCACCGCTTGGGGCCGCGCACACGCACCCAAGCGGGATCCCTTCCACCTCCAGTTCTAGGAGCTCGCAAGCTTCCCATCGCCGACCCCTCACCACCACAGCCGGTCAGAGGGAGATGGAGAAGCACAGTAGAAACCAGAAAGAGGAGGCCAAAAACGGCTTTGTGTTGGGAATATGCCCTAGAGGCAATCATGTATGATGTTATTCCTGTGTATTCATAAGGTTATGGTCCATGTATGAACTACTGATATGTATCATTGAATATGTGATTCGATTGTGGAACTACATATTCATGTTGTTCATACTAATTGTCCTTGGTCATCAAGGTTGTGTTGGACACACAACTTAGACCAATGTGAAAGTCGGCAGATGACTAGGTTCCACTTGTCATGGGCATGGAGATGCTATTCCGACTTACACGGATTCGGCTAAAGAGTTTAGCGAGTCGGACTGACCCATATTGAGATGCAACGAACAAGTCGTCATTTGCATGTCTCAATCAATGTAATCCTTAGACCTGAGGTTATTGCACAATCCGAGTTGAGGATCTTCGACTTAGGTTCTGTCAAACGATGTTCCGTCACTAGGCAGTTATAAAGGTGGAGTTCGGGTCGACTGAGAATCAAGCTGCGTGATGTGAATAACCAAGACGGGATTTTACCCCTCCATCCGGAGAGATATTCTCTAGGCCCTCTCGGAAGATATGATTCGGAAAGCATGGCCATGCGCGTCTCAGATAAGTGTTAACCGAGGCAGCCGACTAAGAGTTAGTCGGATAAATCACTTATCTCGGATCGAGAAAGAGAGTCGGACTATTTAAGGAATGACGATCATTTGCCTATAGTCCGACAAGGTATATCGTGAGGCAAAAGGGACTCAGACGAAAGTCGCATTGGAAAGGTATGTCGTCATGACTTATTGGTACTTGGGAGTTGGCACGTTCTGCTAGGAGCCGCTACCAACTGATCGATCACGAGTGAGACTCGGAATCGTGTCCGGGTTACCATGAGCCTGTCGGGTCACACACTTAAGAGCGGGAGTAGTTTGGGTTAGACCCAAACAGGAAACCTATTTGGGTTGGACCCAAATAGTGACATGGACTTAGTCAGCAAGTGAGACTTGTAGTGGCTAATATAGGCCTTTTTAGTGAATGGGCCACAAGTGAGTGGAGCCCACTTTCACTCCCTATATAAGCTGGGGCGCAGGTGCTTAGAGTACAAGGTTAGGTCACTCCATGTGTTGGAAACCCTAGCCCTAGTCCATCATGTCGCCGCCGTACCGGATCTAGCAGTCTATCGTCGGCGCTCCTCCTCGCACGTGTGGATACCGGCGGAGGTGCTGTACGTTCAGCACTTCGACGATTGTGAAGAAAGTATGGATCATGGATCGTGGGACCGGAACGGATCGCGAAGACTGCACTGCATCAAGCGATGTCTTCATCAATTCCGCAACTGCGCGTCTAGTGGTAATCCTCGTGGCCTTCTACCTGAGCTAGATCTTGGGATCACCGCGTAGGGAAAAAGTTTTGTTTATCTCTACGTGGCCCAGTAGTGGTATCAGAGAGTTAGCTTCTGGTTTTAGGCTCGAGATCGTGCATATGTGATATGCGGTTGGCGTTAGATTGGATCTAATTGCAGTTTTGGTGGTCGATCTATGAGATAGATCGGTTTTGTACAAAGTTGATTGGATCAACTGTACTCGGGGGAATGGATGATCTGGTTTCCGTGATCTAACTGCTAAGGTCGTGGAACGACATACCCCTACCGGTCGGCTTCCGCCATCGGGGTAGACTGTGACACATAAACCCGGATGCAATGATCAAAGATCAAAGGGTTTGATCGAATCGGAGTCCGGATCGGATTTGGGTAAAAAAAAATTATCCAATGACGAAATCTATGTCCGGAATGCAGATGAGATCTGCATTTTTGGAAAAATCGTCGGGCGCTGCCCCTTCGATCCCTGCCCTCTATCTAGCTAGCGGGGCCGTCGGCTTCGCCCTGTCGTAGCGCCTTAGATGTCATTGCGAGTTTCACAACGCCGATAGATATTGTATCTATGCATAACTTGTTTTTGCAGGATGATGTTGTGAATGGTATGGCTTATATGCATGTGATGTGTGTAATCCATACGTGATCTGCGTATCACAGTTTTTGTCAGCCGGCTGGAGCCTAGGTGCTGTCATCTTATTGTATAACGGCCTGCGTGTCAGATTCTCTGTGTAATTTGCATTACTAGCTAGTGTAGCTGTTTGGAGAATCCGGATGGCATGCAAGTCGGTGTACAAGTCGGCTACATGGTGTAAGGCGGCACGTGACAAGAGTTGACACAAGTCGAATTACAAGCTTTGTGGAGATGGAGATCGCCATGAAGAGAGCCATACCATTTCACATTATAATTGCTTTATTCTGTGTTATTGTTATGTCTCTGTTTTACCTCTATTAGATAGTTGGTAGAAAATAATCCCTCAAAGAAGGTCTAGTCGGTTTCCCCGCCAGTGCTGCACCATCACAAGTCGGACATTTTTGGTAGTGGGCTCATAAAATTGAGGTGCTATCAATTCTTTTCGACTAGGTGGGTTCGAGTCGGACTCTTACAGCGGAAGCACTTGGTAATCTAGACAGGTCTATCACAACGGTTGTGGGACTTGGGGAAAAGTCAGATGGAAGTCAGGGCATGTGATGCCACCCATCCAACAGGAGTCGTATGAGATACGATTGACAAGGAGTTGTCTACCTAGATCACTTGATGGCTAGCGGTGATGCTAAAGCTCACTAGTCGACTTGCTTATTTAGGGTCCTGAATCACTAAGTAACCATCGGAGGGGTGTTGGTTCTAGTGGGAGCATAAATATTAAAATGTTTAATATGCTTGCTCTTTATGGATACATGTCTCAAGTGTTTTACATATTTTCTGTTGTAGATCAATGGCACCTAGCAGTCTTCCTCAGATTTCCGGTTTTGCTTTGAGAACCATCTTAGAGAAAGATAAGCTGAATGGAACTAATTTCACCAACTAGTATCGTAATCTGAGAATTGTTCTCAAACAAGAAAAGAGGGATCGTGTCCTAGACAACCCACTCTAGATGAGCCAGATGAGAATGCGACTGTCGCAGCCACCAATGCCTACCGTCGGATTTGTGATGAATCCACGGAGATTAGCTGTCTTATGCTTGCTCACATGGAACCGGACTTGCAGCAGCAGTTCGAGAATATTGAGGCCTACGATATGATCGAAAGCCTCAAAAGTATGTTCCAGGCTCAAGCAAAGACTGAGAGGTATCAAGTCTCTCAGACTTTGTTGAGCTGCAAGCTTAAGGATGGCGATCCACTGAGTCCGCATGTGATCAAGATGGTTGGTTACGTGCAGTCTCTGGAAAGGTTTGGCTACCCCATTAGCGAAGAGTTCGCTACGGACATAATTCCGAACTCTCTTCCTAGTGCGTATGGTCAGTTCATATCGAACTACCACATGCATGGTATGGATAAGAAGCTCACTGAATTGCATGGGATGCTCAAGCAGGCTGAGGCGGATCTCAAGAAAGGTGCCAGCCAAGTGTTGATGGTACAGAATAAGGCTAAATTCAAGAAGAGTTTTTGGACTAAGAAGAAGAAGGCAAAGTCGGGAGGTAAGGCGGAGGACCCAGTTCAAAGCGCTTCCTTAGGTACTAAGCCATCTCCTACAGTCAGATCCACTTGCTTCTACTGCAAGTCGGATGGCCACTGGAAGAGGAATTGCAGCAAGTATCTGGCTGATAAAGCCAAGAGCGGAGGTGTGACTTCCGGCTCAGGTACGCTTGTTTGCAATGTCATAGACATTTATCTTGCTGATGCACCTGGTAGTTCTTGGGTATATGATACCGGATCAATCATTCACATCTGCAACTCGTTGCAGGGACTGGTAAGAACTAGGAGCATTGCAAGAGGCGATGTTGACATTAGAGTCGGAAACAAAGCGAGAGTCGCTGCGTTGGAAGTCGGCACAATGCAACTTCATTTACCTTCTGGATTCATAATGGAGCTAAATAATTGTTATTATGTTCCAGTGCTTAGTCGAAACATCATTTCTGCCTCATGTTTGATGAGACAGGGCTATGAGTCGAATATTAAGAATAATGGTTGTTCTTTATATTTGAATGATATGTTTCATGGCTTTGCGCCCGTCCGGGATGGGTTATTTATTTTGAATCTTGATAGTGAATCTGTCTATAACATAAATGTGAAAAGGTTAAAACCAAATGATCTGAATATGACTTACTTTTGGCATTGTCGGCTTGGTCATATAAGTTGGAAACGCATGAAGAAGCTCCATGATGATGGACTCCTAACTTCGTTCGACTTCGAGTCGTTGGAGACATGCGAATCCTGTCTTCTCGGCAAGATGACCAAGACACCTTTTGCAAAGAGTTATGAAAGGGCGTCCGACTTATTGGGACTAGTACATAGTGATGTATGTGGCTCGATGAGCACGGCAGCCAGAGGTGGTTATGAGTACTTCATTACCTTCACTGATGATTTGAGTAGGTATGGATATATCTACTTGATGAAACATAAGCCGGAAGCCTTTGAAAAGTTCAAGGAATTCCAGAATGAGGTACAAAATCAACTTGGCAAGAAAATAAAGTTTCTTCGGTCGGACCGAGGAGGCGAGTACATGAGCCATGAGTTTGATGACCATCTAAAGAGTTGTGGAATAGTTCCCCAGCTCACTCCTCTAGGAACGCCGCAGAGAAACGGTGTGTCGGAAAGGAGGAATCGGACCTTGTTGGACATGGTACGATCAATGATGAGTCGGACATATCTGCCTTTATCATTTTGGGGTTATTGTCTAGAAACTACAGCGTTTACACTAAACAGAGTACCATCAAAGTCGGTAAAAAAGACACCGCATGAGATGTGGACTAGCAAGAAACCAAGTTTGTCTTCTCTTAAGATTTGGGGTTGTGAAGCTTTTTTCAAGCGACTTCAGTCGGACAAGCTTACAGCTAAGTCAGATAAGTGTATTTTCGTGGGATATCCGAGGGAAACCTTGGGTTACTACTTCTACAACCGAGAAGAGGGCAAAGTGTTTGTCGCTCGAAACGGTGTCTTCCTTGAGAAAGAGTTTCTCAGTCGGGGAGTCAGTGGGAGTACGGTGCATCTAGAGGAAATTCGAGAAATACCGGCTAGCAGCGAGTCGGCAAAAGCCTTAGAGGTTGAGCCGGACGTGGTACCTGAGCCAGAAATTGCACCGACACTGCGAAGATCGGCTAGATTGCGAAGTGTTCGTGATGTGATGTTGTTGGACAGTGATGAGCCAACAACTTATTCGGAAGCGATGGTGGGTTCCGATTCCGAGTCATGGCTTGGTGCCATGAGATCCGAGTTAAATTCCATGGATGAAAATCAAGTTTGGAACTTGGTTGATCTGCCAGACGGTGCAAGACCCGTCGAGTGCAAATGGGTCATTAAGAAGAAAACTGATATGGATGGAAATGTTTCTATCTATAAAGCACGGCTTGTCGCGAAGGGGTTCCCACAAGTTCAAGGAGTTGACTATGATGAGACTTTCTCTCCTGTAGCGATGCTTAAATCAGTTCGGATCATGTTAGCTATAGCAGCCTATTTCGACTATGAGATATGGCAGATGGATGTCAAGACGGCTTTCCTTAATGGAAATTTAACCGAGGACGTGTATATTATACATCCCGAGGGTTTTGTCGATCCGGCTAATGCTGACAAGGTATGCAAACTTCGGAAATCCATTTATGGGTTGAAGCAAGCATCTCGGAGTTGGAACATTCGCTTTGATGAGGTATTCTGAAAGGATAGAGATGTCGCCTAGAGGGGGGCTGAATAGGCAATTTTAAAACTATTACGGTTTTGGCTTGATAGAATGCGGAATTAAACTAATATTTATTTTACAAGCACAAAACCTAAATACACTAGGCTCAACTAAGTGCACCAACAACAAGATAAGCTAAGCAAGATAGCACAAGATAATATACCACAAGTGATAGGCAAGATATAAGTACTTCAAGCTCGATGGCTATCACAAGGAAAGTAAGCTCGGGTATAGAGATAACCGAGGCACGCGGAGATGAAGATGTATTCCCGTGTTCCCTTACAAGTAAGGTACGTCACGTTGGAGAGGTGTGGGATTCCACGAAGGATTTCCCAACGCCACGAAGGCTCACCTTCTTCTCCGAGTCTATCCCACGAAGGAATAGGCCCTTTCCTTATGGCTAGCTTTTCCTCCACTCCGGAGATGGCAAGCTCCACAACCACTTCACAAGCTCCACGAAGGAGAAGCCCGGGTCTCTTCATAATATTCCACGAAGAGGTCACCGTGGCACCAACCGCCAAGCCAACTAGGAGGTCACCCTCCAAGAGCAACAAGCTCACGGTCTCTCACTAGAACAAATCGTAGTGGAGAGCTCAACACTTATGCAAGAATGCAAAGCAAGAACACCAAGGGTGTTCAAATCCCTCACTCTCAAATCCCACCAAAGCAACAAGTGCAAGGGAGAAATTAGAGAGGAAGAACAATGGTGGAAGTCAACTAATGACTTCAAGATCTAGATCCAATGAGTTCCCCTCACTTAGAGGAGGAATTGATTGGTGGGGATTTTAGATCTAGATCTCCTCTTCCAAAGCCCTCAAAAAGATGCAAGAATCATAGGAGGGAAGGGAGAGGAAGCAAGCTCAAGAGGTTCAACAATGGAGGTCAATTTTGTGGTCAAGAACTCCCAAAAACGTCGGGGGAAGAACCCCCTTTTATAGGGAAAAGCAAATATGGCCGTTGGAGAGAAAACAACGAAAACTCGGTTCCAAAGTCGGTTGGACCGGCCCCAGAACCGGGAAACTCGGTCCCTAGGCCGGAGGACCAACCTACAAACCAAAATACCTCTGTTTGCCAACCCGGAATAGACTCGGTCGCGAAAACCGGAAAATCTGGTTTGAGATCCGGTCTACCGGAGCTGGAACCGGACCGTCCGGTGTGGGGCTCGGTTGAACCGGATCCACAACCGGGATGAAACTGACTTCACGAAAAACGCAATAACTTTTGCAACCGGACTCCGATTTCGATGATCTTGGGCTTGTTTTTACGAGGACAACAAGCTCTACAATATGGTGCATGAAAACATCATAGTCCAACAAAGGAAGATAGAACCAAATGACGAAAGGTATGGAGCCTCCCTATAAGAAGAACCGGTAAAACCTTCAAACTCGAAAACGCCATATAAGATGCATACGAATTCTGTTTTTATTGAACTTGGGCTTGTTGAAGAGCTAGAAACAAGCTCAAGAACCTCACATAGAGAAAATACCAAGAAGCAACAAAATAGGAATATGCAAAGTATGGAAAGGATTGAGCTCCCTATGACGATGTGATCAAGTTACCCAACCGAAAGCCCCTCTTAATAGTGCGGCTATCTATCCTATAACCCGGTCTCCCAACAACCACCTTGAGACCGGAAAAAGGAAAACCTAGCAAGGCCATACCTTTGCCTTGCACATCCCGCTTGATCTTGATGACAACGCTTCAAGCTCCATCCAAGCCGGAATGCACCACTTGATCATTGTTGCTTCATGAAGACTCATAATTTGCTCCCCCATAAACCACTATGAGATAGCTTCATTAAGACACGTCTTCACATGTCCATTATCACCAAAATGGACGGCAAGCTTCAAGCAAATGATCTTCTCGAGATGCTTATCTTGAACTTGCCCTTCTCAACCTTGATGGCGATCACCACTTGATGCCATCCTCTCATGGGCTATTGAGATCTTCACTTTTGAAGCAAGCCCATGGAAAGATGCCTATCCCATATATAAACCACAAAGGAACATATATAATGGGTTAGTTCGTGATGCATAAATGACAAGGCTTACCACACCACAAGATCCATGTGGTACATTATTTATGCTTCATGCGTTGACCAACTTGAAATCACTCTTCACTCTTTGCATTGGTCAACCAAGAGTCTTCTCATGCTCCATCTCAATATCTTGAGGTACATAAGGAATTCTTCATTTGATTACATGCTCTAAATCTTAGTCAACCATAGCTCAACTAATGAGGCTATCATGACACCGGCTTAGAGCCATATCTTGAATTCTTCTATTGAGATCACACTCTCAAGATCTTGAACATGTCATATTCTTCTCTTCAATTTGATGATCTTGATGCCAAAACTCAAGGTATATCTTTATCTTCATGGCATCCATACTTGAATCCAACACATGAACTACAAGCATGACCTATGGAATATTCCTTCATATAAAACTCAATGAAAACATTAGTCCATAGGGATTGTCATTAATCACCAAAACCACACATAGGGGCAATTACCCTTTCATAGTAAAATCGTTTGGCTTCATCAAGAGTGATCATGATTCTTGTTTATACAAGAATTTTAGTGGGAGCAAAGTAAACTTTCTGATCCTATATGTGGATGACATATTGCTGATTGGAAATGATGTCCAGATGTTGCAAGAGACCAAGGAATCATTGGAAAAGAGTTTTTCTATGAAAGACTTGGGTGATGCGACTTACATACTAGGAATCCGTATCTATAGAGATAGATCAAGGCGGCTCATTGGATTGAGTTAGAGTACATATTTGGACAAAGTGCTGAAGAAGTTCAACATGGAATCGTCTAAGAAGGGGTTCTTACCGATGTCCCATGGCGTAAAACTTAGTAAGACTCGGTGTCCTTCGACAACTGATGAGCGAAGTCGGATGAGTGCGATTCCGTATGCTTCTGCCATCGGATCCATCATGTACGCTATGATTTGTACTAGGCCGAATGTTTCCTATGCTCTAAGTGTTGTGAGCAGGTACCAGGCTGACCCTGAAGAAATCCACTGGGCAGCGGCTAAAAATATCCTCAAGTACTTGAGAAGGACTAAGGATATGTTCCTGGTTTATGGAGGTGAGGATGAACTCAGTGTAAAGGGTTACACGAATGCGAGTTATCTCACTGACTCGGATGATTCTTGTTCGCACTCCGGATATGTGTTTGTGATAAACGGAGGAGCTGTGAGCTGGAAAAGTTCCAAGCAAGAAACGGTGTATGCGTCTACGACACAGGCTGAGTATATTGCTGCCTCGGAGGCGGCAAAAGAAGCCGTTTGGATGAGGAATTTCCTCATGTATCTTGGTGTGGTTCAGGGCTCGTCCAATCCGTTAGACGTGTATTGTGACAACAATGGTGCTATTGCACAAGCCAAGGAACCTAGACAACACCAGAAGAACAAACATATACTCATGCGGTACCACCTTATTCGCCAGTTCGTGGATCAAGGTGATATCAAGTTATGCAAGGTACACACGGATGCAAACATTGCGGATCCGTTGACAAAGCCACTTCCACAGCCAAAGCATGAGGCGCACCTGAGAGCTATGGGCATTAGATGCCTAGACATGTGATGTCGGAAGATTGACTCTAGTGCAAGTGGGAGACTGTTGGGAATATGCCCTAGAGGCAATCATGTATGATGTTATTCCTGTGTATTCATAAGGTTATGGTCCATGTATGAACTACTGATATGTATCATTGAATATGTGATTCGATTGTGGAACTACATATTCATGTTGTTCATACTAATTGTCCTTGGTCATCAAGGTTGTGTCGGACACACAACTTAGACCAATGTAAAAGTCGGCAGATGACTAGGTTTCACTTGTCATGGGCATGGAGATGCTATTTCAACTTATATGGATTCAGCTAAAGAGTTTAGCGAGTCGGACTGACCCATATTGAGATGCAACGAACAAGTCGTCATTTGCATGTCTCAATCAATGTAATCCTTAGACCTGAGGTTATTGCACAATCCGAGTTGAGGATCTCCGACTTAGATTCTGTCAAACGTTGTTCCGTCACTGGGCAGTTATAAAGGCGGAGCTCGGGTCGACTGAGAATCAAGCTGCGTGACGTGAATAACCAAGACGGGATTTTGCCCCTCCATTCGGAGAGATATTCTTTGGGCCCTCTCGGAAGATATGATTCGGAAAGCATGGCCATGCGCGTCTCAGATAAGTGTTAACCGAGGCAGCCGACTAAGAGTTAGTCGGATGAATCACTTATCTCGGATCGAGAAAGAGAGTCGGACTATTTAAGGGATGACGATCATTCGGCTATAGTCCGACAAGATATATCGTGAGGCAAAAGGGACTCAGACGAAAGTCGCGTTGGAAAGGTATGTCGTCATGACTTATTGGTACTTGGGAGTTGGCTCGTTCTGCTAGGAGCCGCTACCAACTGATCGATCACGAGTGAGACTCGGAATTGTGTCCGGGTTACCATGAGCCTGTCGGGTCACACACTTAAGAGCGGGAGCAGTTTGGGTTAGACCCAAACAGGAAACCTATTTGGGTTAGACCCAAATAGTGACATGGACTTAGTCAGCAAGTGAGACTTGTAGTGGCTAATATAGGACTTTTTAGTGAATGGACCACAAGTGAGTGGAGCCCACTTTCACTCCCTATATAAGCCGGGGCGCACGTGCTTAGAGTACAAGGTTATGTCACTCCATGTGTTGGAAACCCTAGCCCCAGTCCGTCCTGTCGCCGCCGTACCGGATCTAGGAGTAATCACCGGCGCTCCTTCTCGTACGTGTGGATACCTGCGGAGGTGTTGTACGTTCAGCACTTCGACGATCGTGAAGGATCGTGGGACCGGAACGGATCACGAGGACTGCACTGCATCAAGCGACGTGCTTCATCAATTCCGCAACTGCGCGTCTAGTGGTAATCCTCGTGGCCTTCTACCTGAGTTGGATCTTGGGATCACCGTGTAGGGAAAATTTTGTGTTTATCTCTACGTTGCCCAACACTTTGTTCGAGGTGGAGTTGGCCATCTTCAGCAGCCCAAGCTCCAGCCATAGGAGCGTGAGTGTTAGCTCTAATCTTGATATTTTGTATTTGCATGTTTAGTTTCAGTTTTGCATGTAGTTAAGGTGTCATGTAGCCTATTATAGTTCGGCAAGGTGTAGGTGCGATGCGTTTCAGCGGAGGCTTGTTAGGCGAGATGCTTGTGACACCGTGCGATGCGGCGAGCATGGCGAGACGCCGATGGCGTTGTGAAGCTGCAGTGCAAGTGTTGGGGCCAATGAGGTGTACGTGAACTAGCCGAGGTTGTTAGTTGCATGAGAGTTGTTAGCTAGCTTTGTGCATGCATGTAGTTTGCTTGGTCACAGGTGGTTGCCGAGTCGTACGGGTCAGGGCGTGTACAATAGTCCAAATCAACTGTCTGTAAAACTAAACACGTAGGATGATTGTACGACGTGGAAGAGATAGATAGATGAGAGAGAAGACAGCCGTCTGTAGAATTACAGACGAACGATTCCCGCAAAAATCGCTCCCTAGCGACAGCCTTCTCCCCGTTTTATTGAGGTCGTCTTGTATCGTGGCCATGAATATCTAGTTTGACCTTAGTCCACAAAATATCTGATCTTCAAGTGATTAACCGAGTTTTCGTATTTCACGGTGCTTACCGATGGCCAACCAGACGAGTTGTTGTACGCTGCGTCTGTACTACTTTTTTACGATGACATGGAGGCAGGTTGCAGACGGCTCGCGTCTGAACCAATGCGCATGCCCTCATGGAGATAGATTAGGATGGTTAGTGTATGGATAAAATTAGTGGAGTAGTGGCCCAAGTGGTGGCGTGGGTTGCATGGCAGGAGTGGCTAAACTTTGTGTACATATAGTGCTTTGTGTAATGAGAAAAAATGTTGTGTTGGCAAAGAAGAGAGCCCATGTGGTAAATCAGGGACAGAAGATCTCTTTGCAAAGCCATGATTATTTCTCCATGGTGATGTGTGTGTATGCGCGTGTGCTCTTGAGAGAAGAAAGTGAGAGATGTAGAAGAAGATGGGGCTGCGAGATGCAGCTCAAATGGTGAGCGCAGCAGCGACAAACCCAAGCCTCCAGATCTGGCCGAGTCCATCTAGAGCTCCACAAACTACGTGCAAGAAGACCACTACCAGAAATCTACTGAAAGTCCTAACCCTAGCTAATTGTGTAGGCAAAAATACCTAGCACCAATAGAAGGTGCTATACGTGAAATTGTGATGAGAAGCAACTATGTATGCATGGTATGGGGATGTGACAACCTTATGGGTTTACTAATTTGTCGTTGCTGAAACTTGCATCCTGCAAGGGTACACGGCACTTTTTTTTTCCCTTGTGTGTTTTTGGTATCTCATCTAAACCCGTGTTTTTTGTTCCATGTGAATTTTGACGGGTGCCTCCTAAGTTTATTTATTCTTGCTAAATCTTGTCAAAGTAAGAGCTGGCCATCGTGTTTGTTGGTGTTGTTCAAGGATAACCAGGAGGAGGACTAGATGTCAGCTAGGCAAGTAGCTGGAACCTGCAGCCCCGATGTATGACTTGGAAGCAGGCTAGAAGACACAAGGGAGGACAAGGAGACGTCATCTTGTGTTTAGCTCTGCGGCATATTTCCAGATGGGAAAGAATTAGGGGATGTTTGTTTGAACTTTTGGTGGCTTTCCAGTGTAAAAAGCCAGAAAAACTAGCCACTGCACAGCTGTGCGGTGGGCTTCGGCCGAAGTGGTGCCCGAAATAGGCGATCCCGGCAAGCACGTTCGGAGGTGCTTCCCGTGGCTTCCCGGGACTGCGAGCGAAGCATTTTCGGTTTCGGACATTTGCTTGGAGGAAATTACGAGAAAACTGCTATCCTGAGCCTTGCCCTGTATCACCACCACTTCGACCGACAGACCTCCTCCTCGCCGTCCTCGACTGACTCCCGCCGCCCTAGATCGACGCCCCCGACCTCTTCCCCAGCCGGCCTCGTCCCCATCCCAAGTCAGTTCCAAGCTCCAGCTTCTCTGCGGATGCGGTCATCTGGGCTCGGGATGGCCAGAGAGCACGCTGCGGATGGCCATGGCGACCGGGCATCGGGGAGCAAGAGCGGGCCAGTGGCGGAGGTAGGTGGGGGAGGTACCGAAGCGGCGGCCAGCGACGGAGGTAGGGGAGGTACATGAGCGCCGGCCGGCGGCGGAGCAGCATCGCCCAGATGGAGAATGCGTGAGAAACAGAGAGATACGTGAGGAAGAGGAGAGGATAAGGAGAGAGAAGACCGTGGAGCTCGGCTGGGTTTTCTTTATTTTTTTTAATTTTTCCTTTTTATTTCTCTTTTTTTTACTGAAAATTTTAATTAGAGAGAGGCCGTGGGGCTTGGCTGGTTTTTTCTTTTGTTTGGTTTTTATTAAGGATTAATGCGAAGTATTTAAGGCAAACCAACTTGTGGTTGGATGGTTAGGAGGGTGGTTGTACCCCAAGCCCACCAAAGTTTAAACCCTCGGTTTGACACTGTGTGTTGCATAAAAATGCGGAATATTCTTTCAGTGGGAGGCGACATTTCCGTCGACAGCGAGGCGTCCGTGGTGACTTCGTCAATCTCAAGACCCGATCCGCCGGCTCGGTCTCTCAGAGGTGCTCATAGGGGTAGGGTGTGCGTGTGTGCGTTCATAGGGGTGGGTGCATGTACGTATTGTGAGCGTCTACGATTGTACTGTGTTTCTCAAAAAAAAATGCGAAGTATGTAAGGATAATTACTTAGCAAATATACGTGTTCATAAAACTCTGAGGGTACTTCAGACAATTACTCAGCATACAACCAAACAGTTAGTCAAGTTGTCAAACAGTCAAACTCACACAAGTAGCTTTTCCTGCACAATAGCTTTCCCTGCACAGTAGCACAACCAGCCACAGCCCAAACAAACAGGTTAAGCTCCTGAAACAGAAGTCATGTTTGTGTAATATAAATGTCCCAGGAATTTTCCTTGCTGTGCATATCAGCTTTGCATTTTGATGCTCATTCCCTGGTATCGAGGAGTTTCATTCCGGTCTTGAGTTGGATTATATGTTTTAATATAAAATGAGTAGTGACTAAAATTAATCTTGTTTGAAGTATATATTTTCAAAGAAAGATAGGATCTTTGAAATTTGATGGTGAACACCTTTATTTGCTCTCGCTTTATATTTAGTATTCCTCCCTCCGTCTAATAATAAGTGACTTGAATTTGTCTAAATTCACATGAATTTAGACGTCTCTTTATATAGATACATTTGAATTAGAAGAATGCAACTCACTTATTATTTGTGGACGAAGGGAGTAATAAAACTCGCGTTGTGCGGATTCTAAAAAAAGGTGCCTGAGTTAAAAAATAAGACGTGAACACCATCTTGCTAGCTAGGTACATAATGTGCTAGCATATGTAGTCTATGTATAGTACTACCTCCGTTCCAAATGTAAGACTTTTTAGATAGCTAAATTAGCTTTCTAGAAAAGTTTATATTTCGGAACGAAGGTGTTAGCTTTGGCATCATCATTTGACATCCGTGGTTGGTTAACTAACGCAACAACACAAAAAAAAAACACCAACGCAACAACAAACAAAGAGATCGATGATGATGTGAAGAATCCGTTTTGAATTTGTATGGAGTACAAAACAAGTTATGCAACGTACACATGGTTTTGAAGGCACGATGGATCGTTGACGCGAATGAAGCAGACGGGATGTGAGGCTCGCTCCGTTAATTTTGGTACTAGTAGAAGATAGATGTGGTTCCCGGATAATCTGCAGGTTATCAGGGGAGAGAAAACCGCGTGTAATTAATTTGTGAAAGGAAGTGGTGGGGCATGGCGCAATCTGTGCCCTCTAATCAAGTTCAAGTTAGCGTGGGAGATGGAGGAATTTTGGTTTTGGCGCCCTGTGGAGTTTGGAAAAGTTGGAGGAAAACTCAACCCCTTGCTGCCAAAGGCCTTCCACCTATAAATACGGGTGAAGGTGTATGTACAGCGTGCAGCTAGCGCGTGTGACCGACCGACTTAGATTTTGTGTTTGCTCTTTGTCGAGGAGAGGAGACGAGATGATGGATGCAGATAATCCGTGTCGTCTAGCTGAACGAATGATTCCGTGTTGGTTGTGTAGCCAGCCTGTGCAGGCGGCGCCGACGTTGCAGTTGACGGCCGGCTAGATATTTTTTTTGAACGGTGAGAGGGTCTAGAAGACCCCAGAAGCTGCATATAGAAACACGTGGCAGGTACGAGAAAACAGGAGACCTTTTACCTTGAGCACCCTACTCAGGCTAGAAAAAACAAAAAAGGGCCTCCAAATGCAACAAGCACCCTAGGACTAAAAGGTAAAAAGCAATCGAGTCTCAGAGAACCTCCACCACCAAACTCCGGCGACCTCCAGCGGCGAGGTCAGGGTCTCTTGCTTGTGACGCCCATCGAACCGGAGAGGAAACAACGCCGCCAGCCCTCCCGTACCCGGCGGGGACGAACCACTTGCCAAGAACGGGAGGTCGAGCACCAGCGCTGCGCTTCAGATAAGGGTCTCTCATGGAGGTTGGATCCCGAGGCCGTCTTTCGGCCAGAACGGGCAGCAGTCCGACAACTTCCCTGCTGCCGATGGACTACTGCCACGAAGATCTTGAGGACTTCCGGGGGCAGGAGGTGAGTGTGAGATTGCTTGCATCTATTTTTCTTTTATTAGGTTTTGTTTTGATCCAGATTGCTCGATTTCGCCTCCCGGTCTTTGGGTTTTTATTTTGAGCACGTCGCGCGGGGCCGGGTGGTGGGGCAAAATCCGGGACGAGGCGTAGTACGAGTGTCGAACCTACCCGATCATCGCGTTTTGTTGATCTGATTTTGATGGATATGGGATTGGACTGAAACGTTGACCGTGTTGGCCCTTGGCTTTGTGCGCGCGCGCGAGAGAGAAAATACTCAAAGAAGAAAAGAAGACCGGCCGCGCGATCCATGTTTTTAATTAGACGCCAGCTAGCTGTCAGGCCCGTGTTTTTAACCAGACGCGGTCAATCTTAATAACTCGTATCGTGAGGTATTGAACGCAAAGCAGAATTATCTAAAGGCTTAAGCTTGAGAGAATGCAAGCCCATTGAGGGCGCGGCGCACGGTGCCACTGCTTGTGGGTCCGTTATGTTCGGGGTCGCTGCTTCTTGGTTACGGAGGCTGGTCTTCGGGTGTCCTCTCTAATCCCATCATGCCACTCCTTTCTCTCCGCAACGCCGCGATTCTCAACTTTCGCCACGTGTCTAGCCTATCGCGATCCTTTCGCGAGCGATGCCGTTTTGGTTCCTTTTTATCCGTCACCTGCCGATTACCAGGTCGAAGCGGTGAGGATGTGGTGCCCTGCCGAGCAAACCCACGCCACGCCATGTTCCTCCCCACTTCCTCCGACTCAGTGGCACGACGTCCGCAAGCGATTCCTCCGACCTCAGATTTCCATGTGAAGCCACCGCATCAGCACCCCCACCACAGAGAGGAAGCGAGAATCGGCGGCGAACGACAACGGGGGTGATGTTGGTGGAGTGCATAGTAGGGAGATCTAAGGCGGAGGCACTCGAAGGTTCTCCTTCCTCTTTCTGTCTCTAGATAGCCGGGGATCAAGAGCGGAGCCGGTCGCTGGAGCACCATCGGCCGTGTGGGCGGTGGCAGGTGGGCCGGCCGTCAACGGCGGCGGTGTTGCCGTGAGGACCTCGGGCCTCGGCTGCCATGGAGGAGAGGTGTGGCTTCGATCCACGGACGTGCGACGAAAGGGATCGGGGCATGGAGGAGATAGAGGCGACGGGTCGCCGGCGGGGAGTTGATTTGTTGGCCTATTGGGATTTCGTCCCAGATGTTGCCTTCCTTTCTGCGCCGTGACCGAAGTCATGAGAGGTGGACTCGACCGCCCATCGCAGCCCCCAATATCCAAATAGCCCACGCCTCTCCTGCCTCGGCTTCCACCGGCGCCACCCCTCCCTCCCGTGCCTGGACCTCCACCTGTACAAGGACGCCTTTCCCTTGCCTCTCCATGTTCTTGCCAGATCTCCACTTCTCCACGGTGTCGTCCCCGTCTCTGTTCCCTTCAGCAAGGGTGACCAAGAGATCATTGTCCCCGTCAACGCCCTAGGCCTCGCAGGTCAGTGCTGCTCGCGCCTCTTTCCGATGCAGGCCCCTCATGCCGGCGGGTGTGTGCCTCGCATGGTCCTGGGCGACGGGCCCTGTCTTGTTACTTTTGGCTCTTCCTCTCCACCCGTGACACGGACGTGTGCAGCTCCACGATCAGCTGCAGCGCTAAAGCGTGCAGAATTGCATAGAGGTCAAGCACCCTGCGTATACAAACCAATGTAAGTAAATCCTCTCCTATGGCATTCTGTATTTATCATGTACAATTTTTAGTACATATATGTATGTGTGTTTTGAGTGTGCATATAGTCCATTTTATCTCTCTTTCCATCGTTGTGTAATAGCTTACATTAATTATTGCCGAGTATGTTACTTGCAAAAGGTTAATCGATTCGTTTTCAATGTAATAGTTATTTTCTTTCCAAATTTTGCAAGATGTTTGTAAAAGCGGGGAATGTGGAGTTTCTTCTGATCATACTCCTGTATTATATAATTTTGATTTTGGAGAAGGACTGCTTCTTGCAGGTTTTCTTACAATGTTATTCACATGCATTTTCCTTGCAGATTGAACTGACACGTCAAATTTGTGCCCGACTTCTGCAGTTTGACATATCTCACTATATTTTCTTCATTGTTAAATTTATAGGATGTCGGGAATCATATAAGGAACTTCAACGTGTGTTGCCTTCATTTCGATGCTTAATGAAAACAAGGGGGCTGCTACAGAATTATTATTCCCATAATTGATATAGTTCAAAACTTTCAACATCTTGCGCATCAGGCCTGTGGTGACATCAAACATGATTGTCTAAAATCTGCATTGCCTTCTTCCCTCCGCTTGCTCTCTCATGTCGCGGTTCGCGTTGCAGCATCGATAGCTTCAAGAATGGCTGGATCAGTGAGGTAAATTAATCATCAGTAAATTTTATCATATTTTTCTTCCTTTATTTTGTTTCCTTCCATGTCCTTCTCTTTCTTCTCCCTGCACACAAAATTACATATTATTACATACTCATATGTTCGTAGTTGTATTGTTCTCCTGGTAAGAAGTGGTAAATTTCTCACCGTTCTACTTCTTCCATATGCACGTACCGGCTAATCGATTCGTCTTCAATGTTTGTTCACTCCTTTATGATCATATAGCGAACTTACTCAATATAGTTACTTTAGCTTCCTTTGTTAACAAATAGTTATTTTTTCTTTCCGAATTATGCAAGATGTCCGTAAAAGAGGGGAATATGGAGTTTCTGCTGATCATACTCCTTCATTATATAATTTTGATTTTTCAGAAGGACTGCTTCTTTCAGATTTTCTTACAATTTTATTCACATGCATTTTTCTTGCAGATTGAACTGACATCAAATTTGCGGCTGACTTCTGCAGTTTGACATATCTCACTATATTTTCTTCATTGTTAAATTTACAGATGCTGGGAATCATATTATAAGGAACTTCAACGTGTGTTGCTTTCAGTTCGATGCTTAATAAAAACAAGGGACCTGTTATAGAATTATTATTTCCACAATTGATATAGTTCAAAACTTTGAACATCTTGCGATCAGATCCCACATTGCTTTCTTCCCTTCACTTGCTCTCTCATGTCGCAGTTCGCGTTGCAGCATCGATAGTTTCAAGAATGGCTGGATCAGTGAGGTAAATTAATCATCAACCAATTTGTTCATACTTTTCTTCCTTTACTTTGAAATATTAATTCCGAGCTCTGTTTTTTGAAGGACAAAGCTTGATCTACATCAACGAGTTGGGAAAGAACCCAATCTTATGAACCAAATATAGTTTATTTGGAGGAGATATGTTGTCCACGTCGTGCAAAAGATTATCCACCTGCCTACCGCTGTAGCAAGTATGAGTATCATTAAGCTCATGTAGCATTAAGTACCTACATGTATAATTAAGACAAGTCCCCTCTTAGTTCAGTCATCGTGTTCGCTGGGCTTAATTAGACTACTACTACTGATTTTAAGTGCCTCTATAATTATGACAAATTACCCCTTCAGCACTCATCATATTTCATAATCGATATTGCTTATATATTTTTTTTCAACTTGCAGTGAACTATACAATCCAAATTCAGTATATGTTCACTGGGCAACTCCAGATTACAAAAGCAGAGCAACTGCGAACCTCTCCTATTTCCTGTGATCTATGGTCATGTTCAGACTAAATACAAGCTATCTATTATTATGTCCCAGTTATATTAGTCTGCTCCATGAATTATGTAACCATCAACTACCACACTACTTATCGATAATAGCCAGCCACGGGCGCGGCGCCGCGCCTAATTTCCTAGTGTATTGAATGTGTTGCCTGTAAGAGTCTCGGCTGCATTCAGAGAACGGTGTGAAATGAATGAGCAGAAACATGCTGCTTCTTCTCCCTGCTGTCCCATTGCTGAAGTATCCATTATCTGTTCCCATGCCTGATCTACGTACAGGCAACAGAAAATATTGATTAACTTCAGTTTCAGGATTACACATAAAGATGAACTTCAACAGTAAAAAAACATCAACCACGTTTTAACAGTCTAGTACATCCTGAAACGTACATAAGAATAAGATAGTGCCAAAAGGTGCAACTGATAAAGCCTCTAACATATCGGAAGGGTATACCAGATTCTGAACTTTACAAGCGCATTACGGTTGATACTCAGACGATACATGAGAACTACAAAATGACCACCAGCGTCTGCCACATGCAAAGTCTTCTTGAACAAGTGGCACCAAGTGTAACGATACGATTAGGTCAGGCAAGCTGTGGCCCTCTCAACTCTCATGCATATTTCTGGCCTCGAGAAGGACTGTAGCATCTGGGAGAACTCCTTCACCGTGCTTCCAGTGACTGAGCGATCGAAAGTTACTGTCATGGTTTCTAGCACCGTAGCCCAATCGAATAGTCGTTTCACAAGAGCAGCTTCATCGTCAGTTCCTCTCAAGTTAGTAAGTTTTATTTCTTTGAGGCAATTCAGCACGAGTTCCTCGGTTTTCCAGTTAGGTGGCTGATCGCAAACACAACCTGATGAGCACGCAGTTTGTACCTGAAACAAGGTGCATAGCGGTGTAATAAGATTAAACCATATGATTGAATGTCATAGCATAAGAGCGGTGCAACTGGAAATTTCGAGACTGACTGAACATGTAAGATATTTCTCTTAACAAATTTACTAAAGAATAACACCTGGAAATTAGTTTCGTGCCAACCTGCTGCAGAGAATATGATTGTTCTATGCAAAAGAAAGTCACAATCAAACTTTATTTTAATATTTACACGGTTAGGTGTTGTGCATTTGTGCTGTTCTTTGGAACATACAGAGTCAGGTATTGTGCCATCGTTGAGCCATACTGAACGAAACTTAGATCGAGCTTTGAGAACAGATGCTCCAAGCAAGGCACTATATTAATATTATCCCCTAAACTCGTAACTATTTCATCAACCTAGATTGAGCCAGCCATGCAACTGATGAAATGACTCGAGTCAAATTCACAACCACTGTCTTGTAAATCAAACTAGAGCTGTTATAATCTCCTCCAATTTTTACAGCTCCTCTTAGGAAGCCACTATCTCTTCACCCCTCCTGCACCACTGCCCTCAACCCCTTTCCTAGTGGTTGACGCTTGCCGGCAACATCACCGCCTTTCAACACAGCCATCTCTCCTCCCCTGCAATCCCACTCCACCTACCCTAACAACCACAGGAAGACACTGTTCTGAGAGAGCGATGGGTCACCTAAAAAGATCTTGAAGAAGAATTTGTGAGAATGCGAAAGAGGTACCATGTTTCTTTGTGTTCAAACAAAATCCTGAATCAAACTCAATAGTTTTTGTCACCCCCACAAGACTAACGATCTTAAAAAAAGGAAACATATGACCAAGTAACCAACACCTAGAGTAACATCCATTGTCACTGGGACATACATAAACCATATATTTTCCACATATATAATTTAGAGCAAAGCAACCAGCTAGTATCAAACTAACGCCTAGAGTACAAAAATTAGCAGCTCAAGCCTAGACACAGCAGGAAATATAAATGTATACTAAGGTATCATCATCAGAGAAACAAAGTAAGGATAGTATTACCACCGGACCGCTAGTTGTGCCAAGTGTAAGGGCCAACTTTCTGATAACAGTACACATACTGAGGAGATGGAACAAACTTGCTCCAAAGGAATGTTCGTTTGTCATTATAATCAGGAACATGTCTGCAATGTTTGGTAGCCTTGTAATGTGTTTCAGCAAGTACTCATGGTTAGAAATATCCTGCAATAGAGTGATGGAAGTCACAAAATGTAAAAAAGTATAGATGGAAATGACACAGACACCTCGTTTACAAACTCAATAACAATATACTCATAGTGCTAATGTAAGTTAAATGCTAACTACTCAATGGAAGAAAGAATTAATGGCGCCTCAGAAGAGATCATGCTACTAGGAAGGATAAACGATTGGATGTGCCAAACCATGTTTGAGGGACTTGGGCAAAGAAAAACAAGTGAGATTTTCTATATGCCTATGTCACATTCTTTAAACTGAACTCCAAGTTTCCGAAATGATAGCATAGCTCAGATAAGAATAAACTCACCAGCGGATAGAAAAGCATGATTCTCAGATTCTGGATGAGCTCAAAGCGCCGTAGAAGCCCCACAGCGTGGCTATTGATTTTATGACCATGGCGTCCATATACAACAATAGGGAATGTGCCTAGCGTCTTAAGATTTTCTGTGTTGACAAACTGGGTGGAGCTAGGATCATTGGTATCATTCCATTCAAGGGATTTCAGGTGAGGGGCACAGATGTTTGCAACCGGTTGATAAGGATGAGCAAAGCATGTCTCCACACTTAATCGTACGAGTGTCGGTGCCATAACAGTGAGCTGCTTCAGCATCCCATGCAGATTAATGAGCTGCAATAGCTTGAGAGACTCAGAACGAATGGTGAATTTGCCCAGACCAAGGGCATCATCTGCCTTCAGATGCTTTAGCTTGATTTCTAGGAGAGAATCCGAGTGGATTGAAAAGTCGCGCAGACCCCAGGCATGCTGGACGGTAAGTTTCCGCAACGCCGGGCAGCGTTCTGAGGAGACAACATCACCGAGCATGGACGGACCATGTAGATCGACGCAAGCCAGGAAGAGCTCGGTGAGCCGGGTGAATACTCCAGAAGGCGGCAGGGCGAGGCCAAGATACCTAGCTTGAGGTGGATCGAGATGGCGTTCTCGAAGCAGGGCAGCTCAAGGGTGCCTCCTTGAAAGGCCTTGTCCTCCGTCTCGTTCACCTTGTTGATGAGGAATAACTTGCCGGAGAGGCGGCGCGCCGCGCTTGTAAGCCAGACCGCCACGGACTCGGGAGAGGCGTCCCGTAAAAGTAGGATGAGGAGGCGTAGGACAGGCGCTTCATGGGACTCGAGGGCGCCACGGATGCCGTGGGGATTGATGGAAGAGAGAAAACAGAGCTGCGGGAGCAGCCTCCAGAGGCGGCGCCAGCGACTGGAGAGGATGCTGGTCCGTGCGGCCACGGCGACGTCGTCGAGCTTGACAAGGATGTCGATGAGAAGGTCCTCGGGAAGAGCGCTGAGGCGGTCCTCGCTGCAGCCATCGCCGCCATCGGAGAGTTTGGGTCGCTTGGCCGGGATCTCCCCGTCGCAGTGCTCCATGGAGGAAGGGCTGATGCGTCACAGCTCGGGCTCACACTCGCTCGCTAGCTAGCTGGAGACCGGGGAAGGGGATGGCGGAGTTGCCGACGCCCCCGCCATTGCTGCAGGTTGGTGGGGAATGAGATGGTTTAGAGCCGCCGCCGAGTCTGCCTGGATGGGAATGCGAAATGCCGGTGGTGTCGCCACAACGGGAGCGGAGCAAAGCCGTGGGCTAGATGGGGTGAAATGCATGGGCCACACACTGTGGGCTCTTGCTCCTTTCCAGTACAGCCCATAGGCCCGTTTACTGACCAGAAGGTTCAACAACAATGGCGCTCGATCATCTGCCTCATCGCAATTTTCTACACAAGCTTTACGCGAGAACACATAGCAGCTTCGTCTAAGAGCATGCCGAAATTCGACGCTAGGATGTAACTTTCGGTCTAAAAACGGCCGTTTTTCCACCGGCGTTTCGGGGCAAAGTTCTCGCGTTCGACCATTTTAATCAAACTCGGCGAAATTTAGACGACGATTTCATTTAAACATAGGCGATGACGATGCCGCCGGTGGTGCCGTTCATATGCTGAAGTTGTGGTAGAAGCATGTGTAGTCGGCGTCGTGGGTACCGTCATCGTCGTTCGGCGGCTGCAGGGGACCCGAGCTGCCCTGGCCGGCATCGCCTCAGCGCGACGGCTGAGACGAGGGCACACCCTCATCGTCGTCGTCGAGGACGATAAGCGGCGCGCCCTGGTGGGAGCGCTGCCAACAAGCGGCGCGTGAGGCCTCGCGCTCGGCCTTCTCCTGCAAACGCCGAACTCACGCCACCTCCTCCTGCTCCCAGTCCGCCCTAGATCAGGCGTAGGTGTCGGGGGCCTGCATGGGCAGGACATCGTTTAGAGAACGCTCCATCGCCTTCTTCATGACCAAGGCATCCTCATCGACTGGGACAACCCAATCCGCCGGCTCTAGCTTTGGCGTGCGCGAAGGCGCGCGGCCTTCGTTGATCACGATGTTGCGCGAGCGCGTCCTTGACGGCGAGCGCACCGCGGCTTGGCCTCCCGCTTCACATGCCAGAGGGCGGGCATGCGAGTGGCCTCACCGGTGGCGCATGGCGACTGTGCCGGCGCAGAGCCGGACGAGCGCGACGCTGATGCGGTGGAGGACGAGGAGCTGAGGCTGCCCATCCTCTTAGACAGCCAGTTCTCCCCCGGACGGCGCCGTGCAGCCGGCCCTAGTAAGCGAGGGGAAGCCCAACTTAGGGCGGTTGCCGGTGGCGATATGCTCCATGACGGCCTCGAGAGTCTGTCCTAGTGCGCTCCACCAAGGATGGTGTGCCGCCGTATTGTGGCACTTCGGCGGCGTCTCGGGCGGGCCGTCGTGGAGGCCTAAACACACAACATGTGTGTCCATCTGGGGTTGCCTATTGGGTATGCCATTAGGGAATCTCAACTGGTCTGACCTATTCGACCATTTGATGTCCGAATGTGTCTGTACAGATAGGGGGTCGGCCCAGTGGGGCGACCCATTCGACCATCACGACACGGACTGGTCCGCGACGACCCATTCCCAGCCCAAATTTGTGTTGGTTTTGCGTCGTCTCGGACAACTGATACATTGCAAATGTATCTATAATTTTTGATGTTTCATGCTTGGTTTTATCTACTTTCTTGTGTTTTATCCACACTTTAGAGTACTTTTCATATGATTTTTGGACTAACCTATTAACAAGATGCCACAGTGCCAGTTGCCTGTTTTCTACTGTTTTTGGTTCTAGGAAGTCAAAAAATGAATATTCTCGGAATTGGACGGGACAAAAGCCAAAGTCAATATTTCACCGAGGGGAACACGGAGCCAGAAGACGAGACGGAGAGGGGCCAGGGGCCAGCCACACCATAGGGTGGCGCGGGTCCCCCTTGGCCGCGCCACCAGGTGGTGTGGGCCCCTCCGGCCTCCACCGACCTTGCCATTTCGCCTATAAGATCCCCCCGATACAGAAACCCTAAATCGTCAATCAGAAATCCACGAAAAGTTCCGCAGCGCCGCCACCACCAAAGGGGAGATTCGGGGGACAGAAAGTTTCTGTTCCGGCACCCTGCTGGGACGGGGAAGTGCCCCCGGGGCCATCTCCATCGATCTCCACCACCATCTCCATCACCGTTGCTGATTCCCATGATGATGAGGGAGTAGTTCTCTCTCGAGGTTAAGGGTTCTACCGGTAGCTATGTGTTCATCTCTCTCTCTATGCATGATCATATTGTGATCATGAGCTTTGTAATCAAGTAGATCTACCTTGTTACTCAAGTGCTTTAATATATCTCTGCTCTCCCCATGTGTGTGAAGTTGATAGTGTGCACACCATGGTGGCACTTAGGCTAGAGATTACAAATACTTGTTATGAATTATATTTGGAGTTGGATGTCTTTATGAAATTGTGGTGTTTGTTCGAACCATCTAGTGCTCAAGGTGACAGTGTGGGGTTTTCTAGATGGGAAAGATGAACTTTGAGGTGTGCTGTTATAGCCCTACCATGGATTAGAGTGTCTAACCGGAGAGTAGTTAAGAGTAGTATCATAAAGAGAAGATATTTATATGAGAGTGTTCACTAGTGAAAGTATGATCCCTAGGCCTTGTTTCTAAGCATTGATACATCGTTTGCAATTAGATCTATTACATGTTTTCTTGCTTCTATCTTTATTTCAGTTTTCCTTTAGTGTTTTCCACGCCATCAAGCTATTTTCTATCACCGTTACCACTTATAATTATCCATACCACTTGTATTTCACTATATCTTCGCCGAACTAGTGCACCTATACACCTGACAAGTGTATTGGGTGTGTTGGGGACACAAGAGACTTCTTGTATCTTGATTGCAGAGTTGCTTGAGAGGGGATACCTTTGACCACTTCCTCCCCGAGTTCGATAAACCTTGGGTAATCCACTTAAGGGAAAACTTGCTGCTGTTCTACAAACCTCTGCACTTGGAGGCCCAACAACTGTCTACAAGAATAGAAGTGCGTAGACATCAAGCTCTTTTCTGGCGCCGTTGTCGGGGAGGTAAGGTAAAAGGTATTCACACCGGAGGATTAAAGAAGAAGAACCTCTCACGACAAACGCCTATTTTCTAGCGTCGTTGCCGGGGAGGTAAGGTAAAAGGTACTCACATCCTCCGGTGTGAGTGCTCGAAGTTATTTCCTTTAGATTCTACCATTATATCTTTTTGATTCTTGTTTTTATTTTCACTAGTTAGGCTTAATGGAAAATAACAAAAAAATAGAGAGCTTTTTAGTATTTTTCCTAATATAGAACATGAAATGTCTGAAAAGAAAATTAAAAAACCCATGGAACTTTCTTTGCATGCTAATATCAATGTTATTAGTATGAATCTTTTGAACACCTTTGTTACTAATGCTATGGAAACGTCTAAGCTTGGGGAAGTTGGTTTTTATGAAAATGATCTTTTTAGTTCCCCAGCTTTAAAGAAGAAAATTTTCTCTGATGATACTTTATCTCCCATATGTGGTAATTCTAATGATACTTGTGATATTTTAAATCCACATACTGAAAGCATCCCTTTTAAAATACCTATAAAAATTGTTGAACGTGTTATGAATAACTGCTATTTTGGAGATGGAACTGTCCATCCTGGTGATAATTTACTCTTTATACATGAATTATGCGAGTTGTTCAAATGTGCAGGTATTTCAATAAACCAAGTTAAGAGGAAGCTATACCCTTTTTACTTAAGGGCAAAGCAAGGGAGTGGTATGAGCTACTGATGGCTCAATAAACGGCGCCCAGAAAAGTGCTGGTGAGGTGTTGATGTAGAGCTCGTTGGGAACCCCAAGAGGAAGGTATGATGAGCAGAGCAGCAAGTTTCCCTCAGTTTATGAAACCAAGGTTTAATCGAACCAGTAGGAGCAAGGAAACACCTCAAAGGTGTTACTAGCTAAGCTTTGGCAGGGCGCACTACCGGTGCTAGTAGCAACGTGGAGACCTACACAACACAACCACAGAACTTTGTCCCCAACTTGCGATGAGGTTGTCAATCTCACCGTGTTTTGTGGAAAACAAAGGACTAAACGTATCAAATGGAAGAAGTAAAAGTTTGTAGAAAGTAAACACAAAGCAGTAAAAGATTGTAGATTGTATGTAAAGAAAAGGATCGGGATCCATAGTTCACTAGAGGTGGCTCTCCTTATGATAGATAACAAGCTGGGTAAAGAAATTACAGCGGGGCAATTGACAAACACCAAGAAAGCAATGCATGCATATACTAATCATCTTGACTCCTTTGAGACTTGATTGGACATTACAACATAATACATAGACCGCCATCCAACTTCATCTATGACTAATAATCCACCTTCATGTTATCATTCGAACCCCCTCCAGTATTAAGTTGAAAGCAACAAATTATTGCTTTACGAACTGCGTGTAAAGTAAACAATATGATTTTTTTATGAACAAAAGATTGTTGTTTTCTCCCTAGTAGCAACAACACATCTAGTACCTTAGAGATTTCTGTCACTTCCCAGATTACCAGAGGCATGAACCCACTATCGAGCATAAATACTAACTCTTGGAGTTGCTAGCATCTACTTGGCCAAGATAGCTACTAACAACGGAAAGCATGCAAGATCTCAAATAACAAAGACATGATAGAATCAATAATCAATCTGAAATAGCATCTCAATATCCATCGGATCCCCGCAAACACAACATGCAGAATTACAAATAGATGATCTTGATCATGAACGGAGCTCACAAGACCTAAACATGAAAGCACAAAGGAGGAGAACCAGCCATCTAGCTACTACATGGATCCGTAGTCCAAGGATGAACTACTTACGCATCACACCAGAAGCTTGCATGGTGATGAAGAAGGCCTCCAGGGTGAATTCCCCTCTCCGGCAGGGTGCCGGGAAGAGCTTCAGATCCCTCCAGATCTAGGGATGGAGACGACGGCGGCTACAGACTCTTTCGTAGATTTTTGATCGGGTACTTAGGGTTTACGTCCCGAGGGAATCTTATAGTCGGAAGGGGAGGCCGAGGGGGTGCCTGGGCTGGCCACACCACCCCCTGGCGCGGGCCAGGCCTGGCCGCGCGACCAGGTGGTGTGGCCGCCCTCTGGCCCCTCTCCGTCTCGTATTCTGGCACTTGATGACATCCGAAAAAATAGGCACTTTGGCTTTTGTCCCGTCCAATTCCGAGAATATTCATTTTCTAACTTTCCTGGAACCAAAAACAGCAGAAAACAGGCAGCTGGCACTGCGGCTCTTGTTAATAGGTTAGTCCAAGAAATCATATGAGAAGTACTCCAAAGTTGGAACAAAACACAAGAAAGTGGATAAAACCAAGCATGGAACATCAAAAATTATAGATACATTTGCAATGTATCAACATCCCCAAGCTTAACTCCTGCTCGTCCTCGAGTAGGTAAGTGATAAAAAGAAAGAATAATTTTTGAGGTGACATGCACCATCAAAGACTTGATCAAAGTATTTGCAAAACATTCAAAACTGGGATCATACTACTTCAATCATAACATGAAAGACAAAGTTCTAGCAATAAGCAAAGAAACTACGATGCAACAAGAAAAGGCACAAACAAAAGATTCATGAATAACAATGCTTTGCAAGACATTTGTTTGTTTCACATAAAGAAAACATAGCATAATAGTATTCAGCTTGTCCCTCAATAAAGTAGCAAATATAAATGCATAGGACACCTTCAAAGTTCATAAGAGTGACTAGATACAATAGTTTAAAACAAGCAATATCAAGTTATGCATCAATCAACTAGTCTGGGGACAATGCACATAGAACTAAGAATGGCCACTATGCTCTCAAAGTAGGTGCATAAAGATAGAAGGTGGAGACTCAATATAATGGTGGAAGAAAAGCCTTTGTAAAAGGAAGTAGGGATTCAAGTCTCATAAAGAGCTTCCAAAAAATATGGTACTTATATCTTTCAGCTCTCATTGCCCCTATCATAAGCATCTTGAAGTGATTAAGGTTAAAGTGAACAAACTATGGTGTACATGCTTGACGAAGTATAAGTCAGAAATCTCATGTCCCTTGTATACGAGGGCCGCTCCTCATGCTACTTAAGTTTAGTTATCGGTAAGTTCTTGTCATTGTAAGTATATGAGTATCATAGAGAACCGCCAACGGGGTACCCCTTGCCCGATGATACGGAAGAATCCCCATATCAAAATGACAAGGCAAGCAGACAACGAGCATCTCAGCATTCTTCTAATTTACCATGGGAATATGGTGCTTTTTTCTCTCTTTCCTCTTTTCATAGTATCTCTTTTCTCTTTTTTTTCTCAATATAGGACTCTTTTTTATAAGAAGAATGCTTCATAGACAGCTCATTATGGTTACGTTGCAGGTTTCCACCATGTCAGTATGGATTAGACCAGCGGCCCAGGCATTTCTCTAACACATATACATAACTCCATGGACTTACAAGCTCCCCTTTCATTTCACACCGACGACATCCATATACAAAAGAGCATGATATCAACTAGGTACAAGTACCAAGTGCAATGTTGAAAGCGTTCCCCATGAAAGCATGGTTCTGCTAATTCCCGACAAATAAGTGCAAGCATATACAACATAGAAGACACAATGGTTCAAGTTTATTAAGGGCAAGTAAAGTAAAGTGTGTCATCAAGTTCGTGAGAGCTTTAATCACTAGTTTTCTCATAACAAGTTTAATTTGGAAGGTAAACAAAAACATGAATATACTTGGAATAGCATAAGCTAGTAGGTAGGTATGGTGGACTCTTTGGAATAACTTGGTTTAGGGAGTTGGATGCATGAGTGGAACTCATACTTTGTTGTGGAGGCTAGCAAAAGACTAGGAGCGACAAACTAAGGGAGCAATAATGGTCATAATCATGCAAAGCAACAAAACATCATTGATCAAAGCATAAAGTGATACTACAAGTTGAAAACTAAAGGATCATAAAGGCTATGGTGACTTTGGATAGTCATAACATGGTGTGAGCACGTGCTAAGTCAACCCAAATAAAGCATCAAAGGAGAATACCACTATACTATGCTTTAGTATGCCAAAACAGCGCATGATTCATCCAAGGCACATTAAGCAATCTCAATTGTTTATAACAAGTCATGCTACAGCAAAGAATACTAAGCATAAATCCAAAACAATATCAAGCATGGCATGATAAAGCATAGGCCACAGTTAAAAACAAGCTCTTTTTACCACATAAGCATGAACTTTCCTACTCTTTTCCAAACCGAACCAAACTATTTGCAAACCAATGTATGAAAGAGGGGGTCCAACCAATTTATTCAGAAAACTAAGCAAACAAAAGCAAACGAAAAACCAAAACGAAAACGAAAAAGAAGACGCTCCAAGAAAAACACAATTGTGCACGAAACAATAAAAATGAAGCGTTTGGAAGAAACCTAGGATTTTTATTGATGAAGAAGGGGATGCCTTGGGCATCCCCAAGCTTTAACGCTTGTACTTCTTGGATATTTCTTGGGGTGACACGCGTGGCATCCCCAAGCTTGAGCTTTAGTCCATCCTTCATCTCATTACTCATTCCTTCCATACACCTGAAATTTTTCCTTCATACAAAACTTCACACAATCTCATTAGCAACATTAGTGCACTTAAGATAAATAAATCTTAAGGTTCAGTTCTAACACAAAATAAACTTCCATTAGAACACTAGCTACTGTAACACTTCCCTCAAAAAGATCAATTCCCCAAAATAACTCAAGAAGGAACTAACAAGAAGCAAATGCAGAAAATGGCAGAAATCTGTCAAAACAGACCAGCAGGTAAAGACGATTTTTTTTGAAGACCTTATGTTGCTCAAATCAAAAAGTGTTGCACTAACGAAGTTAGATAACAACCTGTGGCAGAAGCACAAAAAATTATAGCTCAATCCGACATACAGAGCTCTCTCAAGAATTTTTACGGTGAAGCACAGAAATCTGTTTCGGGACAGCAACTTTCCCAATCATTACTTCTCTCTCATTAGAGGTTACTCTTGGCACAAAAAGCAAATAAAAAGGATAAGGAGAGGTTATTACAGAGGTAATAACTTCCAAGACTCATCTAAAACTTTTGGGTTATCTCCCAATAAGTACTTTTCTTTAACGCCTTTAAGTTAGGCATGATAGTTTGAGAAGATGCTCACATAAAAAATATGAATTGAAGTAAAAGAGAGCATCAAGAAGCAAATTCAAAACACATTTAAGTCTAACCCACTTCCTATGCATAGGAATCTTGTATGCAAATAAATTCACAAATAACAAAGTGACAGGCATAGGAACATAAAACAAAAGTAACTTCAAAACTTTTAGCACATAATAGGTGTTTTAGTATCATGAAAACTTCTACAGCCATATTTTCCTCTCTCATAATAATTTTTCAGTAGCCTCATGAATAAACTCAACAATATAACTATCACATAACACATGCTTTTCATCAAAAGGATCCACAGGAACATAACATCCATCCTCCTTTGGTAAGCATGGGGGACAATCAAATAATGTAAGAGGTAAAGAGTTACTCTCATTAGAAGGTAGGCATGGGTAGATCCATTCTTCTTTCTTTTGTTCATCACTCTCCTCCTCTTTTTCATCTAATGAGCTTTCAATTTTAGCAATTTCTTCTTCCATAGGCTCCAGCAAGGCATTAGTCTCTTCCATAGGTGGAGAGCATCTATTAAGATATTCAAGAATATAACCTTTTTCTTCCTTGTAATTATCAAAGCAAAATTGAAGTATATCATAAACCTCATATTTATAAGGTGCATCATCAATATTTTCTAGAAAATAAGCTACTTCGAATGCACCCTTCCAAGCAATAAATTCTTCAATTTGTTCCACATCATAAAGTCATAATTTCCTTTAACATAAGAAGATATGGTAACATTATTATTATACTCACATTGAAAAGGGAGGTGTTTATACCTCCTACAGCAACAAGATTTATCAAAGCAATAAGTAACATTGTAAGTAGAGCACACGTTTCTAGCAATGGTATTCAATTTATCAATTTGTTCCCGTAAGTGTTTCCCTTTTTGTGAAAAGCGGTGTTCCTTATAATAATATTTTTGTTCTTCCGTGAACCCACCATGCCAATAAGATTCAGTTTCAAAGAAACCAACCATTGATACGAAGCATGACAAAGCAAGGCAATAATAGACCAACAACTATAGGAGACTTAATTTTTTTGTATTTTCAAATAAGAAAGCAAACTTGTAAATCTAATTTTTTTGGGTTTTTGATAAAGAAACATGCAAAACAAACCAAAAATAAACTAAGAAAAACAAAAATAACAAAGTAAAGAGATTGGTTATGAGGGACTCCCCTTGTGAAGATGTCCTTGACTCCCCGGCAACGGTGCCAGAAAATCGCTTGATGGCTCAATACACGGCGCCTAGAAAAGTGCTGGTGCGGTGTTGATGTAGAGCTCGTTGGGAACCCCAAGAGGAAGGTATGATGAGCACAATAGCAAGTTTCTCTTAGTTATGAAACCAAGGTTATCAATCTAGTAGGAGCAAGTTTCCCTCAGTTTATGAAACCAAGGTTTAATCGAACCAGTAGGAGCAAGGAAACACCTCAAAGGTGTTACTAGCTGAGCTTTAGTAGGGCGCACTACCGGTGCTAGTAGCAACGTGGAGACCTGCACAACACAACCATAGAACTTTGTCCCCAACTTGCGATGAGGTTGTCAATCTCACCGTGTTTTGCGGAAAATAAAGGATTAAACGTATCGAATGGAAAGAAGTAAAAGTTTGCAGAAAGTAAACACAAAGCAGTAAAAGATTGTAGATTGTATGTAAAGAAAAGGACCGGGATCCATAGTTCACTAGAGGTGGCTCTCCTTAAGATAGATAACAAGCTGGATAAACAAATTATAGCGAGGCAATTGACAAACACCGAGAAAGCAATACATGCATATACTAATCAGCTTGACTCCTTTGAGACTTGATTGGGCATTACAACATAATACATAGACCACCATCCAACTGCATCTATGACTAATAATCCACCTTCAAGTTATCATCCGAACCCCCTCCAGTATTAAGTTGCAAGCAACAGATTATTGCTTTACGAACTGCGTGTAAAGTAAACAATACGATTGTTCTATGAACAAAAGATTGTTGTTTTCTCCCTAGTAGCAACACCACATCTAGTACCTTAGAGATTTCTATCACTTCCCTAGATTATCAGAGGCATGAACCCACTATCGAGCATAAATACTAACTCTTGGAGTTGCTAGCATCTACTTGGCCAAGATAGCTACTAACAATGGAAAGCATGCAAGATCTCAAATAACAAAGACATGATAGAATCAATAATCAATCCGAAATAGCATCTCAATATCCATCGGATCCCCGCAAACACAACATGCAGAATTACAAATAGATGATCTTGATCATGAACGGAGCTCACAAGATCTAAACATGAAAGCACAAAGGAGGAGAACCAGCCATCTAGCTACTACATGGATCCGTAGTCCAAGGATGAACTACTCACGCATCACACCAGACGCTTGCATGGTGATGAAGAAGGCCTCCAGGGTGAATTCCCCTCTCCGGCAGGGTGCCGGGAAGAGCTTCAGATCCCTCCTGATCTAGGGATGGAGACGACGGCGGCTACAGACTATCTCGTTGATTTTTTTATCGGGTACTTAGGGTTTACGTCCCGAGGGCATCTTATAGTCGGAAGGGGAGGCCGAGGGGGTGCCTGGGCTGGCCACACCACCCCCTGGCGCGGGCCAGGCCTGGCCGAGTGGCCAGGTGGTGTGGCGGCCCTCTGGCCCCTCTCCGTCTCGTATTCTGACACTTGATGACATCCGGAAAAAATAGGCACTTTGGCTTTTGTCCCGTCCAATTCCGAGAATATTCATTTTCTGACTTTCGTGGAACCAAAAACAGCAGAAAACAGGCAGCTGGCACTGTGGCTCTTGTTAATAGGTTAGTCCAAGAAATCATATGAAAAGTACTCCAAAGTTGGAACAAAACACAAGAAAGTGGATAAAACCAAGCATGGAACATCAAAAATTATAGATACATTTGCAATGTATCAGCTACTAGATGATCCTCGTCATTTGGAGTAGAAGGAACTTGAATCTCTCTTTTACTCTAAATTTTATCCTCCTCATGTAATTCATAAAGATAGGAATTACATTTATAATTTTCATCCACATGATGGAGAAAGTATTGCCCAAGCATGGGGGAGATTAAAGTCACTAATTCTCAAATGTCCCATTCATGAGCTCCCCAGTAATATTGTTATTAATAACTTCTATGCAAGGCTTTCAGGACATTACAAGGACTATCTAGATACTTGTTTAGAGGGATCCTTCACAAGTAAGGAGGTCAAAGCTAAGTGGTATATTCTTGAAAGAATTCAAAGCAATACCGAAGATTGGGATAACAACAAAGGTAAAGAACCAGGTATAAACTATGAGTATGGTTGCATTAAGTCTTTCGCTGAAACTGCTGATTTTCAAGAGCTTAGTACTAAATATGGTCTTGATCCTCAAATTCTTATTGATTGTTTTAGAACCTTTGCTTCTCATATTAATGCTCCTAAAGAAAAATGGGACATGTATCATGAGCCTTTTAAAGACACTTGCATGGAAAATGAAATTGTTATTAATGATAGCAATAAACATGCTCAAACCTCTAAAAGTACTATTTCTTATAAGCATGTTATTTTTTGTGGAATACATAGACCTTGTGAGAATAATCAAATTGAAGAAGAATATTGTATCACCCACAGGAATGAAAAAACTAGAACGTGGTATAGGGCTCTAAATGATCTTGGTAAAAAAGTTTGTGCCCTCTATCTTTTTATTTGTGAACTTTGCTTTGAAGTGGGTCATTTCAATTTTCAATGCTCAGGCCATAATAATAGCCCTTCTAATCCAATGAGTACTGCAAGTTTGTATTGTGATGACATGATCACTCTAATTAGCATGATGAACTTACATTATTTTTGGGGTGTGAAGAGTTATGAAGAAAAACCTCTTTGGAAGATATGGGTGCCTTTGATATGAATAGTGTCCTACATGGTTGTCATCTTTATTGTGTTGATAATTGCCACACAAATACTTACATGCAAAATACTATAGAAGACGAGATTTTACCAAAATATGATAGGACTAATATGTGTTTTTATCTTATTAATGAAAAGGAGGAATCCTCCAAAGTTTCTTCTATTGTATCTAATAAACAAGGGTATATGGAGAAGCTTCCTTTCAAGCCTCTCCCTCCTAAAGAGAAGAAGAAGAAGAAGAAGAAAAGGAGGAGTAAAAGAAGAGAGGAAACGGTATTTTCCCCTAAGCATGTCGCTCCTATTATAGTTTTTGATGAGTCTGAACTCGATGATGTTCCTATGCCTATTACCTACAGTAGTGATCGTGATTGGGAAAAACACACTACTTTTGAGATTGAAAATCTCTTCGGTACCAATTTTGAAAATGATGATATTAATAGTTTATGTACTATTAGTGCTATCCATGTTCCTTCCAATGATGATACGTTTACAAATGAACACACTTTGAAAGATAACTATTCTATTGCTTATGATGATACTATACCTCCAATTTATGATGATTACAATGATGAATATGATATTTTCAGACCACCTACTATTGAGGAGAAAATTAATTATGATTACCATATTCCTCCTATATTTGATGATTATGATGATGAGAATAATAATGATAGCTATTTTGTTGAATTTTCTCCCACTACAATTAATAAGAATGACTATGCTTATGTGGAGAGTATTAATTCTTTTATGCATGTGGCTCATGATAAGAATGTTTCTTGTGATATTTATATTGTTACTTTTATTCATGATGCTACTGAAAGTTATTATGAGAGAGGTAAACATGGTTTTATGTGTCTCAACAATATTAAGTTTCCCCTCTTTATGTTGAAAATTTTGAAGTTGCACTTGTTTGTTTTCCTATGATTGTAGCTTTGTGCTTTCATGACTTGTTTCTTTACAATATTCCTATGCATAGGAAGTGGGTTAGACTTAATGTGCTTTGAATTTGCTTCTTGATGCTCTATTTTACTTCAATTCATATTTCTTATGTGAGCATCTTCTCAAACTATCATACCTAACTTAAAGGCGTTAAAGAAAAGTACATATTGGGAGATAACCCAAAAGTTTTAGATGAGTCTTGGAAGTTATTATTTCAGTAATAACCGCTTCTTATCCTTTTTATTTGCTTTTTGTGCCAAGAGTAACCTCTAATGAGAGAGAAGTAATGATTGGGAAAGTTGTTGTCCTGAAATAGATTTCTGTGCTTCACCGTAAACATTCATGTAAAATCTCTATACGTCCTTTCAAGGCGTGAATTTTTGTGCTCCTTCCCCAGGTTGTTATCTAACTTTTGTTAGTTCAACACTTTTCGATTTGAGCAACAGAAGGTCTTCTAAAAAAATCGTCTTTACCTGCTGGTATGTTTTGACAGATTTCTGTCATTTTCTGCATTTGCTTCTTGTTGGTTCCTTTTTGAGTTCTTTTGAGGAATTGAGCTTTTTGAGGGAAGTTCTTCAGTAGCTAGTGTTCTAATGGAAGTTTATTGGTGTTGGAACTAAACCTTAAGACCTATTATCTTGAGTACACTAATATTGCTAATAAAGATTATGTGAAGTTTTGTATGAAGGAAAAATTTCAGGTGTATGGAAGGAATGAGTAAAGAGATGGGATGGACTAAAGCTCAAGCTTGGGGATGCCACACGTGTCACCCCAAGAAAATATCCAAGAAGTATAAGCATCAAATCTTGGGGATGCCCAAGGCATCTGATACATTGCAAATGTATCTATAATTTTTGATGTTACATGCTTGGTTTTATCCACTTTCTTGTGTTTTGTTCCAACTTTGGAGTACTTTTCATATGATTTCATGGACTAACCTATTAACAAGAGCCACAATGCCAGCTGCCTGTTTTCTGTTGTTTTTGGTTCCAGGAAAGTCAGAAAATGAATATTCTCGAAATTGGACGGGACAAAAGCCAAGTGCCTATTTTTCCGGATGTCATCAAGTGCCAGAATACAAGACGGAGAGGGGACTGAGGGCGGCCACACCACCTGGCCGCGCGGCCAGGCCTGGCCCGCGCCAGGGGGTGGTGTGCCCACCCTAGGCACCCCCTCGGCCTCCCCTTCCGACTATAAGATGCCCTCAGGACGAAAACCCTAAGTACCCGATCAAAAAGCCACTAAAGAGTTTGTAGCCGCCGTCATCTCCATCCCTAGATCGGGAGGGATCTGAAGCTCTTCCCGGCACCTTGCCGGAGAGGGGAATTCACCCTGGAGGCCTTCTTCGTCACCATGCAAGCCTCCGGTGTGATGTGTGAGTAGTTCATCCTTGGACTACGGATCCATGTAGTAGCTAGATGGCTGGTTCTCCTCCTTTGTGCTTTCATGTCTAGATCTTGTGAGCTCCGTTCATGATCAGGATCATCTATTTGTAATTCTGCATGTTGTGTTTGCGGGGATCCGATGGATATTGAGATGCTATTTCAGATTGATTATTGATTCTATCATGTCTTTGTTATTTGAGATCTTGCATGCTTTCCGTTGTTAGTAGCTATCTTGGCCAAGTAGATGCTAGCAACTCCAAGAGTTAGTATTTATGCTCGATAGTGGGTTCATGCCTCTGGTAATCTAGGGAAGTGACAGAAATCTCTAAGGTACTAGATGTGTTGTTGCTACTAGGGAGAAAACAACAATCATTTGTTCATAGAACAATCGTATTGTTTACTTTACACGCAGTTCCTAAAGCAATAATCTATTGCTTGCAACTTAATACTGGAGGGGGTTCGAATGATAACCTGAAGGTGGATTATTAGTCATAGATGCAGTTGGATGGCGGTCTATGTATTATGTTGTAATGCCCAATCAAGTCTCAAAGGAGTCAAGATGATTAGTATATGCATGTATTGCTTTCTCGGTGTTTGTCAATTGCCCCGCTATAATTTGTTCACCCAGCATGTTATCTATCTTAAGGAGAGCCACCTCTAGTGAACTATGGATCCCGGTCCTTTTCTTTTACATACAATCTACAATCTTTTACTTCTTTGTGTTTACTTTCTGCAAACTTTTACTTCTTTCCATTTGATATGTTTAATCCTTTGTTTTCCGCAAAACACGATGAGATTGACAACCTCATTGCAAGTTGGGGACAAAGTTCTGTGGTTGTGTTGTGCAGGTCTCCACGGTTCTACTAGCACCGGTAGTGCGCCCTACCAAATCTCAGCTAGTAACACCTTTGGGGTGTTTCCTTGCTCCTACTGGTTCGATTAAACCTTGGTTTCATAACTGAGGGAAACTTGCTACTGTGCTCATCATACCTTCCTCTTGGGGTTCCCAACGAGCTCTACGTCAACACTGCACCATCACTTTTCTGGGCGCCGTGCATTGAGCCATCCAGCGATTTTCTGGCGCCGTTGTCGGGGAGTCAAGGACATCTTCACAAGGGGAGTCCCTCATAACCAATCTCTTTACTTTGTTATTTTTGTTTTGCTTACTTTCTTTTTGCTTTGTTTGCTTGTTTTGTTCTTCAAAAACACAAAAAAATTAGTTTTACTTGTTTGCTTTCTTATTTGAAAACACACAAAAAATTAGTTCCTACTATAGTTGTTGGACTGTTATTGTCTTGCTTTATCATGCTTTCTATCAATGGTTGGTTTCTTTGAAACTGAATCTTATTGGCAAGGTGGTTTCACGGAAGAACACACATATTATTATAAGGAACACCGCTTGTCACAAAAAGGGAAACTCTTATGGGAACAAATTGATAAATTGTATACCATTGCTATAAACGTGTGATCTACCTATAATGTTACTTATTGCTTTGATAAATCTTGTTGCTGTAGGAGGTATAAACACCTCCCTTTTCAATGTGATTATAATGATAATGTTACCATATCTTCTTATGTTAAGGGAAATTATGACTTTTATGATGTGGAACAAATTGAAGAATTTATTGCTTGGAAGGGTGCATTCGAACTTGCTTATTTGCTTGAAAATACTGATATACTGATGATGCACCTTATAAATATGAGGTTTATGATATACTTAAATTTTGCTTTGATAATTACAAGGTAGAGAATGGATATATTCTTGAATATCTTAATAGATGCTCTCCACCAATGGAAGAGACTAATGCCTTGCAGGAGCCTATGGAAGAAGAAATTGCTGAAACTGAAAGCTCATTGGATGAAAAAGAGGAGGAGAGTGATGATAAAGAGGAGGAAGAATGGATCTACACATCCCTACCTTCTAATGAGAGTAACTCTTTACCCCTTACATTATTTGATTGTCCCCCATGCTTACCAAAGGAGGACGAATGTCATGTTCCTGATGATTCTTTTGAAAATGTTTATAATAAAGCTCTAGTGTTTGTAGATCATGAAAATCATGCTTTAGGTGATAGTTATATTGTTGAGTTTATTTATGAGGCTACTGAAAATTATTATGAGAGAGTAAAATATGGTTGTAGAAGTTTTCATGGTACTGAAAGACCTCTCTATGTGCTGAAAGTTTTGAAGTTACTTTTGTTTTATCTTTCTATGCCTGTCACTTTGTTCTTTGTGCATTTATTTGCATACAAGATTCCTATGCATAGGAAGTGGGTTATACTTAAATGTGTTTTGAATTTTCTTCTTGATGCTCTCTTTTAGCTCAATTCATGTTTCTTATGTGAGCATCTTCTCAAACTATCATGCCTAACTTAAAGGCGTAAAAGAAAAGTACTTATTGGGAGATAACCCAAAAGTTTTAGATGAGTCTTGGAATTTATTACCTCTGTAATAACCTCCCCTTATCCTTTTTATTTTCTTTTTGTGCCAAGAGTAATCTCTAATGAGAGAGAAGTAATGATTGGGAAAGTTGTTATCCCGAAACAGATTTTTTTGCTTCACCGTAAATATTCGTGAGAGAGCTCTGTATGTCGGATTGAGCTATAATGTTTTGTGCTTCTGACTCAGGTTATTATCTAACTTTCTTTAGTTCAATACTTTTTTATTTGAGCAAGATAAAGTCTTCGAAAAAATTCGTCTTTACCTGCTGGTCTGTTTTGACAGATTTCTGCCATTTTCTGCATTTGCTTCTTGTGGGTTCCTTTTTGAGTTATTTTGGGGAATTGAGATTTTTGAGGGAAGTGCTACAGTATCTAGTGTTCTAATGGAAATTTATTTGGTGTTAGAACTGAACCTTAAGACTTATTTATCTTAAGTGCACAAATGTTGCTAATAAAGATTGTGTGAAGTTTTGCATGAAGGAAATTTTTTAGGTGTATGGAAGGAATGAGTAATGAGATGAAGGATGGACTAAAGCTCAAGATTGGGGATGCCACGCATGTCACGCAAAGAAATATCGAAGAAGTACAAGCGTCAAAGCTTGGATATGCCCAAGGCATCCCCTTCTTCATCAATAAAAATTTCAGGTTTCTTCCAAACGCTTCATTTTTATTGTTTCATGCACAGTTGTGTTTTTCTTGGAGCTTCTTCTTTTTCGTTTTTGTTTTTGTTTTGGTTTTTAGTTTGCTTGGTTTGCTTAGTTTTCTGAATAAATTGGTTGGACCCCCTCTTTCATACATTGGTTTGCAAATAGTTTGGTTTGGTTTGGAAAATAGTAGGAAAGTTCATACTTATGTGGAAAAAAGAGCTCGTTTTTGACTGTAGCCTATGCTTTGTCATGCCATGCTTGATATTGTTTTGGCTTTATGCTTAGTATTCTTTGTTGTAGCATGACTTGTTATAAACAATTGAGATTGCTTAATGTGTCTTGGATGAATCATGCGTTGTTTTAGCATATTAAAGCATAGTATAGTGGTATTCTCCTTTGATGCTTTATTTGGGTTGACTTGGCGCATGCTCACACCATGTTATGACTATCTCAAGTCACCATAGCCTTTATGATCCTTTAGTTTTCAACTTGTAGTATCACTTTATGCTTTGATCAATGATGTTTTGTCGCTCTGCATGATTATGGCCATTATTGCTCTCTTAGTTTGTCGCTCCTAGTCTTTTGCTAGCCTCCACAACCAAGTATGAGTTCCACTCATGCATCCAACTCCCTAAACCAAGTTATTCCAAAGATTCCACCATACCTACCTACTAGCTTATGCTGTTCCAAGTATATTCATGCTTTTGTTTACCTTCCAAATTAAACTTGTTATGAGAAAACTAGTGATTAAAGCTCTCATGAACTTGATGGCACACCTTACTTTTTGCATCTAATAAACTTGAACCATTGGTCCTTCTTTGTTGCGTATATGCTTGCGCTTTATAAGTTGAAATTAGCAGAACCACGTTTCATGGGGAACGTTTTCAACATTGCACTTGTACTTTGTACCCCGTTGATATCATGTTCTTTTGCTTACGGATCCCGGCGGTGTGAAATAAAAGTGGAACTTGTAAGATCATGGAGTTTGTATGTGAGTTAGAGAAACGCCTGGGCCGCTAGCCTAAGCCATGCCTAATCATGGTGGAAACTTGCAGCATCGCCATAATGAGCATTCTATGAAGCATCCTCAATAAAAACCTATGCAAATAGCAAATAAAAAGATCGCTGAGATGCTCATTGTCTGCTTGCCTTGTCATTTTGATTATGGGAAAGCTCCCGTATCATGTGCAAGGGGGTACCCCGTTGGCGGTTCTTAATGATACACATATACTTATAATGACAAGAGCTTACTCGTGACTGAAGTTGAGTAGCATGAGGATCGGTCTTCGTAAGTAAGGGGCATGAGATTTCGGTTTATAACTTGTCAAGCATATCCTCTTAGTTGTGTCACTTTAACCTTAATCACTTCAAGATGCTTATGATAGGGGCAATGAGAGCTGAAAGCTATAACTACCATAATTTTTGGAAGTTCTTATGAGACTTGAATCCCTACTTCCTTTTACAAAGGCTTTTCTTCCACCATTACATTGAGTCTCCACCTTCTATCTTTATGCACCTACTTTGAGAGCATAGTGGCCATTCTTAGTTCTATGTGCATTGTCCCAAGACTAGTTGATTGATGCATACTTTGATATTGCTTGTTTTAAACTATTGTATCTAGTCACTCTTATGAACTTTGAAGGTGTCCTATGCATTTATATTTGCTACTCTATTGAGGGACAAGCTGAATACTATTATGCTATGTTTTCTTTATGTGAAACAAACAAACGTATTGCAACTCATTGTTATTTATGAATCTTTTGTTTATGCCTTTTCATGTTGCATCATAGTTTTTTTGCTTATTGATAGAACTTTGTCTTTCATGTTATGATTGAAGTACTATGATCCCAGCTTTGAATGTTTTGCAAATACTTTGATCAAGTCTTTGATGGTGCATGTCACCTCAAAAATTATTCTTTCTTTTTATCACTTACCTACTCGAGGACGAGCAGGAGTTAAGCTTGGGGATGTTGATACATTGCAAATGTATCTATAATTTTTTTATGTTACATGCTTGGTTTTATCCACTTTCTTGTGTTTTGTTCCAACTTTAGAGTACTTTTCATATGATTTCTTAGACTAACCTATTAACAAGAGCCACAGTGCCAGCTGCCTGTTTTTGCTGTTTTTGGTTCCAGGAAGTCAGAAAATGAATATTTTCGGAATTGGACGGGACAAAAGCCAAAGTGCCTATTTTTCCGGATGTCATCAAGTGCCAGAATACGAGATGGAGAGGGGCCTGAGGGCGGCCACACCACCTGGCCGCGCGGCCAGGCCTGGTGTGGCCAGCCCAGGCACCCCCTCGGCCTCCTCTTCTGACTATAAGATGCCCTTGGGACGAAAACCCTAAGTGCCCGATCAAAAATCCACGAAAGAGTGTAGCCGCCGTCATCTCCATCCCTAGATCGGGAGGGATCTGAAGCTCTTCCTGGCACCTTGCCGGAGAGGGGAATTCACCCTGGAGGCCTTCTTCATCACCATGCAAGCCTCCGGTGTGATGCGTGAGTAGTTCATCCTTGGACTACGGATCCATGTAGTAGCTAGATGGTTGGTTCTCCTCCTTTGTGCTTTCATGTCTAGATCTTGCGAGCTCCATTTATGATCAAGATCATCTATTTGTAATTCTGCATGTTGTGTTTGCGGGGATCCGATGGATATTGATATGCTATTTCAGATTGATTATTGATTCTACCATGTCTTTGTTATTTGTGATCTTGCATGCTTTCCGTTGTTAGTAGCTATCTTGGCCGAGTAGATGCTAGCAACTCCAAGAGTTAGTATTTATGCTCGATAGTGGGTTCATGCCTCTGGTAATCTGGGGAAGTGACAGAAATCTCTAAGGTACTAGATGTGTTGTTGCTACTAGGGAGAAAACAACAATCCTTTGTTCATAGAACAATCGTATTGTTTACTTTACACGAAGTTCGTAAAGCAATAATCTGTTGCTTGCAACTTAATATTGGAGGGGGTTCGGATGATAACCTGAAGGTGGATTATTAGTCATAGATGCAGTTGGATGGCGGTCTATGTATAATGTTGTACTGCCCAATCAAGTCTCAAAGGATTCAAGATGATTAGTATATGCATGTATTGCTTTCTCGGTGTTTGTCAATTGCCCCGCTGTAATTTGTTCACCCAGCATGTTATCTATCTTAAGGAGAGCCACCTCTAGTGAACTATGGATCCCGGTCCTTTTCTTTTACATACAATCTACAATCTTTTACTGCTTTGTGTTTACTTTCTGCAAACTTTTACTTCTTTCTATTTGATACGTTTAATCCTTTGTTTTCCGCAAAACACGGTGAGATTGACAACCTCATCGCAAGTTGGGGACAAAGTTCTATGGTTGTGTTGTGCAGGTCTCCACGTTGCTACTAGCACCGGTAGTGCACCCTACCAATGCTCAGCTAGTAACACCTTTGGGGTGTTTCCTTGCTCCTACTGGTTCGATTAAACCTTGGTTTCATAACTGAGGGAAACTTGCTGTTGTGCTCATCATACCTTCCTCTTGGGGTTCCCAACGAGCTCTACATCAACCACGCACCAACACTTTTCTGGGTGTCGTGCATTGAGCCATCAAAAGTATGATCCCTAGGCCTTATTTCTAAGCATTGATACATCATTTGCAATTAGATCTATTACATGTTTGCTTGCTTCTATCTTTATTTCAGTTTGCCTTTAGTCTTTTCCACGCCATCAAACTATTTTCTATCACCGTTACCACTTATAATTATCCATACCACTTGTATTTCACTATCTCTTTGCCGAACTAGTGCATCTATACACCTGACAAGTGTATTGGGTGTGTTGGGGACACAAGAGACTTCTTGTATCTTGATTGCAAGGTTGCTTGAGAGGGGATACCTTTGACCACTCCTCCCTGAGTTCGATAAACCTTGGGTAATCCACTTAAGGGAAAACTTCCTGCTGTTCTACAAACCTCTACACTTGGAGGCCCAACAACTGTCTAAGAGAATAAAAGTGCGTAGACATCAACAACGCACTCATCTGGGCCTGTCTTCTCCTTGTCCTCCCCTGGCCCGCCAACCAATGGGTGAACCCCCCATTCCCCCAAAATCAACCTCTACCCCTCCCACTTCCCGCTAGAATCGAAATTTTCTAGCACTAAACCCCTAGCCTACGATGGAGGATGCTGCTGTCATCGTCGTTGTCGACCCAACCCTAGACGCACCCACCAAATGTCCGTCCAAGGAGAAGAGGGTGGCCAAGCCCAAGGCTATGCCGATTGTCAAGAAGGTGCAGACAGCCGAGGAGCATGCGGAGCAAAGTAGGAAGGGCGCCACCCACCGTGCTATGACGAGGGAAAGGTAGGAGGAAGCACTAGCTACCCTCGCAAAAGTGAAGCACGCCAAGGTCATCGGCGGCATGCGGGTCAAGGCCGCCGCTGAGGTTGCCGCCAAGCTCGTCGCCTCTGGTATAGCCTCCCAAGCCCTTCTTCTCCACAACCCTAACACGTTGGAAGTATTAGCAATGGATGGGGAGAGCATCGTGGTAGGTGTGTACCACGAGCTTGGTGACCTTGACTGCCTCGCGTCGCCACTATGTCTAGGCTTGCCCACAACTTCTACCATCACGCATGTCTAATCACGTTCCCAACAAGGTGGGTCAAGATCGACGTTGTCGGATGAGCCTGTGTAACAAGCGGCCACGTCCATCGACCTAAACCGCACCCCAGTATCCAGCGACCTCGCTCACCAACACAACAAGGGGCCCTGCAGGATCCCGGTGACGAGCATGTCTACGCCTACTAACTGTTCGACGATTTGCCGCATCGGTTTTTGTCTAGGAAGGAGGACGATGAAGTTGTACTATAGGAAATGATCTGTGAGGTCACAACCACGGATGACGACCCCAACAATGAGGAAGTCCCCATGTCCGCCTTCGACATTGGGGCAGAGCCATTGTTCAAGCCCGAGATGGGGTCGAATATCTTTGGTGACGACACCATGGATGTGGATGAATACGATGATGGTATCGAGTCTACCGAGGGTGGTACGCTAAAAAAGAATAGCCAAAGGACCGGTGGGTACACCGCCAAGGAGGACAAGGTCCTTTGTGAGGTGTGGATAGCAATTGGACAAGATCCAATTGCTGGCGCCGAGCAAAAGGGCTCGACATATTGGTAGCGCATCTTCAAGTTCTACCACAGGCTAAAGAAGTTCAAGCCCTACCACATCCATAGAGACCGCATCGGCACCTCTCTTCAAAAGAGATGGGGTTTCATCAATGTCGAGTGCAACAAATTTTGTGGTGTATACGAGCATGTGGTATGCCGCCCCATGAGTAGCACTGACGTTGGAGACACGGTAATGGTTAGGACATTGTTGCATCTACATTGTATGCATGTCCTATTTGCAATTGTTGCATATATTATGGGCTATCTTCCTTTTGTGTAGGTGACCCAAGCCACAAAGTACTTCAAAGAGAAGTACGACAACAAGCCATTCATCTTACCCTATTGTTGGATGAAGATCAAGAAATGTCCAAAGTGGGAAATAAGCTTTGCCCTCTACAAAAAGATTATAGAAGGCTCGAGGAAGCATGGAAGTGAGTCGGGTGTCACCGACCTTGACGATGGCAAACCAAGCACGGACTCCCCCCATAATGCATGTGCCCTTTGGTCAAGAAGTCACAAGGCCAGCAAGCAAGTTTTCCAGGTATCATCCGAGTTGGTTACAGATTGATGGTATAACCCTAGTACTTTCCTATCGATTATTATCTTTATCTTGTATGTCAAGGAGTCGAGGTCCTTATGTACTTCGCATCTACCAAGTCGTAGTGGGATTCATGGATCCTTAGCAGGTCGTCACATGGGCTTCCCTTTGGACCAAGCCAGGTAGGCTGTAGTCGGGTGCCCATTGGGCATACCTATGTCAGTCGTATGAGTTACCATTAAAATACGATAATTATGTGTACTTACATCATCCATAACATAATTATCAACATAGATGGAGTGAGAGGATTTAGTGAACCCGTGATTTCACGACAGTCATATTAGTTACCATTAAAGCCCGTAATGTCCCCATTCTGCGTGGCAGGATGATGGCCCTAGTGTCTTAAAGGGCATGTAGTTGAACTGTAGTCATTGACTAATTTATTTATAATTACTAGATTGCGGGTAGAGATAGCTAGTGATTGGTGAATCTTTAGAATGGGCCTCAGACTAAGGAAGTCTGGATGGGACATGTGCGGCCATGCATTCCTAACAAGGCTAAAGATGTTTGTGGGTAAAGTAGTGCATCTCTCGAGAGTGTATAACGTGTCATGAGACTCCCTATCCTAGGAAAGGATTACAAACATAGCGTGGCAATGAACTCCATGAAGTTCTAACAACCCGTGAACATAGTTTTCTAAACTAAAACTTACCTTTTCTAAAAACCCAATTTCGAAAACTTGCATTAGCCTAGGATCTCCGATCCATGGCCATAGAGATACCGCATCAAACAACCACATAGTAGAACTTGTTGAATATGCTCATACTCAATCTATTTTCTTAAACGCTTGCTTAGGTTATGGAGTCGATGACGAGATTGCAGTCGTGGAACTATAAGATGAGAGGAGGAGTGTACGTGAATGCTGAAGTTCGTCAAATGAAATCAGATAGTCCAATACTACAGTCAGTATTAGTGGACATTGAACTAAACCGAGACGGGAAATAAAATCCCAACAATAGACACCATGCCATTAGGACACTGCTAACTAAGCAATAGTCAGCTATTAATTATCCAGATAGACTTATAGGTAGATACAGTGCTAGACTAGACTACAAATTGCTTCTTCTGCATTTTGAATTGAATAAGAACTTACCTGACAAACCTTATTGTGTCATGGAGGTTCGGAGGATCTTCTATGATGATCTATGATATGAATAATATAATTAGACTTTGGATCTGCGATGTTTATGATGTACTACTCTATTTGGTGTAATGTTCGTGAAATGGTATTCTGTGAGTGTAATAGCAACGACTTGCGCGCTACAATATGAGTGGTGTTTTGGGTCACCGCATGTTTGCACATGCCCGCCGAGCGGTATGAGACGCGACCGTTCTCGCGCAATTAGTGGTGATCAAGCGAGCATGATCCATGTCTCCTAGTAATGGTGGGAATTCCTCCGGTCTGACCGCAATGGTCAACTCCGATGAAGAGTGAGTTGCTCGAGCGTTGAGGGAAGCGACATTGATGGTGACATGGCAAACTCAGGCAAGAATAATTGATCGAGGACAGCTGGCGGCATGATGCGTGGTCGTGGCAGAGGTCCAGACCACCTCTTGATCCCAGTTCCTTGCCATGTCCTAGTAGTTCTAGCCGTCGTCGCGGAAGAAGATGTGCACCATTTAGCTTGCACCTTTGCTAGCTCGGAGACGCATGACGGAGACGATGTTTCTGCCGCGGAATGACTTGGCAACGCCGACTCTGACGCAGCCAAGTACGAATGATCTTAACCAGCATCATCCGCGGCCATGCCAGGCTCGGAAGACAAGGACGCCGCCACCGTCCCTACAGACTCCGGTGACCTGCAAAAGGAGAAACTGATTATACTTATGCATGGCGATGATGACCTTGCTCCCCTTTCCCAGAATCGAGACTCGACAACAGAGTTGCGTCTTCCCAAAACTCTTGCACGATCTCCTATGTGGTATTCTTCTTTGACAACCTCGCTGGCATCCATCCATAGGGGACCTCCTCGAGCACTTGATTTGCCACTTGGGTTTCCACCTCCCTCGCCAGAACCTCCACGCTCATGCTCCCCTTGTCCTCCGATTGCAGGCAGGAGAACCTTGTCCCCCTTGACCCGCTTCGAGACAAAGAAGGAATAGGCGCGAGGGTTAGCCGCCCGCGATGCCTCTAAGGGTTCTCTCATCCTCTGCATATCTCATCTATTATTGACCACCTAGCCACCCATATATTACACTTGGTGAGCCGCCGGTTAAAATATGTTGGTTGTAAATTTCAGCCCCATTTTGTTGGAGATGTTCTCCATGTTTTGCGTCACTTGTCCCTAACTACCCATGCAAAGTCGCCGGTTAAAAAATGATGTTTGTAAATTTCAGCTAATCCAGTGTTTCATACAAGAGCAAAACACATAGAGATTGATTTCACTTTGTGAGAGAGAGTTCTCAACAAACAGTTGGAAATTAGATTTGTTTCTTCGAAGGATCAAATTGCTGATGGATTTACAAAACCACTTGGAGTCGGTAAGTTTGAGGAGTTCAAACATAATCTCAACTTATCAAAGTTGTGATTAAAGAAGGGTGTTAGAAGAACTAGGATTACGATTGTATTAAGAACCGAACACAACTATGAGTCGGTTCACTACGTAGTCCGTATCCTTATCAAACTCCTTGTACGCCTGGTAACACAAAGTACCGCATATATATATACATCACCAAGGCTCGGTTGTGGTACCGAGTAGACCCACTTCGTATTTTGACATTCTCCACGTTTTGCGTCACTTGTCCCTAACTACCCATGCAAAGCCGCCGGTTGGGAAATGTTTGAATCTTGAAAAATGCTGAATGGAAATCTTTTTTTTTCCCTCGCAAAAAAAAATCTTTTCTCTTTTTGTTGGAGGTGTTTTCCAATCGGAAACTTATTATGGATAGGGGAGTATTTTGTTTATTTGCTTATCAGTCTATATCAGTTTCATCTATTGTATTTAACGGCCAGTGGTTTTGGTTCCCGAGCTCCGATCCGGTGCTTCCTTCATTTTAAAAAAATCACCAAGTCCTATTTATAAGTTCCAAAAAAATCTGAAAATAATTCTAGACATAGTCAATATTATATCGAGTAACGGCTCATTTGGTTGTGAAGAAATCGCATATAAATTATAGTGCTGCGACAAAGCAGCAAGTGAGGTCCTCTCCGAGCTAGATCTGGTCGTCGGTGACGGACAACTCCAGCTCGTTCGTCTCGTCTGGCGTCGCCCCCCATGGGCGATCGAGACGAACCCTAGCTCCCCTCTGCATCTCACCTCCTCCACCCTTCCCCTCCTGCCGCCGACGACGCGCGCCGCCCGACAAAGTTCGGGCGGTGCTGGCGGCGGCGGGACTTCCACTACCCGGCGCTGGCGCTGCTTCGTGGGAGGGGGCTGCTGGCGGCGGTGCACTCTGAGGGTGGCGACGAACTCGATTGGCGGCGGCGGCGCATGCGGCGCGCACCCCCTGGGCGACGCAGCTCCGGGGTTCCCCGTAGTGGTAGCGTGGGGCAGTTGGCGCCAGGCTCCGAAGTTCTTTGTATCATGGGCTAAACAAATATATCATAATCTGATAAAATAAGATTTGAAAATTCGTATGCTTATTTATGTGTACTTCAAAATACAATATATCTAAAGTTGATATTTTAAGTTTGTGGGATATATATTCAAATTTTTACATTTCTGTTATTTTCGTGTAGTTCAAAATACAAGATATTTAAAATTGATATTTTACACGTTTATGGGATATATCATTCGCTACATATGTATATTTTTTTCATAAAAATGTGGAACTCGCGAATATACTTTCTGAAATTTTAAAACAACAGGAACAACTGTATCTAACCGTTGTTTTCTTAGGAGCATTTTCCACTTGTGTTTTCCTCTTCGTAAGGTTAGTTTGGTCTGGATGGGCTACTCGGTTTCTCTCAATTCACACCCGACCGTGAAAGTTCTTTTCACTCTTCCCGGCCAGGGCATATCCTCTTCTCCGCCTCTCTTTTCCCCGGCCCGGCCACCACCGCTAGTAACGCGAGAGGACGCCCATGCTCTGCCGTCTCCCTTCCTCTACTACTGTTCCTCTTCGTAGCCGTTTTCCGATCATCCAGTGCGTATCATTGTCTTTTAAACAAAGGAAAAAGACCAAAAGCCGTCACATTCTATCACTACAAAAACGTCGGAGGAAAAGGAACCAATCGTTCACGAGTGGGAAAGGCAGGTCAAGAGCAAGTCAGGACGATGCACATTATTTATTTTACTCACGCTCCCATCACGGCTCAGGAGCCCCAACTCGAACAGTACACGACACTAACAACTGACACGTACTACCACCACTTGGACACTTGCTACACACTACACTTGCTCGATGCAGACTCAACTCCTACTACAGTCCTGAACGCCACGCCGCTTGGCCCTCTCGATCTTGCTGCTGCTGTGCTCCTCCTCTGACATTTAGCCATTGACGATGACACCACCTGCAGCAATCCAAGCAAACGCGCAACCTCATCAGCAAGTAGTAGTTCCATGGTGGCGAGAGGATAGAACCAACGAACGAACGAACGAAGCATTGGTAAAACGAGCAGTTATTACCGTTGGGGTGGAGGACCTGGCCGGACATGTAGGACGAGTCCTGCTCGCTGGCGAGGAAGACGAAGCAGGGCGCGACCTCGCCGGGCTGCCCCGCGCGCTTCATCGGCACCTCCGACCCGAACTGCTTCACCTTCTCCTCCGGGAAGGAGGCCGGGATCAGCGGCGTCCATATCGGCCCCGGCGCCACCCCGTTCACCCGGATCCCCTTCTCCGCCAGCTGCATCGACAGCGCGCGCGTGAAGGCCACGATGGCGCCCTTGGTGGCCGTGTAGTCCAGCAGCGTCGAGTTCCCCTTGTACGCGTTCACGGAGGTCGTGTTGATGATGCTCCCGCCGCCGCGCTCCTTCATCGCCTTCACGGCGTACTTGGCCATGAAGAAGTAGGAGTAGATGTTGGTGCGGAACACGCGGTCCAGGTCCTGCTCCGTGATGTCGGTGATGCACGGCCGCACGTACTGCTCCGCCGCGTTGTTCACCAGGATGTCGATGCGCCCGCCGTGCGCGTTGGCGACCTCTTCCACCACCTTGCGGCAGTTCTCCTCGTACCCGAGGTCGGCCGGGAGCGCCATGGGGTCGCCGCCGGCGCCAGACCGGGACTTGATGTCGCGGAGGGCGTGCAGGGTCTCCTCCGCGTCCTTGTCCTCGTGCCCTTTCAGGTACGTGAAGGCCACCGTGGCGCCTTCCATCGCGAAGCACAGGCACACCGCGCGCCCGATGCCCGAGTCGCCGCCGGTCACCAGCGCCACCTTGCCCTGCGCGAGCACACACATTAATTAACCAATGGAAGAAGCCCATCGATGGATCGACACAAACATGATGCAAACCGTTCGTTGCTTTTTAGTTTTTACCTGGAGCTTGTTGGCAGGTTTGTAGTGCTTGATGATGGCCTCGGGCCGGGGGTCCATCAGGTGCTCCTTGCCGGGCTGCGAGTCCTGCTTCTGCGGCGGGAATTGCTGCTGCGACGCCATGGCTCTGCTACACCTGCGAGTCTGTCGCGTCCTCGGCAGCGACGCGGCGAACGAAGCTAGCGCCCTGAGAGTGGGGAGTGGTTGCTGGTGTCTCTGTCGAAGAAGAAGAAGAAACGGGTGGGCTCTGGCTGTTGCTGCGAGGAGTGCGCTCATGGCACGGTGGAGGAAGCGCGATGTGGCGAGAGGCGGATATAAAGGCCGGGCCGAAGCTCGGCGCGCATGGCGCGTGGCGGCGGACGTGGCAGTGGTCTGGCAGCTGTGGCCGCCACGCGGCAGGACCGGCTGTGTCTCGAGTGAACCAGTGTACTGTGAGCTGCACCGCACGCCGCTTAGACGAAGCCGCTACGTGATCTTTAGATAATTGCGACGAGGCAGAGGATCGAGCGGGCGCCATTGTTGTCGAACCTTCTGGTCCGATCGATTGGTTGTAAACGGGCCGACGGGCTGGACTCGAAAGGAGCGTCCGTGGCCCATGCTGTGCTTTTCCCCCCACCTAGCCCACGGCTTACGTCCGCTCCCGCAGCGGCGACAACACCGAAATTTCCCATTCCCGTCCACGCTGACTCGGCGGCGGCGGCGGCGGCTCTAAACCATTCTCATTCCCCACCCAACTGCAGCAATGGCTGTGGCGTCGGCGTCGGCGTCGGCGACTCCACCGCCCCCTTCCCCGATCTCCAGCTAGCGAGCGAGTGTGAGCCGGAGCTGAGGCCCGTCAGCCCTTCCTCCATGGAGGAGCACTGCGACCGGGAGATCCCCGCCAAGCGACCCAAACTCTCCGATGGCGGCGACGGCTGCAGCTGCAGCGAGGACCGCCTCAGCGCGCTTCCCGAGGACCTTCTCATCCACATCCTTGTCAAGCTCGGCGACGTCGCCGTCGCTGCGCGGACCAGCGTCCTCTCCAGTCGCTGGCGCCGCCTCTGGAGGCTGCTCCCGGTGCTCCACTTCCCCTTCCACAGTGACCCCCAGCGCGTACAGCTTGCCCTCGAATCCCATGAAGCGCCGGCCCTCTACCGCCTAAAAGTCTGCGTCCTGGACGGCACACCCGATTTTGTGGCGCCCTGGCTTCGCGTCGCGCCGCGCCGCCTCTCCGGCCGTCTGTCCCTCATCAACAGGGTGACACGGAACGGATCGGAGGACATGGCCGGCGAGAGGGGATCCTTTGAGCTGCCCTGCTTCGAGAACGCCACCAAGATCTGCCTCGACCTAGGGCCTCTTGGGGTCTCCATGCCACCTTCCGGTGTATTCGCCAAGCTCACGCATCTCCGCCTGATCCGTGTCCATCTACATGGTACGTGCAGGCTCGGTGAAGCTGTCTCCACACCGCGGTGCCCATATTTAAGGATCCTCACCGTCAATGCTGCCTGGGGTGTGGGCAACTTCGCCATTCATTCCAAGTCTCTCAATCAACTGAAGCTGATAAATCTGTACGGGTTACAGCAGCTAACTGTTACGGCACCGGCGCTCGTACTGTTAAAGGTCAACTCCTGCTTTGTTAGCAGTTCCAGTATTAATCAACCGGTTGCAGACATCTCCGCCCCTCGGCTAGAGTCACTCGATTGGTGGGATGTTTATGATCCAAGATTCACCAAGTTTGGCAACGTAGAAGATCTAAAGTGGCTGCGCACCTACCCTTTTCTTGTGTATGGACAGCATGCAGATAATAGCGATTGTGAGGGGCTTCTACGGTGCTTTCAGCTCATCTGGAGTTTGAGAGTGATGCTTGTCTATCTTCCGGTGAGTTCATTTCTATGCCTTCATTGCGTAAATATGGATTCCAAATTTTGGAATTAGCCATGGGCAGAGAACCAAATTCTCACTTTTTTTTTGTTGCTGAAGTCCCTCAAAAATGGCTTAGTACACCTGGTCAATATGTCCTTCACAGTGACTTGCCAAAACGTCTAATATTTCGGAACAGGGGACCTCTCAGAACAGAGGAAGTAGTTTTTATCCTATAAAATGGTGTTATCTTTTGCTACATTTGAGTAGTTAGTGTTGATTTCACAAACCACTATACTGTGCTAATATATTGGTTATTCAAGGGAGCACATGAGCTCGGAGCCTCGGACTCACTAGAAAAAAAGAACCATTTGTTGTAGTATGTTATTGACTTTGTAAACAAGATTCCCAGGCCCTTTCCATTTGTTATTATTCTTTTTCGTGCGACACCAAGACATTACTAACCATCAGAAATTATCCATTGTTTTGTCTTCACACGAATCTACAACAGGAAATTGCTAACAAACAATACTTGATGGAAAACATTACAAGGCTCCCGAACATTACACACATGGCGCTGACTGTAAAGCCAGAAGGACATTCCTTTGGAGCCAGTGTGTTTCATGTTCTCAAGATGTGTACTAGTGTGAGAAAGCTGCTACTTGCACTTGATACAACTAGCCACCCCAAGGTAATTCTATCCTTACTCTGTTTGTCTGATACATGGTACGCATTCCTAGGCTTGAGCAGCCCTGCTCTAGGTCTTTGCTTGATATTGGACGCTTTGCTGCAAATTATGTTTTTTTTGTGTGGCAAGTATATGGCTTATGTATCTGCCAGTGAAGATGCATGCTAATCTAGGTGTTGGTAACTGGGCGATATGTTTCCTATCTTAAAGATGGTTGGTCTGTTGGAAATGAGCAAAATTATTTGGCAATGCATGATTATCTTCCTTCTTCGTTTTGCCTTCTCTCCTTCACGATTGTTTTCAGGCGTCTCTCTCTCTCTCTCTCTCTCTCTCTCTCTCTCTCTCTCTCTCTCTCTCTCTCTCTCTCTCTCCCCTGATAGAGGTTCTGCAGCCATCATGGAGGGAGGCAAGGGTTGGCGGCGTAGGAGTGGTGAAGAAAATTTTCCTACTGTAGGGGAGCTGTGGAACTGTTTGAGTTAGAGGAGACAACCCTCTGGGAATCATTGCATGGCTTGCTCAGCTTGATAAAAGAGGATTTAGGAGATAATATTAATGTACCATTGTTCTTTGGGAAACTTGGTTTTAAAGATTGCATCAATAAGACAATAAACAATGGCCTACGGCCGATTTAAGATCTTGTTCGGTATGATTAATCGATTGCACAATACTTATTTGTATAAGTATTAAAATGTTTGTCAACTTTGTATTTGCATAGAGCAATCATATTTCTCTGCAATAGGTTGGCTTCAAACTGTTTTCCATGTGTTATTCCTTTGTAAAAGGCATGTTATATATTCCACCAGCCGTAAAATTTCTATTTCCATCATTCTTATTTCATGGCATTAAATCACATCGGCTGACCTTATAAAGCTGATATATATATGCACCTTGTTTCAGGTACAACATGTGTGCCCATCAGGCTGTATCTGCGATCGTCCATCAAGCTGGAAAACGGAGGAGCTCGCGCTGAATCGCCTCCAAGAAGCAGGAGTCTATGAATTGGGAGGAACTGAACATGAAGCTGCTCTTATCAAACGGTTATTTGATTGGGCAACAGTGTTAGAAAAGATGATGATAACTTTCCATTCCTCAGTCCCAGAAAGCAAGGCCAAGGAGTTCTCCCAGATGCTTCAGAGCTTTTCCAGGCCAGGAATATGTATGAACGGGCCCTACTTTGCCTGATGTGGTGGTACTACCAAGGTTATCTAAGAACCAGGCGTGTCTGAAACTTAACCTGTACGGCTCCTTCTCCGAGAACACTTAGCATGTTTCTGGTCGTTTTGTAGTTCGCATGACGGTCCACCTATATGTCACCAGCTTGACGGTCATGCTTGTGGTCGTTTTGTAGTTCGCATGTCTCATCTTAGTATCTATTTGCACTCTTTGCCACTGCGTTATATTTACTGTACTTTTTACATGTGGATTTCTAAACCGAGGAGACGGCAGCTCATCTTTGGTGGCAATACTGCTCGGCTCCTAGCCTCCTAGATATTTTCCCGATGTTACGATTTTGTGAAAAAAGCAAAAATTCAAACAGTCTGCATGTCCGCTCCATGGAATGAATCCACTTTCCCGAGCAAATCTAGTCTTTGCATAGTTATTAACCATGAATTCCCAGCCAACTGTATCTAGAATATTTGCACGTCTGACATATGGATGGGTGTCATGTTTTCTACTGATGGAACAGCTGCATTTGGGTGCAGTACTGCTTGCATGCAGAACTTTTATCTTATATCAGTATGTGATACGTATAAGCTAGTCAATGGGTGCAGTTCATATGGGCTCTCTTGTTTACTGCCCAACCACCAAACTGTAGGCTGCTTGTGATAGTAATTGGGAGCAACAAAGCATAGGTGGCTGTAAGCATCCCAGGAATTGAACACCTACTGACAGACAACCACTAGTGATGATGCAACAAAGGGAGAGGTAATATGGCACTCTCACTACTAATGGCTGACAAGGCGATCCCATTTCAGAAACAAATCGGTCACCTTGCTTCCACCTATGGCTGCAGATTCAGAAGTGACTTCACCCCGTTGTTCTTGTGCGCTTCGGACAAGTAGCAGCATTTTTAAATTTTTTTTTTTCAATTCGGAAAATAATACGTAAAATCTGGATTTTTCGAATCTAGCAGGGCGTAGGCGACAGGAGCTTATTGTCTTCCCGTGTGCCGACAAGACGATGTCGTCTCCTCGTATGCCGACAGGCTCAACAGAGCGGTCCTCGCCACGCGCGGCAGCAACCGATAGGGGGAGTCGGCACCCCGTGAGCCGACATTTAGCCTGTCGCCACCTCGTGAGCCGATAGGGGAGTGATATCGCGCCGGCCGCGTCCCGCTCCTCTTCTTCCTTCCTCTTTCTTCCTCCTTCTTCTTCTTGTCTCTAGCTACCCGTCGAGAGCTCCATTCCCTCTCCTAGATTGAGCTCGTTTTAGCCTAAAAGGTAGTAGGGTGGTAGGGGAACCCAATTACTGATGGAATAGCTTGGGGAGACGATTTGGTGGTGTTCTTGTGGAGGAAAGGTGGTGGTGTTCTTGGAGAGCAATGGCAATGGTGGAGGCTGGTGTTAGAGGTAGCTGAACTGCGTGGTGGTAGTGTTGGTCCGGTCACTTGAGGCTGCTACACGGCAGGGGTTCGCACGCTTCAAGGGTACATCCTAATCTCTCGCTAATTACAGTTTATAGTGTATGCTTATGGATGTGTTTAGTTAGCTGTAAGAATATTATCCTAGAGTTTTAGAATATTTTTAGCTGTATTGCGTCGTGCTGCTTACTAGCTGACAAGTTGTGGTATTTTTTAGGTTAGTAAACATGTCAGATTTAGTAGATTTTTTTGTTTTACTATGCTAATGGGCTTGTCAGAACAGATGCTCAGGAGTTGATCTGAGTGAGTTTCAATCAACTGAAATAGAGTTGCTGGACCTGAAACATGGACCGTTAGTCAGTTAAAGGACTGGTTGTCTTGTTCTTTAGGGCTTACTCACACACATACCATCGATGAGCATGCATTGTGGACAACGTCTAGAACAAACCCAAAATTTTTTTAGACCGATAGATGATGACTCTATATGGTTGTGTTGGTTGAAGGATTGCGAAAGAAGGAGAGTTAACCACATGGCCTTAGTGCTTCCTATGGCGAAGGATATCACCTCTCCTAAAGTCGAGGAGGGTGGGTATGATCATGACCAGAGAAGTCAAGCCCAAGATGGAGGTGGTGGTTATGATTATGGTCAGAGCAGTAATGCACACATTGGAGGTGGTGGTTATGATTCTGGTCAGAGTAGTTATGCACACACTAGAGGTGGTGGTTATGATTCTAGCCAGAGCAGTTATGCACACTCTGGAGGTGGTGGTTTTGAATCAGAGGAGAGTAGTCAGGCAATAGGAGAAGCCATTTTTAGTGGATACACAGATGAGGACAAGATATACGAAGGCATCTTGCAAAATCAGATGGAAGTGGAAGATTCAGATGGAGATAGTGATACCGCTGATGATTCCGATGAATCCGATGAAGAAGAGGAGGCATCAATTCCTACATCATGGACTAATGACTTCTCAACAGCAATGAATGTGAACAATGGACATGATTCTGCCTGACAGTATCACAAGAATAACATCGCCAAGGATGCCATGTATCTTAGCAAGAGACATCTGCAGGAAGAAGTCATTACGTGGGCAATATCCATGCAACAGGTCTTTAAAACCACGATGTCATCTCAAAAATATTTGGCAATGGTTTGTGCGAATGTCGGTTGTTCTGTAAGCGTTGCTGGACTTGGTGGTGCTGGACTTGCTAGAGCTGGATCTGATGAACGTGCTAGAGCCAGACCTGCTGGACTTCATCACGATCTTGAGATCGGCAAGTGTACGACTACATCATCCACGAGTTCCAACTTGTTAACAAAGCTTTGTTGTCTTCGAGGGTAGGTTCTCTATGGATGTATATCCACCCGTTGCTTGTATCTAGTAGATATATCTTGGCGTATAGTTCTCACCGTAGGAATTTTTTTTGTTTTCTATGCTGCGAACCCTTCAGTGGTATCAGAGCCTGATCTATGAGTAGGTGCTTTGCACGAGTAGAACACATAAGAGTATGTGGGCGGTGATGATCATGTTATTGCTTCTTATATGTACTTTGGATATTGGTGCCATAGTGGGATGAAGCGGCCCGGACCAACCTTACATGTCATCGCACATGTGACCGGTTCCAAGACTGACATGCAACTAGTTTTGCATAAGTGGTTGGCGGGTGTCTGTCTCTCCTACTATAGTCAATATCTGATTTACAACGAGTTGCTAATAACTTAGTTATCATCGTTGTGGTTCCATGTTCGTAGGTAAGACCGGTTCTATCTTCGAAAGCCCTAAGCCACGTAAAAACTTGCAATTGATAAATTAGAGGCCTCTAGTTTAGATCGTTGCTGGGCTAGTGTCTTGATATGGTATTGTTGTAAGTAGATGTATGATATATACTCTTACAACACACTTAACGTGTAAGTTCCATAGACCTTGGCCTTACACACAAAGGAATGATAGAGATCATACCACGATGCATATGATGGTGATCAAATGCATGGACCATATCATTCCACTTTACACATTAGATGTTAGCATCTTATACTGCTTGTTTGGCGCTTTCTATAGCATTATAAGATGATCCCTCATTTAAATATCAAGATAAAAATGTGTTCTTCCTTAAGTATGCACCGTTGTATGGATCGTGTTTCAAGACATCACATGATGATCGGGTGTACTCGACTCTGTGCTTTCATACAACGGGTGTAAGACAGTTTTACACACGCAAGTACTAAGGTTCTTACTTGGCGAGCTTAGCATGTACAGACATGGCCTCAGAACACGGACCGAAAGGTTAAGCATGAGTCATATAGTTGATATGATGCCCATATTGATGCTCGCCTTTGAAGCTACACCGACTCACGTGATGATCAGACTTGGTGTAGTGGATTTGGTTCATGTAATCACCAAAAAGGCACGAGAGATGTCGTTTTTGAGTGGGAGTTCATTTCTAATTTGGATTAGTCGAACTCAATTTGTCATAAACTAAATCGAAGTGAATTTGCATAATTTGTTGTAGTCATTGGTGTCTGTTCACTACCTTATGCTTAGTTTTAATTGAGATAATAGAACTATAGAATTCTGGATATTTACTTTACGAACTGGTATCGTATTGTTTTGAATGTCAATTTAAAGTTTATAAGTCATATTGCAAACTTTCAGCAAACTCTATTTACTCCATGAAGTTTAATAAGTAGTATTAAATCAAGAGTAAGAATTCCAATGTTAGTATCTAAAGTATCATGTTTGCCTCCATGATTATTTATATTTAAAAGTTGTTTTAATATCAAGATTATATAGGAGCTGAAAATTGTTTTAGAAACCATCATGTGTGAAAGATATTGTGATATCTAAAACAATGTTTTTGGTTGCATTATGATAGAGTATAATTTAGCAAAATACATGTTCTCATATTGTATGAGAATTTGTGAAGGATGGAGATGCTAAGCATCCGGATCTCCTAAAAAGGTTTTGGGAACTAACATTATACTCGCAATTCTTCCTTACAGGCTATAGTAGCTTGATCATGAAAGTTGTCATGATAAGGATGAATAGAAGATGTAAGTAAAATGTTTACTACACTAATAGATTACTAAAGCATGGATTTTTGAAAGAATACCAAACATTTGATGATGGTGATCCACTTCAAAGTGCATGTACTATGTGTCATGTGAATCACACCACTAAAGTATTAGTATTTCACTATATATGCTTTGTACTATGTGTCATGTGAATCACACCACTATTGATATTGAGAGATTCTTTTAAAAGGAAAAGGAATTGCTGAAAGAGAATCTATAAAATATTTGGCAGAAAAGAAAAGGTTGGATATGTCCAACTTAGGTATATAGAAGATGTACATGTTATGGCTGTATTCCTTGCTTGTTAAACAATGTGGTTCTAAGGTATTGGATACCGAATTGGTTGGTGTGAAGTGTCATACAGAACAACACATTCATGAACTGCAACGGCCTAAGTAACTGGCAAAAGAATAAGTGATGATGTTCATCGAAAACAAATAAAGTGTTATTGTGTTTTTCGTTATCGTCAAACCTAGCCTTCAAGATTTGTTTTAATAATTGTTATTTTTTTCCGGTATTACGAGAACAATGGTTGTTCAAATAATTACTGTATTCCATAAAGGATGAATGAACTTTTACAAGTCTAGTTGGAGAAATCACATCGATAAACACTATTGCTAAAATGTCATAAGACAAATGATTGAAAGATCACTTATGAAGTGACATCGCTGTTTAAATTATATTGGAAAGAAAACATGAAGAAACTCCATGTTGATGGATTTTTGGATTCTTTGATTTTGATCAATTGACGCTTGTGAAACTTTCCTCGAGATAATTGAAACTCCGTTCATAGGCCAAAGAGAAACGGATGACTAACTTATTGGAAATTATGCATGCTGATGTGCATAGTCCATTATGTGTAGACATATGTGATGGATCTTTTTGCTTCATATGATTTCTCTAGAAATTTGAGTGAATATATCTATATATTTACTTAATAAGGAAGAAGTATGAAACATTTGAAAATTGTTCAAAGTATTTCAAGATGAAGTGAAAAATCATTGTAACAAGAAAATAAAAGAGTTTATGATTTGATCATAAAGGAAGATATTTGAGTTACATGTTTAGCAAAACACCTAAGATTTGAGGAATTGTTCCATGATTTGTGTTTTCCGATAAACCATAGGAGTATGGCATATTCGAGAGATGAAATCAAACCATGTTTGACATGGTAAGATCAAAGGTGTCATTTATAAAAGTGCCATTATGTTTTAAGGATTGAAGCTTTAGAGACTACCGCTTTTACACTGAAAAGAGCACCATCGTGATCCGTTGAAATGACACCATATAAGTTATGGTTTGGGATAAAACCCGAATTGCCTTTTCTTAAATTTTGGTATGCTATGCATAAGTAAAATGTTTACAACCAAAGTCGAATAAGCACGTCTTTGTAGGTTATCCCAAAGAATTTGTTGGAAATTTCTCAATAACACCAAGGACAAAAGAGTTTGTTACTTGGAACGTCAAGTTTCTTGAGAAGGAATTTTTCGCGAAAAGTTAAGTGGGAGGACAATAGAACTTTGATAAGGTTGTTGAACCTTAGCTATATGTGCTAAGTAGCGCAGCGCCGGAAAGTGTCCCGGTGGCGGCCACAATGCTCATGGCTCCCGGGATTACAAAGGTTGTGATCTCGGAGATTAGAGTTCCTATTGAACCGTGTGGGTCGGTAAGAATCAAATAGTGTGATTGATAAGCCAGTCGTTATTGTTTTGACAATGATGAACCGACTACATGCAAAGAAGCGATGATGGGCCCTGACTCCATAAAATGACTAGAAGTCATAGAATCCATGATAGTATCCATACACGAGAAATCAAGTTTCTGAACTTGGAAGACCCTCCGGAAAGGCGTGAAGCCTACCGGTCATGTTTGGATCTATAAAGAAATAGACATAGATGTTTAACATCTATGAAATAGTCGACATGTCGGAAAGATGTTTATGACAATGTTCAAGGAGTTGACTATGACAAGATTTGATCTTTAATAGCGATATTTAGTCTTGACGGATTAATGTAGCAACCACTACATATAATTTGATGTATGGTAGTTGAAAAAACAAAACAATGTTCTTCTAATAGAATGGTTACCTAGGGCGTGTACAAGACACGGTCCGAAGGGTTTTGTTAATTCAAAGGGTGCTAAAAGGGCATGCAAACTTCAATAGCTAATGTAAGCATAGCGGAGTTGGAATCTTCACCATGATGAAACTGTTAAAAGAGTTTAAATTCATCAGAGATGATGAAGATGCTTGCATTTGCAAGAAATTAAGTGGGTGCGTTGAGACATATTTCTAATACATTATGTAGAGAACATACTGTTGATTGGAAATGATGTATCTTGTATTGACACAAGTTAAAAATTCATTAAAATAAGATTTCGATGAAAGACTTGGGCAAAACTGGAATATTTGGCATGGCGCTAATATGGTTGTCTCAGACATACATATATGAGATATTGAAAGGGTTCAATATGGAAACAACAAGAAAGGTTCTTGCTGCATGGAAAGGATTGTATCAAAATTCAAGTGTTTCAACACTTGGTGAGTAAAATCACATGAAGATTTTGATCAATTATACCGTGATATGTATATATCCAGAATGTCCTATGCTCTAAATGTTATGAGCACATACCAGAATGATTCATAAGATGATCATTGGAAAATAGTAAAGATATTCTTATGAGCTTTGGAAGAACTAAGAATATATCATGTATAAGTGACAAATAGTTAAAGGTAGTTCATTGTAAAGTGCTACATTGATACTAGTTTTGTCACAAGATACAAATTAAATTTATCTCAATTTAGACTATGGATGGCACAATGTAATGGAAAGGATGTACCATGATGGATTTGGATAAGTTCCAAAGTTGAAACATTGTGACGAATACTACAACAAAAGGCTAAATATATGACTGCTATAGTAGCAGCAAAGGAGGGCATTTGTGTTAAGAAGTTCGTTATCAAACTAGGTGTGGTTCAAAGTGGGCTAATGTAGGGAAATGGGTAGGCTACACTAGCGTAAAATCAAAAATTTCTACCGAGTCAACCAGGAATACTATTGTCATAGATCACAGGATTACCGCTAGACGCGCAGGTGCGGAACTCGATGAAGCATGTCGCGGCAGTGTAGATGTTCTACGTCTCCTCCTTGCCCTCGTCCCACGAGCAGCTCTCCTTTGCGCGGCTCGTCCAAGTGCTATAGATGCAGCACCTCCAAGGTATCCACACGTCCGGAGTGGAAGCCGTCACACGCCAGACTGCTAGGTCTGCACGTGCAACACAGGCAGAAGAGGAGTGGCGGCTGGGTGGAATGCTCAACCCTATTCAGCTCGCTCCACTCTCTCTTATATAGGCATCCCTGGTGGGCTTCTACATTAGTAGCCCATTAGAAGTCTAAGCCTGGTCTAATTCGGATCCAATCCTTATTAGGCTTCCAACCCCTAAAGTGTGTGACCCGATAGGTTCATAGACGTATAGACATGACACGAGTACACTTACTCCGTCAATAGTTGCTAGCAGCGTCTAGCAAGACGTGCCAACTCCTAAACACATATAAAGATAATTCGGATGAACCATCGCAAGGTTGAGTACATGTCTTTCCCTTTGCCTCACGATATTTGGTCTAGCTCCAAGCTGACCTCTCTTTCTCGATACTATGATTCGGAATCCCTTTACTAGGTTAACTCTTAACCATATGTAGCACGGCCATGCATTTCTGGATCCGATCACTCGAGGGTCCTAGAGATATCTCTCTCAAGTAGAGAGGGGCAAATCCCATCTTGATTGACCGATGCCTTGCAACATGTATTAGGACAAACCTGAAAGCTACCTTTATAACTACCCAGTTACGGACTAGTGTTTGATAGCCCCAAAGTAGGTTGATCCACATCTCAAGTACATGCAACAATCTCAGGTCTAAGGACAAAACGTACACAATGTGTAGAGAGAGCTGCAAGTATTATTGCTAGTCTCATGTTGGGTCAGTCCAACCCCATGTTCATAACATGTGTCCACATCATTGGTTTGACATCTCTATGTCTATGACTTGCGAAGCATAGTCATCAACCAATCGATGTGCTAGTCTAATATTCATGTGTGTCCTCACATGAACTCCGACTAGGGACAATTATTAGATAACCATACAAGTAAAGAGTTTCACAAACAATTCACATAATTGCCAATCAATACAAGTTGCCTGGTATATGGATATTCAAGGAACATTATAATAACTCATGGATACCCATGAAATACAATCATCTCTATGATTGCCTCTAGGGCATATTTCCTTCAGTCTCCCACTTGCACTAGAGTCAATCTAGATAGTATCTAATACCTATTGCTCTTGTGTGCGCTTCATGCGCAGGCTACGGGAGTGGCTTAGTCAAGGGATCAGCAACATTTGAGTCTGTATGTATTTTGCATAACATGACACTACCATCATCAATGAACTCACGAATCAGATGGTAACGCATGCGAATATGTTTGTTCTTCTGGTGCTGTCTAGGTTCCTTGGCTTGTGCAATAGCACCATTGTTGTCACAATAAACGTCTAAGGGATTGGACGAGCCCTGAACCACACCAAGAGCGATCAGGAAATTCCTAATCCAAACAGCTTCCTTTGCAGCCTCTGAGGTAGCAATATATTCAGCTTATGTTGAAGAGGAGGCCACTGTATCTTGCTTGGAACTTTTCCATCTCACAACACCATGATTCATGACAAACACATAACCTGATTGCGATTTCGAGTCATCTGAGTCGTTAAGGTAACTCGCATCTGTGTAACCCTTTACACTGAGTTCAACCTCACCTCCATAAACTAGGAACATATCCTTAGTCCTTCTCAAGTACTTAAGGATATTCTTTACCGTTGTCCAGTGACTCTCACCTGGATCAGCCTGGGATCTGCTCGTAACACTTAGAGCATAGGAAACATCTGGGCGAGTACATGTCATCGCATACATGATGGATCCAATAGCCGAAGCATATGGAACCCTACTCATGCGCTCTCGCTCATCAGTGGTCGAAGGACACTGAGTCTTGCTAAGTTTAATGCCGTGAGACATGGGCAAGAACCCCTTCTTAGCCTCTTCCATGCTGAACCGTTTCAACACTTTGTCAATGTACGTACTATGGCTTAATCCAATTAGCCTCCTCGATCTATCTCTATAGATCTTGATGCCCAGAATATATGCCGCTTCTCCCAAGTCCTTCATAGAAAAACTATTTTTTAATGAGGTCTTAACAGACTCGAGCATAGGAATGTCATTTCCAATCAATAATATGTCATCCACATATAAGATTAGAAACACAATTGATTTCCCATTTTATTTCTTATACACACAAGGTTCTTGTTCGTTTTTGGTGAAGCCAAACTTCTTTACAACTTCATCAAATCGAATGTTCCAACTCCGAGATGCTTGCTTCAGCCCATAAATAGACTTTTGAAGTTTGCATACCTTTCCATCATTGTTTGGATCGACAAAACCTTCGGGCTGCATCATATACATGTCCTCAGTAAGGATTCCATTTAAGAAAGCCCTCTTGACGTCCATCTGCCATATCTCATAATCGAAATATGCAGCAATGGCTAGAATGATCCGTATAGATTTAAGCATCGCTATGGGCGAGAAAGTCTCGTCGTAGTCAACTCCTTGAACTTGTCGAAAACCTTTTGCAACAAGTCGAGATTTATGGATGTGAACATTTCCATCCATATCAATCTTCTTTTTATAGATCCATTTGCACTCGATGGCTTTAAAACCATCAGGCAGGTAAACCAAGTTCCAAACTTGATTGTCTCCCATGGACTCTATCTCGGATCTCATGGAAATCAGCCATTTCTCAGAGTCTGGGTCCACCATCGCTTCTGCATAGGTCGCAGACTCATCATTGTCTAACAATAATAACTCTCGCGCTACGCGGAGCCTCGCCGACCTTCGTGGTTGTAGTGCTTCTGTTTCCACGGGTTCCTCAACTTGTTCTGCTACAATAGCATCACTCGTAGAAGCATCCCCGACTGGCTCATCTTGAACTTCCTCAAGTCGCACCGACCTTCCACTCATTCCCTCTGTGAGAAACTCTTTCTCTAGGAAAACACCGCTACGAGCGACAAACACTTTGCCCTCTTCTCGGTTGTAGAAGTAATACCCTAAGGTTTCCCTTGGGTATCCCACAAAAATGCACTTATCCGATTTGGGTGTTAGCTTGTCCGACTGAAGTCACTTGACAAATGCATCACAACCCCAAATCTTTAGAAAAGACAAACTAGGATTCTTTCCAGTCCACATCTCATATGGTGTCTTAACTACGGATTTAGACGGTACCCTATTTAGTGTGGAAGCTGCTGTTTCTAGCGCGTAACCCCAAAATGATAATGGTAAATCCGACTGGCTCATCATCGATCGAACCATGTCCAACATAGTTCGATTACGCCTTTCAGAGACCCCGTTTCTTTGAGGCGTTCCGGTCGGCGTGAGCTGTGGAACAATTCCGCAACTCTTAAGATGATTGCTAAACTCGTGACTCAAATATTCACCTCCACGATCAGATCGCAAGGCCTTTATTTTCTTGCCACATTGATTTCTACCTCATTCTGAAACTCTTTGAACTTTTCAAAAGTTTCAGACTTATGCTTCATCAGGTAGACATAGCCATATCTACTGAAATTATCAGTGAAAGTAATGAAGTAGTGATATCCTCCTCTGGCTGTCGTGCTCATTGGTCCACATACATCAGTATGTATGAGTTCCAACAAGTCTGTCGCTCTCTCGGGAAACCCCGTAAAAGGCGTCTTGGTCATCTTTTCAAGTAAACAAGGTTGACATGTCTCGTATGATTCAAAATCAAACGAAGTTAGAAGACCATCACCATGGAGCTTCTTCATGCGCTTTTCACTTATATGCCCCAAACGTCAATGCCATAAATAGGTAGGACTCAAATCATTTGACCGAAGCCTTTTAGCACTAACATTGTAAACACATGCATTATCAAGATTTAAAATAAATAACCCATTTCAATGGGAGCATCAGCCACAAACATAGCATTCTTAGAGATTACACAACCATTGTTTGTACTCGTGAATGAATAACCATCCCTCATCAAACATGAAGGTGATAAAATGTTTCGACCCATACTTGGAATGTAATAACAATTATTTAACTCCATAATAAATCCTGATGGAAGGTGAAGTTGCATGACGCCGACGAACAATGCAACAACCCTTGCTTTATTTCCGACGCGAAAATCCACTTCGCCTTTCTGCACTTCTATAGTTCTTATTAGCCCCTGCCTCGAATTGCAAATATGAGCAACCGATCCGGTATCAAATACCCAAGAGTTAACATAAGGATCTGCGAGAAAAATGTCCACAACATTTACAACAAGCGTACCTGAGTGTGAAGTACTCTTACTTCCACCCTTCTTCAAAGAAGCCTGGTACTTGCTGCAATTTCTCTTCCAGTGGACATATTCATGACAAAAGAAACACTCAGTGTCTCCTGCAGGTCTAGCCTTTTGCTTGGGTGCAGGGTTTGGCTTAGGGATCATATCCTTAGCGTTGCCCTTCTTCTTCTGCCAAGAAGTGCCCTTTTTCTTGAAGCTAGGCTTGTTCTGCACAGCCATCACATGGCTATGCCCTGCACACTTTTTAATGTCACATTCTGCTGTTTTTAGCATCCCACATAATTCATTAAGGCCCCTCTCCACCCCATGCATATGGTAGTTCGAAATGAAATGCCCATAGCTAGATGGAAGAGATGCCAAAATGAAATCAGTGGCCAACTCTTGGCCTAATGGAAAACCAAGCTTTTCCAAAGTCTAACTGTAACCAACCATTTTGATCACATGGGGGCCTACAGCTGCTCCCTTTGCCAGTTTGCATTCCACAAAGGACTTAGCGACATTGTACCTCTCAGTCCTAGCCTGAGTCTGGAACATGTCCTTAAGCGCAACGATCATATCGTACACTTCCTGACCCTCAAACTGCTTTTGAAGATCAGGTTCCATGCATGCAAGCATAAGACAACTAACCTCAAGAGATTCATCACATGCTTTCTTGTAGGCATTCTTAAGGGCAGCAGTTGCATTATTAACAGGTTCATCCAGGATTGGGGTATCCAGAATAGTTTCCTTTTTCTCAGCCCTGAGAATAATTCTCAGGTTACGGACCCAGTCCGAATAGTTTGTTCCATTTAGTTTATCCTTTTCAAGAATCAAACACAAAGCAAAAGGTGATGAATTGTTCGGTGCCATTGATCTACAACAAAAATATGCAAAATACTAAGCCATGTAACCATGAAAGAGTAAAACATATTAAACAATTTAATAGCATATACTCCCACTTAAATCAACATCCCTCTATTGATACTAAGTGATTCAAGATCCACAATTAACAAGTCGACTAGTGAGCTTTAGCATCACTGCTAGAAGACAAGGTAAATCGGTAAGAAACCTTTGCTAATCATATCACATATGACTCTTGTTGTTGGGTGACATCTCTATGTCAAAACTAGGCGCCCAACCTTTATTCCCCAAGGTCCTTAAATGTTAAGATGACCTTCTTAAGCTCACCAACCCTTATGCGTGTAGGTATCCGATACAAACCCATCCAGCCAAGGAAAACCGCGGCACCCTAATTTCATATACCCACCAACGATTGTACAGGGCATAGGATGGTGCAAGGTTTGGTTGGGAGGGCATGATTTAACTTAAACTTTGTGAGGGATCGTTCTACTTCTATCATCTAAGCATCCATAGTAGTAAAACTTATAAGAATAACATTCACATAGATGTGATACAGTATGGCCCATTTTTCTCATGGTGATCTCCATCGCCATAGAACCTGTCCACCATGATGATCTCCATCTTCATGCTCTATGCGAGCCATCCTCCAAGTGATGAGTTCTCCAAGAACTAATACAAGCTATTACTCCTAACAACTAGTAATCAAAATTACATGGTATTGGGATCATCACAAGTTGGCACGCAAGCCATTACAATAATTGACAACACATATGGCTCCAGCCGTGTTGCCCTACTCACAAGATGCAGGTCATGAAAAATACATACATGCATCACATACATTTTTGGGCCATATTGATCACATACATCTTGCCAAAACAAGTTGTGCATAGAATCGCATTCTACCGGATCATGTGCAATCGTAGCACCTATGAACCTTAACGTGATACAAAAGAGGCTACGACTAAGGGGGGTCTAGGGGGTCTCCCCCTGCGGGGTTCGAAGGGGCAGCGCCCTCGCGGTATACAATTTTGTGAAAAAAGAGAGATCAAATCTATACAATTTTCTTTAAGGATTTTGATCGGCAAATCAAATTTACCATAAACCAACCATAGATCCGATTCGACCGAACTCCTTTGATCATGGTACGTTGATTCAGATCTAATTCCTGATTCGATCAATCATATTGATCTTCGCGTGATTCAAAAGGATGTATGTGCCACTGTCTACCCCGATGGCAGAAACCGACCGGTAGGGGTAAGTCGTTCGACGACCTTAGAATCACAATCATGGAAAATAAGATCATAGATCCATCCAGAACCACCTCCATACAGACAATCACATCATCCATATCAATCTACATATCACCATATACAAACTTCCCGAACCTATGACTGAACATCATCGGCTCTGATACCACTGTAGGGAAACAGGTATGCTACACTAGCGTAAAATCAAAAATTTCTACCGCATCAACCAGGAATACTATTGTCATAGATCATGAGATTACCGCTAGACGCGCAGGTGCGGAACTCGATGAAGCACGTCGCGGCAGTGTAGATGTTCTACGTCGCCTCCTTGCCCTCGTCCCACGAGCAGCTCCCCTTTGCGCGGCTCGTCCAAGTGCTACAGATGTAGCACCTCCGAGGTATCCACACGTCTGGAGTGGAAGCCGTCACACGCCAGACTGCTAGGTCTGCACGTGCAACACAGGCGGAAGAGGAGTGGCGGCTGGGTGGAATGCTCAACCCTATTCAGCTCGCCCCACTCTCTCTTATATAGGCATCCCTCATGGACTTCTACATTAGCAGCCCATTAGCAGCCTAAGCCTGGTCTAATTCGGATCCAATCCTTATTAGGCTTCCAGCCCCTAAAGTGTGTGACCCTATAGGTTCATAGACGTATAAACATGACACGAGTACACTTACTCCGTCAATAGTTGGTAGCGGCCTCTAGCAAGACGTGCCAACTCCTAAACGCATATAAAGAACATTCAGACGAACCATCACAAGGTTGAGTACATGTCTTTCCCTTTGCCTCACGATATTTGGTCTAGCTCCAAGCTGACCTCTCTTTCTCGATACTGTGATTCGGAATCCCTTTACTAGGTTAACTCTTAACCATATGTAGCACGGCCATGCATTTCTGGATCCGATCACTCGAGGGGCCCAGAGATATCTCTCTCAAGTAGAGAGGGGCAAATCCCATCTTGATTGACCGATGCCTTGCAGCATGTATCAGGACAAACCCGAAAGTTACCTTTATAACTACCCAGTTACGGAGTAGTGTTTGATAGCCCCAAAGTAGGTCGATCCACATCTCAAGTACATGCGACAATCTCAGGTCTAAGGACAAAACGTACACGATGTGTAGAGAGAGCTGCAAGTATTATTGCTAGTCTCATGTTGGGTCAGTCCAACCCCATGTTCATAATATGTGTCCACATCATTGGTTTGACATCTCTATGTCTATGACTTGCAAAACATAGTCATCAACCAATCGATGTGCTAGTCTAATATTCACGTGTGTCCTCACATGAACTCCGACTAGGGACAATTATTAGATAACCATACCAGTAAAGAGTTTCACAAACAATTCACATAATTGCCAATCAATACAAGTTGCCTGGTATATGGATATTCAAGGAACATTATAATAACTCATGGATACACATGAAATACAATCATCTCTATGATTGCCTCTAGGGCATATTTCCTTCAGCTAATACTATCAAGATATATTGTATGACAATAATATCAACATATTTTAACCCGAACAAACTAAAGGTCTCACCAAAGGACCAAATTTATACAATGCCATCTCATTTGAGAATGAGTGATGCGTAGAGATGCAAAGACATGCAAATACACACAGACCTGAAACTGTCAGATCTGGAGATTATGTTAACCACTAGCAATCGCGTATATGCAACACTAGAAAGCCATAGGTGTTCAATATGGAAAGTTTTTCAAACTAGATTATTGACTCTAGTGCAAGTGGGAGACTGAAGGGAATATGCCCGAGAGGCAATAATAAAGTGGTTATTATCTTATTCCATGTTTATGATAAATGTTTATTTTGCATGCTATAATTGTATTAATTGGAAACGTTAATACATGTGTGTTTAATAAACAAAATACAAAGTTCCTAGTAATGCCTCTCATATAAACTAGCTCATTGATTAACAAGATGATCAAGGTTTCCTGATCATGGACATTGGATGTTGTTAATAACGAGGTCACAACATTGGTGGAATGATGTGATGAACATTCATCTGAAGTATAGCATTACGATCAAAGTCATTATGTTTATATTGCTATAACATCATACGAAGTAATCTTAGTCCTTAGACCATGAGATCATGTTAATTGCTAACACCAGAAGAGTATCTTGATAACACCAAACGTCACACCGTAACAGGGTGACTATAAAGGTGGGTTCAGTACTACGAAGGTGTTATGTTGAGGCTCATGGATCAAGAGTGGAATTTGTCAATCCCGATGACGGATAGATATACTTTGGGCCCTCTCGGTGATATCACATTAAGGTAGCTTGCAAGCAAGTGATGTGATCACTAGAATGTTATATCATGGGAACGAGAAAAGAGTGCATGTCGGTAACGAGATCAAACTAGGTATTTGGATACCGATGATTGAATCTCGGACATGTATTATATCATGAGACAAAGGGATTTAGTTACTAGCGTTAAAGGTTCTCACGATCACAGAATTCATCGTTGAATGTGTAGGAGTCAGTATGGATCTCCAGGTCCCGCTGGAGCCGGACCCGCTGGAGCCGGACCTACTGGAGCCGGACCTGCTGCACTTCATCACGATCTTGAGATCGGCAAGTGTACTACTACATCATCCACGAGTTCCAACTCGTTAACAAAGCTTTGTTGTCTTCGAGGGTAAGTTCTCTATGGATGTATATCCACCCGTCGCTTGTATCTAGTAGATAGATCTTGGCGTATAGTTCCCACCGTAGGAATTTTTTGTTTTCTATGCTGCAAACCCTTCAATCATAACCTGACTTCTACGCTCCTAGCTAGATTGTTATACACGGAGATAGTGTAGAGCAAAGCGATTGAGGTGAAAGCTATCATCAATGAAGTTGCTGTCAAATTTTGTTACCAAATTTCTTATGGCAAGGCTTGGAGCACTAAGAATAGGCACTGGAGGAAAGATTTGGTTCGTTTCTAGATGGATACGACTATGTTGTTTAGATACTCCAGACACTGCAGGCTAGGAATCCAGGCACCTACGTCGGCATCCAACACTTTATGTTGCCACATGAACCAAATATGAGGGTGCCGCATCGAGTGTTCTTCTCTTTTGCTATCCGCATAGAAGCTTTTAATCACTATCGACCAGTAATATGTGTAGATAGGACATTTCTACTGGAAAGTACAGGGGTCAGATTCTGACTACCATTGGTCAAGACGGGAACAATCAAATCGTTCCACTCGCATTTTCATTCGTGGAGAGCGAGAACACCGAGAGTTGGGTATGGTTTTGTAGGCAGCTGAAGATAATAGTTATTAAGGATAAGCTGAATGTGTGCATCCTTCATGACAGGCATCCGGTTATACTCAGCACGATAAAAAAAGCTGACGCATCCTGCTCCTAATGAACTAACACCATGGTAGGACATGTAGATCCGTTGGTGCATGCACCATCTAGAGATGTTGCGTACTGGCTGACGAAATCGAAGATTATCTTTGATTTCCAAGTGGAGGAGATGTCTCTGTAGCGGGTTATGAGACAGTTTGGTCTTTGCCAGTTGGTCGATCCCCCTCGTGCGGAGGCCCCCCTTCCAGATTTCATGCACATGTAAGGTAATATATGTAATTTCAGATTGTCCCACTTCATGTAGTTTTGGAATGATGGTCTAACACACTTGAATTATAGGTACACACAGAATGAAAATAACAGGACCGCGCCTCAATGACTGCATTAGATTCAAACTTATGTTACAGAGTGGGAGACTACGGCGAATGAAGTGTGGCAAGAGGATGCCCTGTTTGATATGGAGGTATTCAACGCATACTTACAGAGGCACATGACCATGACACGACTGTGACCCATCTATCACACACACAAGGAGGAGAGGTACCCGAGCCAGTCGACTTTCTTTTCTAGACAGTATGCGGTAAATACTCCATCCTTTCCTAATGAATGTGTTTACCCATATCATGCTTAATTATCTTCGATACAAATGCAGGCGAGGCTGACATATGAGCTAGAGGCTGAAGTGGCTCAGTATGGATGATTGCTTTCATTTGCACCTCTTGTAGGACGTCAGCCGCAACATCAGTCCTTTTGCCGATGCATTGAAATGAAGGGCAACATTTCATGCTACCTTTCTCAGCCAAAAGGGACTTGTTCGCCTTATTAGCCTTCTTATCCCTTGCAATCTTTGCAACAACCTTCTTCATCAGTTGCTGCATAGGGTCATGAGAGTTGCTGGCAATGCATTGCGATACGTGCACATCATTCTCAACATCTAGTTGAGATTCATCCACATACGATGGGATCTGCGACTAGCCAAATGGGACTAAGGCCTGGGTAAAGTCATCACAGATCGAGTCCTACATTCAACACGGCTCACAAGAGCATGTAACAACAAGATGATGTGGCAATGTTGCAAGAAGTACATGGAGTATCACAATCAGTATGCACTTATTTGCTAGTAACACAAGCTCTTGATTTAACATGAAAGTACTCTATGATCTAACACAAACTCTTAAAGTAAAATGATAGTGCACAACTATGATCTACATCCATGCAATGTTGATCTACAATTGTAGTACATGCGCAAGATCTGACACAAGCTATAGATCTAACATGGTAGTACTAACACATGAACAGAAGCTCTAGATCTATAGCCACAGATGTATGAACAATACGTAGTGGAGGAGTGAGTACTTACAGTTATCGCTGTGTTTGGAGGAGAACTCGATAAACAAGTGTTGGTCATGCGGTCGTCGGCACCACCGACGTGGGATGAGTGCACCTCTCACCTGCTCGCCGACCCGCCAATGGAGCTCAGAGGGGATGGGGAAATTGTGGATTTCAAACTGTCGATGAGGGTGGGGGTAGAAATAGAGGGAGGGAATCAGCGGGAGGTGACCGAATCCTTCCCGCCCCTATTTTCCCTTTTTGTTGCGTGGCACCGTGTGCTCCCGCCATCTCCATGCATGACCACAATGATGCAATGAATCTCCCCTTTTTCATCTAGGGAGCACACGAGGAGGGTGGCTCGCTAGAAACGGTGGAATCGGTAGTTCCTAGCGGGTCTGTGCTGACTCGTGTAATAACGAGCTCGTTGGGGAACCCCAAGAGGAAGGTATGATGAGCACAACAGTAAGTTTCCCTTAGTTATGAAACCAAGGTTATCAATCCAGTAGGAGCAAGGAAACACCCCAAAGGTGTAGCTAGCTGAACTTTGGCAGGGCGCACTATCGGTGCCAGCAGCAACGTGGAGACCTGCACAACACAACCACAGAACTATGTCCCCAACTTACGATGAGGTTGTCAATCTCACCGGTTTTGCTGAAAAGAAAGGATTAAATGTATCGAGTGGAAGAAAGTAATAGTTTGCAGAAAGTAAACACAAAACAGTAAACAGTTGATTGTAGATTGATAGTAAAAGAAAGGACCGGGGTCCATAGTTCACTAGAGGTGGCTCTCCTTAAGAAAGATAACATGTTGGGTGAACAAATTACAGCGGGGCAATTGGCAAACATCGAGAAAGCATACACGCATATACTACTCATCTTGACTCCTTTGAGATTTGATTGGGCATTACAACATTATACATAGACCGCCATCCAACTGCATCTATGACTAATAATCCACCTTCAGGTTATCATCCGAACCCCCTCCGGTATTAAGTTGCAAGCAACAGATAATTGCATTACGAATTGCGTGTAAAGTAAACAATGCGATTGTTCTATGAACAAAGGATTGTTGTTTCCTCCCTAGTAGCAACAACACATCTAGTACCTTAGAGATTTTTGTCACTTCCCTAGATTACTAGAGGCATGAACCCACTATCGAGCATAAATACTAACTCTTGGAGTTGCTAGCATCTACTTGGCCAAGATAGCTACTAACAACGGAAAGCATGCAAGATCACAAATAACAAAGACATGATAAAATCAATAATCAATCTGAAATAACATCTCAATATCCATCGGATCCTCGCAAACACAACGTGTAGAATTATAAATAGATGATCTTGATCATGAACAGAGCTCACAAGATCTAAACATGATGGCACAAAGGAGGAGAACCAGCCATCTAGCTACTACATGGACCCGTAGTCCAGAGATGAACCACTCACGCATCACACCGGAGGCTTGCATGGCAATGAAGAAGGCCTCCAGGGTGAATTCCCCTCTCTGGCAGGGTGCCGGGAAGAGCTTCAGATCCCTCCCGATCTAGGGATGGAGATAACGGTGGCTACAGACTCTTTCGTGGAATTTTGATCGGGTACTTAGGGTTTCTGTATCAGAGGCAACTTATAGGCGGTAGGAGAGGCCGAGGGGGTGCCTGGGCTGGCCACACCACCCCCTGGCGCGGGTTAGGCCTGGCCACGTGGCCAGGTGGTGTGTCCACCCTCTAGCCCTTCTCCGTCTCGTATTCTAGCTCCGGGTGTCCCTCGGTGAAAAACTGACTTTAGCTTTTGTCCCGTCCAATTCCGAGAATATTCATTTTCTGACTTTCCTGGAACCAAAAACAGCAGAAAACAGGCAGCTGGCAATGTGGCTCTTGTTAATAGGTTAGTCCAAGAAATCATATGAAAAGTACTCCAAAGTGTGGATAAAACACAAGAAAGTAGATAAAACCAAGCATGGAACATAAAAAATTATGGATACGTTAGCAACGTATTAGTCTGCCCCTAAGTGCTTTAAGATTCGTGTGGGCCAACAACGTAGATGGTAGATAGTCAACCAATCGGTCCAACTTCTTCTCCATGGGGCCTGCCCGCCCCTAGGCCATCCTACCAAATGCGCCCTACGGTATCTCGGCCTCTTGGTACCATCATTGGGCGTATTCGCCGGACTTGCCCGTCTCTTCCTATCTTGCATAAAGGTACATGGTCCATGCATGCTCGGTGATGTTGTGTCCTCGCCAGGCTGTCCGGTCTTACGGAAACTCATCGTCCATGATGCCTGGGGTCTGCACGACTTCTCAATCTAGTCGTATTCTCTCATAGATATCGAGCTAAAGTATCTGCACCTAGATCTCGACGATGCCCTTGGTCTGGGCAACTTCGCCATTCATTTTGAGTATCTCAAGAAGTTGGATCTCACAAATCTGTATGGGTTGCAATAGGTCACTGTTACAACACTGAAACTCATATGATTAAATGTGACCTGCTGCTTTGCTTCGAGTCAGAGTCATAACCACCCAATTGCAAAAGTTTCCTATGGGGACCCCGGATTAGCTATCCGAGATTAAGCTGTTTTATTTGAGTAGTACAAAAGCAGATGAACTTTTGTGGTTTGATAACATCCTGCAATATCATTATCTCTATAGGAAATGATGTTTGTAGCTAGTTTGTTTTGCAAGAACAAGTTGTGTGTCATCATTTCATTAAGGTTAGAAAGGAGTGAGTACAACAAATTTCTAGCTGCTCTCTCCCTGCCGAATTTCTAGCCTCCACAGCTAGACACCATCGATTGTCGACTTAACATGAGCTTCAGTCCTCATCCTGATGCATCATGATTCATGCATCTGCTAGGAATTAAACTCCACCGGAGAAACTCATCGTTTTGGAGGGAAGCTGAGAAGGGACGCTGAACCATGAGTTTTTTTAGGGGTGGGAACTGAACCATGAGTTTTTTTGGGGGTGGGAACTGAACCATGAGCGCTCCATTGTTTTTGGAAACTGATCACAGACGGTAAACGATCCCACAAGCTGTACTCCAGCCCAGCTACAGCCCACAATTTTTGGCCCATCCATGTCCCCTACCTAGCCCATGGCTCTACGTTCTACACTCCCGCAGCAGCGACAACACCAACGTTCCCCATTCTCGGCGGCAGCGGTGGCTAGAACCACCCTCATTCCCCATCTGCAGCAATGGCGATGGCGTCGGCGACTCCTCCACCCCCTCCCCGATCTCTAGCTAGCGAGCGATTTTGAGCCCGACCTGAGACGCACCAACTCCCTCTTCCTCCATGGAGCACTGCGTCAGGGAGATCCTTTCCAAGCGACCCAAGCTTTCCGATGGTGGCGACGGCTGCTGATGGGGATATGCCGAATGGGGTATGCCTAGAAGGACGTTCCGATTGGGCCAAAAGCCTAGCGAGTGGGCCTGCAGGATGGCGGCTGCAATGTGTTGGGGATATACTTTCTGGGTATCCTTACTGTGCCTCACTGACCAGGGTGGCCCACTTCGGGTTAGAGCTTTGCTTCAAGGGCGGCCCAGTCAGGGAGAAGAGACGGAGTCCAATCCGGCTACGGGAAGGCCCAGAAGACTTACCGACATAGGCCCATAGTGTTACTTGTAGTTCAAGATGTACTCTGTAACCGACTCTTAGTCGTAGCCGGATAGATCTCTCCTGTAAACCCTAGGCCGGATATCTATATAATTTGTCCTAGGGAAAACCTTTAGGGCATAGCACCTACCCTTACAATAGTCTACAATCTCGACTCGCTTAGGCGAAACCCTTGTAACCCATATTTCGGCTCTGCCGTATATATTACTGGATTGCTAGCAGGAGTAGGATCTGCCCAAAGGTGGCGGATTTGAACCTGCGTAAACTTGTGTGCTCACCATCCCGGAACACCGTATGTCTCACACCCCTCTCTTCCACACGCCTCGAGGACCCCCTCATGGCGTACCAGTCATCAATCCGACGATAGTTGGTGCCCACCGTGGGGCAAGTGACCTTTGGATCTGCGTTCTGAGCGGAATCTGCAAGAATCAAAATCAGCGAAATCATCGCCGTCGGTCACATCCTCTACGCCAGTGACGTCCCTCTCATCGTTCTTGACGAGACCTGGATTCCGTCTAGGGAGGTCATGACTGCCTACACCATCATGTCTTTCGGCGAGATCGATGTGTACATCGGATTCGCTAAACCTGCCCCACCCACCCTAGCGGTGATGATAGATGCGGAAGAAATTTCTGGGTCCCCTTTGTCCGCGGAGGCGGCAGAGTTCCGGATCCCAGAAAACCCTAATTCCACCCAGCCCGTACCTGTTGTGGAGATAGTGCAGAAATCCGAGCCTGAAACAGATCTTGCGGTTCAAATCGAAACTGGAGTGGATCTCCCTAGCAAGGCCGAATCCCAGATTGATCCACCCGCTGAGGTCGAATTCCAGGAGGATCATAACAACAACCTCGGTTCCGGCTCTGCCAACGCCGGAACAGATCAACCATTCCTGAGGCATACGTTGAGGCGCATGATGCTACAAGACGCAAGCGTGCATGAAGTTCTCGAAACCATCAGGATCTTCGAGGAAGCCCACGAGGAAAGCCGCAACTACCTCAGGACCCACACATCGCACTTCCTCGGATACATTGGATCCGGATCTGGCTCAGCTGATGCTGGAGACAATAAGGACTCAGTGCTGGAGGCGATAGGAACAAACACCGACTTACCCGCATCCTCGGATGACTCGATGATGTCGGCGGATTTCTGAAAGTTCTCTGCGGAATATGAAGAGGAGTACAATTCCAAAGCTGCAGAAGAAGGAGAAGTCATGGATGAAGGATCCGGAGAAAACTCTCCCAAAACGCCGAATGACATGGATCTTGGAGATAATCTAGAGGTCTAGATGTCCGAAAGTACCAACCAGAGCTTGACTCTGGGAAATGGACCCAAAGCCGTTTTTGCTGCCGGCGCTGCCAAGAAGGCAAAGAAGAAGAACAAGAAGAACAAGACCTCGGCAAAGGAACTTCCAGCAGAGGAGGTGGTTGCCGAAGAATATGAGGAAGACTCGGATGGAGCACTTATCCCAGACGAGCCCAAAGAAGAATCGGTGGATGGACACGTGGTCACCGCAGGTGCCCGTAAACTCATCGATGCTGCATTAACCACACCTATCCCCACTGCGGCAGAACTAACTGCTGCGGAATTGGACGAAAGGGCCCAAGCCCTAGAAGCGTGTCGTCAAGTACTCCTGGATGAAGCCAAAAACATTGAGGAAGAGAAGAAGTGCATGGCCAAGGCAGAGAATCTCATCTCTCTGCAACATCAGAAAAACCGGAAACGACACACAAATGACAATCAATTTCCGAAAGTACGTAAGGTTCTCTTCGAGGGAGATCCGGGGATGCCTCAGCTCGACAACAAGGGAGATCTGGTGTATCCAACACCAGTACAAAACACTACCGCTGCTCGAGACATCCTGGCAAATAATCCAGGCTCAGAACAGGTTCAATTGGGCATTAAGCTACTCACCAAGGGTCTGGAGCAACAGAAGGTCGTGAAATCCGGAAGCGGAAAACTGGTCTCTCAGTCCGACCAATGTCGCACGGATCTGGCCTAGAATGATGTAAGACCCCAACGGGCTCCGGAACAACATCACCGTTCTGACCATTGGGAAGACAATCACTCAAGAACCGGATCGTCAGGACAACACCACAAAACTGCACGTGACTGGCGCAACGTTGCTGTAGCCGCCGAGCAAGAGGCGATCGCTGCCCTATATCCAAAAAATCCTCCCCGACGAGAGTCGAACGATCACAGGGAAGAAGACAAAGAGAAAAGTCAGGAGGAGGACCAACAAAGAATGCTACCTCCTAGACATACAAGCCATCTAGCTGAACCCCAACGCAATGGGAATGATGGACGAAGGAACGGCGGACACCATGCCGAGTCAAGCCGGTAGGGGGCTCGTCGTAACGAAGACCCTCCCCGGAGGCGGTATAATGACGCTCCGGATAGAGGCCGGCGGTCAGCCGAAAACAATCCAGCTGCTCCACCCTCTCCACCAAGTAGCCATCACAACGGTTCTCAAGGAGGCCAAGGAGGGCGTCGTGGCGGAGGAGGTGTTGGCACAAGCCGAAGTCCGGATCCAAGGCACCGCAGCCATAGCCGTCAATCAGGACGATCTCTGTCCCCAAGTGACGCAAGACACAGGATTAACTCCAACATAGAGGTGCGGTGCTACGAAAGCGATGATATATACGTGGGCCCAAAATGCTTCGGACCACGCGTAAGAGCAACAAAATTCCCGGAAGGATTTGCTATCTCAAGGCACATCCAGCCCTACGACGGTGTAGCTCGGCCAGATACTTGGCTCCAAGACTTTTTCCAAGCCTACTGCATCGCCAAAGGCGGAAACAGCCTGGTCACAACCCGATATCTCCCACTTATGTTGCGGAAGACGGCACGATCATGGCTGAATGAACTTCCAGAGAACACCATCCATAACTGGTATGACATGCAAAGCGCGTTCTTTCGGAATATCGAAGGCACATATCGGAGGCCCTATACAGTAGGAGACCTACAGCGTTGCACCTAGAAAGCCGGAGAAACTTGCCGAGATTATCTCGGATGATGGATCGACACTAAGAACTCCTGTGAAGGGTCAAAACGACCAAACTACGATTGAAGCTTTCATTGCAGGACTCCCAATTGGTTTACTACGTCATCGCTTGAAGTGCGACAAGATCACTGATTTGGGAGAAATGATAGAAATAGCGAGCAATTATGCAGATGCTGACGACAACGCAGAGGGATTACTGAATGCCCTAGCTGTGCCATAGTCGGCAAAACAACCAAAGCAGCAAGCTCAGAAGTGCAAGAATACCTCGGAAGAGAAACCCAATGCGGAAACGGCAGTGGTCACTGCCACTTTCTGGTCTAGAGGAAGAGGAGGACGTGGTGGTGGCCACAGACGCGGTCGTGGGACATCAAGGGTCCAGGGTAGAGGAGACCAGCAACCTGGCAAAACCTACTCCTGGGCCGAAGTTGCCAATAACCCGTGTGTGCATCACTTAGATGCCAATGGGGGCTCGTCTCACACAAACGCTGAGTGTCATTTTAACGACAACATCAAGAAAGACGATACTGTTGGCTATAGGGCTAAGCGGAAGAAGGGAAAGAAGAATCCCGAAAAATATAAAGAGACCAGGGAAGATTTCGACATGGAGGAAGCTGATGCTTCAAATCCCAAATCAGAAGGGAAGAAAAACTTCCCAACAAGGAAATACACTTACGTCACCTTCCTCGGATCTCAACCAACTAAGGTCAAGAAAGGAGTTATGCATGAGCTCAACGTGACCGTTCCGGCTGTCCCCCAATTCTTGGACTGGTCGGAAGTAGCAATCACCTTTGACCATGCTGATCATCCGCCTAAGTTGAACAGGCGAGGAAAGTACGCCTTAGTCGTCAATCCACTTATTGATGGCTATGGTTTCTCCAAGACTCTCATGGACGGTGGCAGCAACATTAACATCCTATATGTCGAAACGCTACGTCGGATGCGAATCTCGGAGACCCAGCTGAATTACAGCTCTGTGATTTTCCACGGAGTTGTCCCAAGAAGACAAGCAAATTCCCTGGGAGAAATCACTTTGGATGTTACCTTTGAAACTCCAAAGAACTATCGGACGAAAGCACTTTCCTTCGTAGTGGCCCCATTCAAGAGCGCGTACCATGCTATATTCGGACGTCCGGCTTTGTAACATCCCAAAACTTTAATCCAAGGTTATTAAGATCCAAATCATCAAAATTTAGGGTTAACAAAAACTTTTCCAATTAAAATTATTAAAGCACTCATGTGTGTGTGCATTTCAAATAGGAGTTGATTTGAATTGCCATGATTAAGTGATCCATTGCTGGTAAAATGATTCTTAGGTGAAATAAACATCATCTAAATCATTCCCAAACAAATCCCAAAGAAAAACAACTCAAAATGAATAAATGAAGTGAATGGTCATTTGTGCCATTTTAATCAGCATGCCTACTTTGGCTATTCCTAGAACTCAAAACCTAACAGAAACAATTGTGGATCACCCCTTGCTAGTGCACCTAATGATGTACGAGGGCCCACTTTATGATCTGCCAAAAACATTCAAACACTAAATTTAATTGGCATTTGAAAATGGAATCTATATCATATGGGAAGATCCCACTATTTCAAAAACCCCTCAAACAAGTTCAAAATTCAAAACCCAAGCACCCACAGAGTCTCAAGCTTTGTACTAGCACACCCACCAAAAATCTTTTCAAAATTCAAAAGTAAAGTTCTTTCGGCCATTTTCACTAACACCTTGTGGACAGATTTCAAACAAAAACCAAATCCACTATTTGAATAGTGTTCTGGCCAAACTTGTCTCCCATTTGTCCTCAAAACACTCCCATTGTCCCTAAATGATTAGACCATGCCATTATCACCCCATCCCCTACACCCTAGTGGCATTGCCATGCCATGCCGAGCACATGCCGCCGGCCAAACCTTGCAACCGCCCTAGCAGACCGCCTCCCTCTCTCTCACCATGTCTACTAGCTAGCCCTCACCTCACCGCCACTCTCTGTCCCCTCCCCGACCAAGTCAAAGCATGGACCACCGAGGAACCGCCGCGCCCAGTGCCACTGCGCCATGCCAAGCACGCGCCAGAGCGTCGCGCCTGACACGCGTGCACAAGCCGCCGCTCGACCGCAGCCCGCGTCCACCGCTCCGCCATGACCCCAGGAACACCGCAGACATGCCCATTCACAGTCCAATGCACCACAGCCACCGCTCACCATGGAAGCCGCCGCCTCTGACATTCATAGCGCGCGCACCGCCCGACCGCATACCACCGCCCCTAGTCCCGCATTGATCACGTAGAGCACCGCCAGGAGACCAGCGACCGTCCCCTACCTCGAGCCACGCCATTAGCACGCTGTGCAGCCCTCGCCGGAGCTACCCGCCCATGCATCTCGGTCGCGTCGTCGTCCTATAAATAGAGGCCACCCCTAGCCCCATTCGGCACACCACTCACCTCCCCTCACCTCACTAACGGTTCCCCACCTCTAGCCGGAGCAAGGCGAGCAGCAGTTGGCCGGAATTGCACCGGAGCTGGCCGCCTCTGGAGGAAAAGGGCGCCGCTGATTGCGACCACCCCCGGAGCCACCTCAACCGTCCCTGAGCTCGCCGTCGTCTACCAGTCCGTTTGCCCGCCTCGCCGTCGTCGTTGGAGCCCTGGTACGCCTCCTGAGCACCCCCACCGAGCTGCTAGGGTTAGAGTGATGGGTTCGTAGCATGGAAAACAAAAATTTTCTACCGCAAGAACGAACAAAGCCTAGATCTAATCTAGATAAAAGCCAAGATCTAATCTATTAGACATGAGCAACGAGATAGATGGGAACTAACCCTCGTAGATCCGAAAGCGTAAACGAGATTAGATCTCGTGGTTGATGTAGTTGATCACTTGCCGATCTCAAGATCGTGTGGACGATCCTTCCGGCGTCGCGTTCCAGCAGCGCTTCCGCCCGCGGTCAAGTAGACGATCCTTCCGGCGTTGCGTTCCAGCAGCGCTTCCGCCCTTGGTCAAGTTGACGATCCTTTCGGCGCCACAATTCGGCAGCGCTTCCGCAGTCGGTCACACGTGCGGAGTCGAAGCAGACCTTCCTCTCCCCGTTCCAGCGAGCAGCGGAGGTAGTAGATCTTCTCCACGGAATCCCAGCAGCACGACGGCGTGGTGGTGGTGGTGGAGTAGAGAATTCTGCAGGGCTTCGCCTATGCCTGTGCAGAATATGGTGGAGGAGAGAGGCGGCAGAGATTGGACGTTATGAGAGCAATTGCGGAGGGGGCGCCCCCTGCCCCTCTATTTAAAGAGGGGATGGCGCCATGGGGAGGGGAGTCCTTGTAGGACTCCTCTCCTCCCTAGGCCGGCGGTTTGGAGGTGGGGGGAGGAGTCCTCCTCCCCCACGAATCCGTATCTTGACCCACCAGGACTCCTTTATCCCTATCTTGATTTTCAAGCAAACTCCAAGATATCTTCCAGAACCTTCCGGAACATTCCGAAACCTTCTAGAACTCTCATACAAACACTCCGGAACATTTCCTATCTCATAAAATGATCTCCTATATATGAATCTTATTCTCCGGACCATTCCGGATCTCCTCGTGATGTCCCGGATCCATTCCGAGACTCCGAACAACATTCGGTCTCCAACGCACATTCCATATCTACTTAAAACAACTTCGAACCTTAAGTGTGTCACCCTACGGTTCGCGAATATGTAGCCATGATAGAGACACATCTCATATCAATAACCATCAGCGGGACCTGGAGATCCATAATGGCTCCCACATACTCAACGATGACTTCGCGATCGATTGAACCATTTACATACGAAACTAATTCCCTTTGTCTCGCGATACTATACTTATCCGAGGTTTGATCGTCGGTATCTCCATACCTAGTTCTACCTCGTTACTGATAAGTACTCTTTACTCGTTCCGTGATATGTCATCCCTTGTGACCTAGTCACATGCTTGCAAGCTAACTAGATGACATTCCACCGAGAGGGCCCAGAGCATATCTATCCGTCATATGGATGGACAAATCCCAATCTTGGTTCATGCGCTTCAACACATACTTTCAGAATACCCAATGACACTTTTATAACCACCCAGTTACGAAGCGGCGTTTGATGTCATCAAAGTATTCATCCGGTGATGGTGATTAACATAACCTCATGGTCGAAGGAATAGGTTACTATGTGATTGAAAGCTTACAGCAATACGAACTTAATGACTTGATCTTATGCTACGCTTACTATGGGTGTGTGTCCATCACATCATTCTCCTAATGATATGACCCTGTTATTAATCACATCCTAATGTCCATGATCAGGAAACCATGATCATCAATTAATCAACAAGCTAGTTCAACAAGAGGCTTACTAGGGACTCTTATATGTTTACAAAACACACATGTATCAGTGTTTCCTAATGATACAATTATAGCATGGGATGGAAACATTCATCACAAACACAAAGATATAATAATAACCACTTTTATTATTGCCTCTTGGGCATATCTCCAACATAGAGTTCACCGGCGACCAGTTCGTCGTCGATGACGATCCACAGCCGTTGATCCCCGTTCTAATCCAACGACCCATATCGCCCCGTACCGCTTCGCGCGTTATAAGCCACTGACCGGTGGACCCCCTGTCAGCTGAGCCCCACGCCGCGGAGTGTCACTGGGCTGGCCCGTTAGTTTTCCCGCGTGACCCAGTTAGTTTGAATTAGGATTTTTCTTTTTAGTTTAAACCTAGTTCTGTCCCATAGTTTGAAATTCAATTCAGAGAGTTTTACAAATCCAAATGGAGTGATTCCAACTTTGCTAGAAAGCTACTAAAAAGATCTACCCAAGCCCGTTAGATTTAATTCAATTAGAGTTAGAGATCTCTCCTAGTAAAAATAACAAGACAGAAGCATTTGCACCTTGCAACATTTTTTTAAAATCAACCATATTAGCTTTTGAGATGATTCCAACTCTCAAAAATCACATTTCACCATACTTATCTGAATATGTAATAATATTAGGGTTTACATGCAGTGACTTTGGACTAGTACCAAAATAATGCTATATAGGCATTTCTAGTCACTTTAAATCATTAAATAATGAACTTAAACCAAAGTAATTATGATCCAACCCTTAAATCACATCCCCACATGTTAGAATATGTGGTGATGACATGTGTCCACATGATCCCATATTTTAAGTGGTGAATATTAAACCTTAGTTAATTTTTCCATGAGTAGTAATTACTTTTCTAAAATAAAAAGGATGAAACTATTGAATAAAACTTGTGATGCATGTGATGATACTAGATCATCAAGTGTATGCCTTAGAGTGATAATTAGACTAGTTAAGTATTGTTTGGTGATTGTGTACTCCGTATGTATTTATAGACGATAGTACCGACCAAGCTTTCGAGGAGGAGGAGTTCTACCAAGAAGAAGAAGAAATCATCAACCACTCCACTACCCAAGGCAAGCTAGCACTATCCAAGTTAACCCTTGCAAGTTGTACTTGCAAGCCACCATTAACAATGCAAGATAACACTTGCAAGTATAATGCTTAACAAGCTAGGATTAAACTAGATGGTTTAGCAAAGATGCTTTAGGCATGCTTTGGTTATACTACCTTGACTAGTATTTACCCCAAGTATTATTTTCAAGCTTTACTTCCTTTACTTTACACAAAGTTCTTTCCTTGTTTTGAAGGTAGCATAAAGAGTATAAAACTTGACCTATATAGAATCCTTTAGATGTCATTCTATGGCATGAGATTGATCCCATTTTTTCCACCTTAGTGAACACTCTTAACTTAGTAGTTTAGAGTAGCTAAAAACTTGAGTCACTATAGATGGGAGCACTTGGTGAAAATGAATTACGAAAACCTTGGAATGATGAGTCATTCTATTGAGATGTTTTGACATGTGTTGAGAAACACAAATGGTTTATGATGGTGAAAATGTGGAGGCATGAGCCTTAATCCTCTTATAAAACTGATGGTTGGATTCAGATGGGATATCATTCCAAATTTACCGTACAACCACAATACCTGAATTGGGTAAGGCTTAGCCGGAAGTTTATATGCATTAGTATTAGTTCCCTCGCAGGAGGGGTTTGAGCTGAGGCTACCTCTCAATTTTGTCCACCTATGCAGTGCCCAAGATGACAGATGGTCATGGTTGGGAGGCCATGCTCATAGGAGAGGTGCTTATACTAGGGTGTGTAAAGGAAAGGTTATGTTTGATTATCTGCACACTAAGTATGATTATTCAGGGTTATCCCTGAAAGATGTATCGAATCTTGTGGTGAAAGTGTACCACCTCTGTAGAGTGTCAAACTATTCGAATAGCCACGTCTATGGTTATGGAGAGTTGGAATGGCCATACTGTTTCGTTGTCAGATGTTTTCAAAATGACTTATGAAATGATGAATCTTGACTTGACCACAACAGGGTTGTGACAATGAAACTAGCTTCCCAACTTAAGTGATTCTAGAACTTTATTTTATCTTTCTTTGCTTCTGAACTCAGCTTAGGTTTCAAACTTAACTTTATAATTAATTTAGAGTTAGCACTTTAACTTAGAACTATCCTACTTGTTAGTGGTAGTTTGCAAGTACTTAAAGAGTACTCATGGCTTTTGTCCCTGGCTATTCTCATGGCCAGACTATGAAGGAGACTACCAAGATGATGGCCAGCAGGACGGCTATGATAACTAGGACTATCTGCCTTCGTCAGCATTGCCTGTGCCCCTGAAGATGGACCCCCACCGCTACACTTATCTTTTATTTCCACTGCTTGTGGTATTAAGACTGGATCATGAGATCCTTATTTGTGTAAGTCCTTATGTATGGTTTGTAATGGATGATGTACTGTGATATTCAATCTGTTATGTCTCGCAAAAATGGTAATCCTGGGATTGCGAGGTATGGCATAACAGGCATCTGGGATTAAAAATCTGGGTGTTAACAGGCTTACTGGGCTTTTATGGCTCATCTATATTACATTTACAATATGATGAAAATTCTAGGTCCCAAAGGCGTGATCACCATCAGGGGAGACCCGCAAAAGGCGCGAGAGTGCGAGGACGGAAATGCCGCCTTTGCTGAAGTCGTGCTGCATGCCCAGGAGTACCAGGAAATCAAGAAGACCATTGATCCATCCGAGATGCCCGTGACGAAGAAGGAGGTGACAAAGCCGAATCCGGAGTTCAAGGCATCGAAAGAGACGAATAAGACGCCATTGAAGGATGATGATCCCTCCAAGGTGACCCAGATAGGTGTAGGCCTAGATAGTGCATAGGAAAGCACGCTCGTCAAGTTCCTCCAAGAAAATCAAGATATCTTCGCATGGTAGCCATCTGACATGACCAGAGTACCTAGGGAACTTGCTGAGCACTCTCTAAATGTAAACCCGAATGCTAAACCCATCAAACAGTCCTTACGACATTTCGGCGATGAAAAGCATAAGGCAATAGCAAAGGAACTGTCCCGGTTCGAATTAGCCAGATTCATAAATGAGGTCATCCCACTGAGTGGTCGGCCAATCCTGTAATGGTCCCTAAAAAGGACACCACTGATTTAGGATGTGTGTTGATTATACTGCCTTGAACAAGGCTTGTCCCAAAGATCAGTTCGCTCTACCTAGGATTGATCAAGTTATCGATTCTACGGCAAGCTCGAAACTCCTACGTTTTCTCGACGCATATTCCGGTTATCACTAAATCCGGATGAAGGAATCTAACAAAGTAAAAACTTCATTCATAACCCCCTTCGGAACCTTCTGTTTTGTTATGATGCCCTTTGGGATCAAGAACACAGGAGCTATGTACCAGCGCACTATGCAACGTTGCCTCCATGAACAAATCATACGCAATGTGCATGCATATGTGGATGATATTGCGGTGATGTCCAAAAAGAAGGAAACGCTAATTTCCGACTTGGAGGAAACATTCGCCAATCTACGAAAATACAACATAATGCTTAACTCGAAGAAATGCTTCTTTGGAATACCAGCCGGAAAATTGTTAGGTTTTATCTTGTCTCAAAGAGGCATAGAGGTAAACCGAGACAAGATTAAGGCTATACTCTATATTTCCAGGCCATCTCGCCTGAAGGACGTTCAAAGACTAACTGGTTGCATTGTCGCAGTCAGTCGGTTTGTAAGCCGGCTCGGTGAAAGAGCCGCACCACTATACAAGCTCCTAAAAAAGACCAAAAAATTCGTTTGGACCGACGAAGCTGAAGCTGCACTACAAGACCTGAAAGCAGTACTCTCATCTGCTCCCATCCTTGCAGCACCGGAACCACAGGAACCGATGTTGCTCTATCTTGCTGCGACAAACAAGGTTGCCAGTATCGTCATGGTGGTGGAGAGACCGAAGTAAAATCAGGAGCACCTGGTGCAGCGTCCGACTTACTATCTCAACGAGGTCTTAACTGAATCAAAGCAGCGATATCCGCACTATCAAAAGCTGGCTTACGATGTGTTCCTAGCATCTCGTAAGTTACGGAATTATTTTCAGGAACATCCAATTACCATGGTGAGCACAGCTCCCATGAGAGACATAATCAATAATAGCGATACCACAGGACGCGTCGCAAAATTGGGCATAGAGCTTTCAGCTTTCGACATTGAGTACAAACCTTGTACAACAATCAAATCCCAAATCCTTGCTGACTTTGTTGCTGATTGGACAGAGACAACAGAGAATATGACCCTACCAGAGTCGGAGTACCGGACCTTACATTTTGACGGGTCTAAGGGGCTCGGGGCTGGCGTGGTGCTCAAATCACCCCAAGAAGATAATTTTTTTTATGTATTGCAGATCCACTTCAAGGCGACGAATAACATTGCCGAGTATGAAGCATTACCGGATTGCTAAGGACATCAGCATCCGACGTTTAATGTGTTATGGAGATTCGGATCTTGTTCCTCAACAAGTGTCGGATATCTGCAACGCGAACAAACACATGGCAGCATATAGAGTTGTCATGGATGAACTATCTAAATCGTTTGAAGGGTTTGAAGTTCAACACATCCCTTGAATAGAAAATGAAGAAGCAGATGCACTATATCGAATAGGTTCTGCACGGAAAAAGGTTCCGGATGGCACTTTTTTAGAGAACCTCAAAGTTCCCTCTATAAAAGGAGTAGATGACGAATATCCGACCAAATCCGACTCACCTTTAGTAGCAGTTCTAACTGTAATTCCCAGCTGAACTCAACCCTACCTTGATTACTTGGTAGATAGAAAATTACCCGAAGACGAAGTTCTGAGCCGGCAGATCGTCCGATGAGCAAAAGCCTACACTATAAGTGGTGAGCTCTATAAGCGGAGTGCATCTGGGGTCTTTCAGTGTTGTGTATCTCCAGAAGAAGGAGTGGAAATCTTACGAGAGATCCACGAGGGCGAGTGTGGTCACCATGCTGCAGCCAAATCTCTAGTGCCAAAAGCTTTTTGGCACAGGTTTTCTGCCTTACAGCCAAGGCAGATGTCGAATGGCTGGTCAAGACGTGCAAGGGATACCAAAAGTACACCAAACAAGCTCATGTTCCGGCTGATCAGCTGCAGACAATACCTATAACATGGCCTTTTGCGGTCTAGGGGCTTGACATGGTAGGACCGTTTAAACGGGCTCCAAGTGGATTTACTCATCTCTTAGTGATGGTGGATAAATTCACAAAATGGATTGAGGCTAAACCCATCACTAGTTGTGATGGAGCAACAACTAGAAGATTTGTCGAGGATGTTATAATCCGATACGGTTATCCGCATAGTATTATCACGGACAACGGGAGCAATTTTTCTATGGGAGAGCTTGCCGGATTCTGCAATGAACAAAATATCCGGCTCGACATTGCGTCAGTCGCACATCCACAGGCTAATGGACAAGTCGAAAGAGCAAATGGTTTAATCCTACAAGGCCTAAAACCAAGACTCGAAGCACCACTACGACGTGTTGCGGGGGCTTGGGCAGAGGAATTACCTTCTGTAATATAGAGTTTACGAACAACTCCGAATAGGTCAACCGGATACACACCTTTCTTCTTGGTCTATGGTGCAGAAGCAATTCTTCCTGGTGATCTGATTCACAATTCTCCTAGAGTTGCCGCATATATTGAAGAGGATGCCGAGATTTCTCGACAAAATGATCTCGACTTAGTTGAAGAAGTTCGCGCCGTTGCTGAGATGCGATCAACAACCTATCAGCAGAAGTTATGCAAGTATCATAGCCAGAGAGTCAGAAACGGGTCTTTCAATAAGGGTGATTTGGTTCTCTAGCTTGTGCAGCAAAGAAAGCACAAACTTTCTCCAATATGGGAAGGGCCATTTTTAGTTAGTCGAGTAATGCACAATGGTTCTTACTATCTAACTCATATACGACCAGTAAAAGAAAGTCCTGCTACTAAGAAGAGAAAGAGAGCTGGAGGCAGTACAAACCCGAACGAATTGGATAGACCATGGAATATTGCTCAACTACGTCCCTTTTATTCTTAGTTTATTTTTCTTTGTAATCATATATGTGTACATGTTCAATAAGAAATAAAGTATTGGTTGCCTCAAAAAATTTCTGAGAAGTTTTTACCATCTTATTTCCGAATGACCATGTCACAGTCGAAAATCCCAGAATACTTGAAAGTACTTTATGCTCATGTTTGTTCTGGTTTAGGTTTCCGATTCTAAAATTGCTACCTTTGGGTATAAATCTCAATTTTCCAGTCTATACTTTGGTTATTTATCTGATTGCCGGATGCGGGCATTTTCCGAGTAGTGAATTGTTGGTACTGGAGGCCGGCTTTGTTTCCGAGTTTAAACTGGTTTAGCAATTGAGCTCCGTTGCTCAGCAAAGTTTCCGTGCTAAAGGTTTACCGGCTCACAAAAGGGACGAGGCTGAAAGCCAGATAAATGATAAGTATAGACAAAAAACATAAGTGCTTATGTAAACTTTCCAGGCACGAAAATTATAAAGCCAAAAGTGCTAAATAGACATATTGAAACTTAGCACTAGCAAAAGTATCATACTAATGATTTACAACCCGGATTATTTTTAGAATAATACATTGTTTGTTTTGATGCTCTACGATGCAGGATAAGAAGAAGGAGCTATCGGCTCACTGGAAACATCAGCCTCGCTTCGGTATCTTTCCGAGACGTTCAAATGCGAGATGGTTTGTTCGTCGTCGGAAGCTTCACCGGTTTCTTTAATGGGCAGAGGCGGCGTCTCTATGTGGGTGAAGAAGGGAGTTTCGTAGTTGGTCAAATTAGCTACGTAGCACCCGTATCCTGCATAGGAGTCCATGATGGCTTTGATCTCCTGCTCTTGACCGTCTTCGTCCACAGTAGAATACCCTCTGGTCACTTGCTAGATCTCCATGCTTCCATGGTGGCTCATGACCATGGTGAGAGCGTTCTGCGCTACGGTTCGCGCGTAGGACATGTTCCAGTCCTGGATGAGTTGGGGCATCTTCCTGGCCTTGTCTCGCACTTCAAAGCCGGACATGCTATGCATGTCTGGAACCTTGAGAACTTCGCCAATATCCTCGATGGATTAGCGGAAGTCATGCAGCAAGTCGCTGACTTGTGTAAGCCAGCTGGTGCATGATTCGGCAGATGCTGAGTCCAGTAAGTTCAGAGGAACTGCGCATGTAATGCAAAGGGGTTAATCAAATAAATCCAGACTCCATAGAGTCGGAAGATATAGAAAAGTGTTTGGTCCGTAGCATAGAAAACAAAAAAATTCCTACGAAGAGAACTATATGCCAAGATCTATCTATTAGATACAGAGCAACAGGTTGACATACATCCATCGAGAATTTACCCTCGAAGACAACGAGTTTTGTTGACGAGTAGGAACTCGTGGTTGATGTAGTCATACACTTGCCGATCTCAAGATCGTGTGGAAGTCTGAGCGCCGCAAATCAGCAGCGCATCTATCCTCGCACACACGTTCAAGCCACCGGACAACCTCCACCTCATCGCTCCAGCGATGCAGCGGAAGCAGCAACTCCTTCCAGACGAAATGCCACCGGGAACATGTATCTCGCTAATCCGAGACCATGGGGGAATAATTCTAGAGGGGGAGAGAGATCCTTCACGAGGAGGTGTGAGGAAGAAGGAGGAAGAGGGGGGGCTTTTATAGGAGGAGGGGGTACCCTCTCCATGGCCGGCGCCTCGTGGAGGTGACCCCTCACCTGCTCCATTCTTGTGGTGGTAACTCCCTCCACATTAAAATGCCTCTTCACATTCCCTTTTAAAGTCTCCACTTTAAATGCATTAAAATTCTCTAAGTTTAATGCTCTCTCATTTAATAAAAATCTTTTATTAAATTTATTCAGAATTTTGTTAATTACTTTAATTAATAAACATTCACATAAAACCCCTTGCAACATTTCAATATCACATGCAGAACCACTTTCTGCAATTTCAACCGAAACAATTCTGGTTTCTATCGAAACAATTCCTGCGATTTGCAATTCTTTCGTCTGAAACATATGTGCTCCAAAATGGTGTCCGATAACTCTTAAGTGTGTCACCCTACGGTTTGCGAATAATGCAGACATGATTGAGACTGCTCTCAAATCAATAATCAGAAGCAGGACCTGGAGATCCATACTAACTCCTGCATATTGAACGATGACTTCTGTGATCGTGAGAACCTTTAATGCTAGTAATTTAATCCCTTTGTGTCATGATATAATACATGTCCGAGATTCGATCATAGGTATCCAAATACCTAGTTTGATCTCGTTACCGACATGCACTCTTTTCTCGCTCCCGTCATATAACATTCTAGTGATCACATCACTTGCTTGCGAGCTATCTTAATGTGATATCACCGAGAGGGCCCAGAGTATATCTATCCGTCATTGGGATTGACAAATTCCACTCTTGATCCATGAGCCTCAACATAACACCTTCGTAGCACTGAACCCATATTTATAGTCACCCTGTTACGGTGTGACGTTTGATGTTATCAAGATACTCTTCTAGTATTAGCAATTAACATGATCTCATGGTCTAAGGATAAAGATTACTTCGTATGATGTTATAGCAATATAAACATAATGACTTGATCGTAATGCTATACTTTGGATGAATGTTCATCACATCATTTCACAAATGCTGTGACCTTATTATTAACAACATCCAATGTCTATGATCAGGAAACCTTGATCATCTTATTAATCAACATGCTAGTCTATAAGAGAGGCATAACTAGGAACCCTTTTTGTTTATTAAACACACATGTATTGATGTTTCCGATCAATACAGTTATAGCATGCAAAATAAACATCTATCATATACAGTTATAGCATGCAAAATAAACAACTTTATTATTGCCTCTCAGGGCATATTTACTTCAGTCTCTCACTTGCACTAGAGACAATAATCTAGTTCACATAGTGATAAATCTAACACCCATGGAGTTCTGGTGTTGATCATGTTTTTTGCCCTAGGGAGAACTTTAGTCAACGGATCTGCTACATTTAGGTCCGTGTGTACTTTACAAATCATTATATCTCCATCCTTGACATGCTCGCGGATGGAGTGAAACCGGCGCTTAATATGCTTGGAATTCTTGTGAGACCTAGGTTCCTTGGCGTTGGCTATGGATCCATTGTTGTCACAATAGATCACCATTGGGTCCAATGCACTAGGAACCACACCTAGTTCCGTTATGAACTCTTTCATCCAAACCGCTTCATGCGCCGCTTCTGAAGCAGCAACATATTCCGCCTTCATTGTTGATCCAGCCACCACAGGTTGTTTGGAACTCCTCCAACTAACTACTACTCCGTTCAAGAGAAATACGTATCCGGATTGAGACTTAGAGTCATTCGGATTGGTGTCAAATCTAGCATCGACATAACACTTAGCGACTAGCTCTTCTTCACCTCCGTATATAAGAAACATATCCCTAGTTCTTCTCAAGTACGCTATCCAGTGTTCCGAACCTGGATCAGATTGGTACCTACTAGTCAAACTAATAGCATGTGCCACATCCGGTCTTGTACATAGCATGTCATACATTATAGAGCCTATGGCCGAGGCATAGGGGATCTTATCCATTATCTCTCTTTCTTCCGTCGTAGCCGGACTTTGAGTCTTGCTCAATGTCTTGCATTGCAACATAGGTAAGAACCCCTTCTTACTTCCGTCCATATTAAACTTCTTTAATATCTTATCAAGGTATGTACTCTGCGATAGCCCAATTAGGCACCTTGATCTATCTCTATAGATTTTAATGCCTAATATGTATGACGCTTCACCAAGGTCTTTCATCGAAAATTTGTTGTTTAGATAACTTTTAACACTATTTAAAAGATCTATACCATTTCCAATCAATAATATGTCATCCACATATAATATCAGAAATGCTACATTGCTCGCACTCACTTTCTTGTAAATACAAGCCTCTCCATAAGTTTGGACAAATCCAAACTCTTTGATCACCTCATCAAAGCGGAGATTCCAACTCCGGGATGCTTGCTTCAGTCCATAGATGGATCGCTAAAGTTTGCATACCTTATCAGCATCCGTAGGATCGAAAAAACCCTTAGGTTGTATCATATACAACTCTTCTTCAATATTACCATTGAGGAATGTAGTTTTGACATCCATCTGCCATATTTCATAATCGAAATATGCAGCAATTGCTAACATAATCCTAACCGACTTTAGCATCGCTATGGGAGAAATGTCTCATCATAGTTAACTCCTTGAATTTGTCGAAACCCCTTTGCGACAAGTCAAGCCTTATAGATGGTCACATTACCATCAGCATCAGTTTTTCTTTTGAAAATCCATTTATTCTCAACGGCCTTTCGCTCGTGAGGTAAGTCTACCAAGATCCAAACCTGGTTTTCGTACATGGATTCCATCTCGGATTTCATGGATTCTAGCCATTTCTTGGAATCCAGGCTCATCATCGCTTCTTCATACGTCGCAGGGTCATCCATTTCATCAACCATGAAATTCACAACAGGATTGCCGTACAGTTCAGGAGCTACATGTGTCCTACTTTACCTGCGAGGTTCGGTAGTGTCCTCTTTCAGAGTTTCATGATCAATATCATTAGCTCTCTCTTCATTAGGTGAAGTCAACTCCGAAACAATTTCCGGTGCTGCGCTACTCGCCATTTCAAGTAGAGAAGGTTCAGTAACCTCTTCGAGTTCTACCTTCCGACTACTCACACCTTTCGCGAGAAACTCCTTCTCAAGAAAGGATCCATTCTTGGCAACAAAAACCTTGCCCTCGGATCTGTGATAGAAGGTATACCCAATCGTTTCCTTAGGGTATCCTATGAAGACGCATTTTTCTGCTTTGGGTTCGAGTTTATCCGGCTGAAGTTTCTTCACATAAACATCGCATCCCCAAACTTTAAGAAATGACAACTTAGGTTTGTTTTCAAACCATAATTCATACGGTGTCATTTCAACAAACTTAGATGGTACCCGATTTAAAGTGAATGCATCGGTTTCCAGTGCATAACCCCAAAATGACAGTGGCAAGTCAGTCAGAGACATCATAGATCGAACCATATCCAATAAAGTACGATTACGATGTTCCGACACACCATTACGTTGTGGTGTTCCGGCAGGCGTGAGTTGTGAAACTATTCCACACTCTTTCATGTGTGTGCTAAACTCGTAACTTCGATACTCACCTCCATGGTCGGACTGCATAAATTTGATATTTCTGTTACGATGATTTTCCACTTCATTCTGAAATTCTTTTAACTTTTCAAAGGTTTCAGACTTGTGTTTCATCAAATAGATATACCCGTATCTACTCAAATCATCCGTGAAAGTAACAAAATAACGATAACACACTCATTGGTCCACACACATCAGTATGTATGATTTCCAATAAATCTGTCGCCTGTTCCATTGAACCGAAAAACGGCGTTCTAGTCATCTTGCCCATAAGGCATGGCTCACATGTATCAAATGATTCAAAATCAAGTGATTCCAAAAGTCCATCAGAATGGAGTTTCTTCATGCGTTTAACGCCAATATGACCTAGACGGCAGTGCCACATATATGCAGATATATCATTATCAAGTTTAATCCTTTTAGCATCAACATTATGAATATGCATAATACTACTATTGAGATCCAATAGAAATAAACCATTCAACACAGGTGCATGACCATAAAAGATATCATTCTTATAAATCGAACAACCATTGTTTTCAGATTTAAAGGAATAACCACTTTGCATCAAACACGATCCAGATACAATGTTCATGCTCAGTGTAGGCACCAAATAACAATTATTCAGATTTATAACTAATCCCGATGGCATATGGAGAGGTAGCGTCCCAACGACGATCACATCAACTCTTGATCCATTGCTGAATCGCATCATGACCTCATCCCTTGCTATTTGTCGCTTGTTCCGCATCCCCTGAACCGAGTTACATATATTAGCAACTGATCCCGTATCAAATACCCAGGTGCTACTGCGAGTACTAGTCAAGTACACATCAATAACATGTATATCACATATACCTTTGTTTGCCTTGCCGGCCTTCTTGTCCGCCAAATACTTGGGGCAATTGGTCTTCCAATGGCCAGTCCCCTTGCAATAATAACACTCGGTGTTAAACTTAGGGCCAGCTCGGGGTTTCTTTTCAGGTGTGACAACAGATTTGCCACCCTTCTTTCCCTTGTGCCTGCCTTTCTTGTCCTTCTTGAAACCGGTGGTCTTATTGATCATCAACACTTGATGTTCTTTCCTAATCTCCACTTCTGCAGTCTTAAGCATTGACAGAAGCTCGGGAAGAGACTTCTTCATGCCCTGCATATTATAGTTCATCACGAAGCTCTTGTAGCTAGGTGGCAGAGATTGGAGAACATGATGTATGCCCAAGTCAATGGGAATCGTTATTCCCAAGGACACAAGCTTACCAGCGTACCCAGACATTTTGAGTACATGCTCACTAACGGATCTGTTCTCCTCCATCATGCAGCTAAAGAACTTTTCAGAAGCATTATAACTCTCTACGGCAGCATGGGTACCGAAAATCATTTTCAATTCTCCCGTGGTATCAAAAGCATTGCCTTTTTTGAAACGCTTTCGAAGTTCTGGCTCTAGCCCATACAGTATGCCGCAATGAACTAAGTTGTGGTCCTCCTGACGAGTCACATAGACATTCTTTTCCTCGTCAGGGGCATCAGGATCTGGTAGGAGGCCTAGCAATGCCTCTAGCACATATTGCTTTTGTGCAGTAGTGAGGAGAATCCTCAACTTCATAGCTCAGTTGGTGAAGTTGCTACCATTCGCAGCAAGTTTCTCTTTTTCCATGAACACATTGAAATTAAAAGCAGGTGGTGCCATCTACAACAGAATTTGTAAAGTTTATTTAGACTAAGTTTATGATAGAGTGAGTTCAACCAATCCAAATTACTAATGAACTCCCACTCAAAAACGACATCCCTCGTGTCTTTTTGGTGATTACATGAACCAAATCCACTATACCAAGTCCGATCATCACGTGAGTCGGTGTAGCTTCAAAGGCGAGCATCTATATGGGCATCATATCAACTATATAACTCATGCTTAACCTTTTGGTCCGTGTTCCGAGGCCATGTCTGTACATGCAAGGCTTGCCAAGTAAGAACCTTAGTATTCGCGTGTGTAAAACTGTCTTACACCCGTTCCTATGAAAGCATAGAGTCGAGTACACCCGATCATCACGTGATGTCTCGAAACACGATCCACAGAACGGTGCATACTTAAGGAAGAACACATTTTTATCTTGATATTTAAATGAGGGATCATCTTATAATGCTACTAAAACACCAAACAAGCAATATAAGATGCGAACATCATATGTGTAAAGTGGAATGATATGGTCCATGCATTTGATCACCATCATATGCATCGTGGTATGATCTCTATCATTCCTTTGTGTGTAAGGCCAAGGTCTATGGAACTTACACATTGAGTGTGTTGTAAGAGTATCTATCATACATCTACTTACAAGAATACCATATCAAGACACTAGCCCAGCAACGATCTAAACTAGACGCCTCTAATTTATCAATTGCAAGTTTTACGTGGCTTAGGGCTTTCGGAGATAGAACCAACCTTACCTACAAACATGAACCACAACGAGGATAACCAAGTTATTAGCAACTCGTTCTAAATCAGATATTGACTATAGTAGGAGAGAGAGACACCCGCCAGCCACTTATGCAAAAGAAGTTGCATGTCAGTCGTGGAACCGGTCTCATGTACGATGACATGTAAGGTTGGTCCGGGCCGCTTCATCCCACTATGCCACCAATATCCAAAATACATAGAAGTTTCAATAACATGATCATCATCGCCCACATATACACATATGTGTACTACCCGTGCAAAGCACCTACACATAGATCAGTCTCTGATACCACTGTTGGGTCCGCAACATAGAAAACACAAAATTTCCTATGATGAGAACTATACGCCAAGATCTATCTATTAGATACAGAGCAACATGTGGACATACATCCATCAAGAACATACCCTCGAAGACAACGAGTTTTGTTAACGAGTAGGAACTCGTGGTTGATGTAGTCATACACTTGCCGATCTCAAGATCGTGTGGAAGTCCGAGCGCCGCAGATCAGCAGCGCATCCGTCCTCGCACACACGTTCAAGCCACCGGACAACCTCCACCTCCTCGCTCCAGTGATGTAGCGGAAGCAGCAACTCCTTCCAGACGAAATGCCACCGAGAACATGTATCTCGCTAATCCGAGACCATGGGGGAATAATTCTAGAGGGGGAGAGAGATCCTTCACGAGGAGGTGTGAGGAAGAAGGAGGAAGAGGGGGGCCTTTTATAGGAGGAGGGGGTACCCTCTCCATGGCCGGCACCTCATGGAGGTGACCCCTCACCTTCTCCATTCATGTGGTGGTAACTCCCTCCACATTAAAATGCCTCTTCACATTCCCTTTTAAAGTCTCCACTTTAAATGCATTAAAAATCTCTAAGTTTAATGCTCTCTCATTTAATAAAACTCTTTTATTAAATTTATTCAGAATTTTGTTAATTACTTTAATTAACAAACAATCACATAAAACCCCTTACAACATTTCAATATCACATGCAGAACCACTTTCTGCAATTTCACCTGAAACAATTCTGGTTTCTATCAAAACAATTCCTGCGCTTTGCAATTCTTTCGTCTGAAACATATGTGCTCCAAAATGGTGTTCGGTAACTCTTAAGTGTGTCACCCTACGGTTCGCGAATAATGCAGACATGATTGAGACTGCTCTCAGATCAATAATCAGAAGCGGGACCTGGAGATCCATACTAACTCCTGCATATTGAACGATGACTTCTGTGATCGTGAGAACCTTTAACACTAGTAACTTAATCCCTTTGTGTCATGATATAATACATGTCCGATATTCGATCATAGGTATCCAAATACCTAGTTTGATCTCGTTACCGACATGCACTCTTTTCTCGCTCCCGTGATATAACATTCTAGTGATCACATCACTTGCTTGCGAGCTATCTTAATGTGATATCACCGAGAGGGCCCAGAGTATATCTATCCGTCATTGGGATTGACAAATTCCACTCTTGATCCATGAGCCTCAACATAACACCTTCGTAGCACTGAACCCATCTTTATAGTCACCCTGTTACGGTGTGATGTTTGATGTTATCAAGATACTTTTCTAGTATTAGCAATTAACATGATCTCATGGTCTAAGGATAAAGATTACTTTGTATGATGTTATAGCAATATAAACATAATGACTTGATTGTAATGCTATACTTTGGATGAATGTTCATCACATCATTTCACAAATGCTGTGACCTTATTATTAACAACATCCAATGTCTATGATCAGGAAACCTTGATCATCTTGTTAATCAACAAGCTAGTCTATAAGAGAGGAATAACTAGGAACCCTTTTTGTTTATTAACACACATGTATTGACGTTTTCGATCAATAAAATTATAGCATGCAAAATAAGCATCTATCATATACGAGGAATACATAATAACAACTTTATTATTGCCTCTCAGGGCATATTTCCTTCAAAAAGTCAGAAAGAGGGAAACATACCGAAGATGACATCGTCGACTTTGGTTTTCTCCTCCCGAAGACTCTAGAGTACAGCCCAGAGTGCCTCGGCGATGTCCTTCTCTCTGAACAAATCATTGCTGAGATCCGAGATTTTCTTATCCTAGAGCACAATCTTACGATCATGCTCCTCGCCATGGAGGAAGATTCGAGAACTTGAGAAATGCTCTTCTCATGATCCGCCTTAAGCTTATTCAGATCTTGGCAGAGATCCTTGTTTTCCACCTCCAGGGTTTTTAGATTCTCGGCCTCTTCAATCATAACACATGACTGCTTTACCAGTGCTGAAATCAAAAGAACAACAGTTGAACAAAAATTCGACTATGAAATAAAAGACAAGGTTTGAGCTCTGGAATGTTTACCTTCACCTCATCCCTGGGTACTTTCAGTTGAGCATTTTCGATTCGGAGAGCTTTGATTTCTTTCTGCTTATTACAGATATTCTTCAATAAATCCTGGTTATATGAATATACTTTCTGTAAGTCAGAATACCTAGAGTCAGAAGTCTACTAAAGACTCGGGCTAATATTTTTACTAATATCAGCACGAGCCTTGGGGGCTACACTAGTTCATTCTTTGGCATCCTAAGGAAGCATAAATCCGGATTTGACTCTCCTGCTTCATGCTTGGGGGCTAGAGGATATGATATGAAATAAGTAAAAACGTGAGTTGGAATTCCGACTTACGTATTGTTCACGAGCGAGTTTGTTCAGGCTCACGTTCACTTCGGTGGTAATCTTCTCGGCGAGGGTTAGGGGGACCACTAGCATAGTTGGAAGGTCGCCGGTCCTCAGCTTCTCGTCGCAAAGACGGACTTGTTCAAGAAGTTCAGAGTGCTTGATGTCCTCTGCTTCTTGTGCTTCTTCTTCGGCAGAGACAGTCCGGCTTTCTAGGCATTGCCGGGCCAGCCGTTCAATCTCCTCCACAAATTTCCAAGAAAGGCCAAATTTGGCAAGACCTGGATTGCTGGGGAGGTTGTCAGCAAAGACCTATGCCGAGGGATCATTACCCAAAGAGGGTTCACCCTTATCAAAACCTGAGTCACCCATGGTGACGTCAGTCTGTGATCCGAGGATCACTTGCTCTGAAGATTGAGCTAGATCTTCTACAACGGTCAGAGATGGAGTAATCTCTGGTGCTATAGAAAGCTAAGGGGCAGGAATCGGAGGAGCTATGGCAGGAGAAGTCAAGTTTAACTTTGACTGGCGTAGAGGCTTCGAGGCAACTCCCTTCCCCTTGCCCTTGGTGAGCTGTTTAGCTCTGAGAAGGTAATAGAACATGAAACATTACATCTCATAAAGAATTAAGACATATAGTACAAAGACCTTGTGAAGAAAGATTAGCTCTTCACAACGGGCACTTCCTTTGTGCCAATGGCCACTGTCGGAGCTTTACACTTCCGAGTAACAATGTCTGGCAGTGGACCCAACTCTCCCTCGTCCTGAGAAAACTCGGGAGGATATCCCTCGATCGGAGCAAACTCCGACTAGGGGAGGTTGTCAAGCTGAAAATAAGAGATATCTCAGTATTGCAAAATAGTGTAAAGATGAACACATAATGTGAGTTGCTGTTGGGAAACTTACCGGCACCACGGGATCTTCCGTCGTATGCATGTCCAAGGACAGCTCTAGAATCTTCTCTCAATTCGTTCCCGTATCAGCCACTTGATTTGAGATACGTAGTCTTTAGCTGAATAATGCTTGGGGCTAATTTGGAGGGAGTCTTTCTTGGACGACGTGATGGAATGCATCAGTCGATCTCCATGATGTTGGAGAGGCTGGATCCGGCATGCCACCCAACAATGAACCAAGTCAGACCCTTTCAGGCCCTTGTGCTTCATCAAAAATTCAATGCGCCTCATGGCAAGAAGCAGATTGTCATTGAGAGAGCCCACGCATCTGCGTCCCAGGACTCTTGGGGCGTGTTGGCACCGTCGACGAAAGCCGTCAAAGCAGTAGCTTTGCTGGGAGCAGGAATATCCTTGTGACAGAAAAAAGTGGACGGCCATTGCTTGACTGACTCACTGGCCATAATCCGAGGATAGACGCGCTCTCGTCTAACCAAAAAACTAATGCTTCCGGTAGTATATGGATTACCAGCGCTGTTGGAATTTCTCCGGACGTGGAAGTAATACCGAAAAGAATAAGGCTCAGCCTAATGCCGAGATACCCCTCGCATAAGGATGCGTACACGCTCATCTCTAAGATGGAGTTTGGGGGAAGATGATGGAGTTGAACTCCGTAGTAATCTATAACCTCAAAAAAGAATTTTGAGGGAGGAAAGCTCAAACCTCTGTCGAGGTGAGTGCCGAAGTGAACCCGCTCACTGTCGCGGGGGGTGGGGATGGTTTCGCCGAAGCCGCTCCGCCAGTCGCCAGCGCGGAGAATCCCTTCGTTCTCCATGATGTGGAGCTTGGCATCGTCAAGGACGCACGGGATCCAGACCCCACAGTTGCTTTCTTTCTCCACCGCTGCTGCCATCGCTGTCGTTGCCGCCGTGCAGGAGGATGATGCTGAAGCCATCTTTCCTGTATGCTGGTGACCTTGGATGGGCGGCACTGGAGGTTTCTGGGGGAAGCAGAGGAGCTCTGGTTTCGCGGGGAGGCGTTGAGGAGAAGGAAACGGCGCAAGCACTGGTGAAGAAGATGGGGAAAAGGATCCTCACTACTTATATCCTCCAGCTGCGTCAAGATTTGTGTAAACGCTACAGTGAACATGTCACGCGTCGTGGAAAGAACTGGGTAACCCCGCGCGATTATTACACCGCATTGATCTCCACGCACGCATTGAAATGGCACCTAGGTTCCATGAAAGGCGGGCACACCAACGATTGTGCTGACAGGAAATGTCTGTCAGTGACGTGACTTGACCATGACTAGTGTCAGGTTACGTCAGAGACCAAGTTCCGGCTTAGTTTGAATTTCACGCTGGAAACCCGAATAATGTATTCATAGGTCCAGCTCATTTGAGATTAGGATCTACTCCTTTCTTTTTTGAAGTTTCAGGAACCCTTCACGATTCTGCAAGCCGAAGATCAAGCTAGACGATGCTGAAATCCGACTTTGGATCATGGAGGCTTCCGGTGGCTGCTGTTGGGATATACTTTCTGGGTATCCTCGCTGTGCCTCACTGGGCCAGGGTGGCCCACTTCAAGTTAGATCTTTGCTTCAAGGGCGACCCAGTCAGGAAGAAGAGACGGAGTATAATCTGGCTACGGGAAAGCCCAGAGGACTTACTGACATAGGCCCATAGTGTTACTTGTAGTTCAAGATGTACTCTGTAACCGACTCTTAGTCGTAGCCGAATAGATCTCTCCTGTAAACCCTAGGCCGAATATCTATATAAGCCGTCCTAGGGAAAGCCTTTAGGGCATAGCACCTACCCTTACAATAGTCAACAATCTCAACTCACATAGGAAAAACCCTTGTAACCCATATTCCGGCTCTACCGTATTACTGGATTGCTAATAGGAGTAGGATCCATCCAAAGCCGGTGGATTCAAACCTGGGTAAACTTGTGTGCTCACCATCCCGGAACACCGTACGTCTCACACCCCTCTCTTCCACACGCCTCGAGCACCCCCTCATGGCGTACCAGTCATCAATCCGACGACAGAATGCAACTAAGGAGAAGGCCTAGCGATTGGAGAGTGAAGGCCCAGAAGCCTACGTGAAGCCTAGTCGGATTAGGTCAAAGCCTCTGAGTCCATATCCTACGCGGTTGTAAACTATGAAACCTAGCGAGGTGCCCTCTATATAAGCCTCCCTAGGGTACTCTGAGGACTTACGTTCCGTCATACACCCCTTCAAGCGACGCGCTGTTTAGACGCCGAGCTCGCCACCCCTGTAACTCACTCTCGGTTAATCTAATCTAGCAGGAGTAGGTCTTTACCCTCCGGGGGGGCGAATCTGGGTAAACCCATGTGACTACGCCCCCATCTCGCACCGCAGATGGCCGCCAGCTCTCACCCCCGATTCTATCAATCGCTGCCTATGGCAGCGACTGCCGTGGGTATTTCCACGATAGTGGTGCCCACCATGGGGCCTAGCCGGACTGGCCTGAGTTCTGCGGCGAGACCCTACTCGCCAATCGATCGGCCGATCGCCATCGGCCGCATGATCGCCACTGGCAGGATCTTACAGATCCTGCCCAACAGCTACATCCTGGCGTCGCGCCCGATCACCCGCAGCACGATAATACCGGTTGGCACCATCAACATGTTCGTCGGCTTCACCAACGTAGTCGACCCGGTGACAACGGTGATTGTCGGCGGATCGCCACCACGCTGCGATCTACTCTTGGAGCAGTTGGTCTGCTCCATCAGCCGCCTCGCCACTGAATATGACTCGGCCACCAGCAAAGCGGTCGAGACCAACGCCGCCGCGGACGACGCGACCCTCCATGACGACGCTGACTCCGCGACCCCTGCCTCGATCGACGGATCCATCACTGCAGCATCACGAGAGGACTCCATCACGCGGGTCTCCAACCCTGAGGACTTCGAGGATTCCTCCATCCTTGGGATCTTCGATTCGACTCCGGCTCAGAGTCCCCCGAGGAGTTCCGTGCCAGATCCAATCGCTTCAACGTGATCTACATGGCAGGCAGCACGGTCGCCCCGCCAGATCTATTCTCCACACCAATCCCTCCAACCGCCACAACCACGGAGGTGGAGGAAGCCCGCCTGCGACTGGACGAGGCGCGGCGCAAGGAGCTAGCCGAGCGCGAGAAATTCCGCCTCCAGCGGGCAATGACGCAGGAGCTGTCGCTCTACCACCAGCGCCACATCAGGACCCGCCTGAACTCCAATGTCCAGGGCTGCGTCCTAAACTTCAACGATGAAAGTGACTCCGCACACGCGGCTGAGCGCGAGCACTGCGAGAACACGCCACCAGGTGGCAGCAACCGACCACCACCTGGCGCACTGGCAACTAGGGCCCCGCCGCCACCCATTGGTCGTGCGCCCCCACTGGACCAGCCACGAATCATCATCTCGCCACAGGCCCACGACACCAACAGGCTCCCACTGTACTCCACTCCAATGGATAACGTTGTCATGGCCGACACTACAGTCGCCAACCTCAACGTCCAAGGAGAAGGCGTGCTACAGATCTAGTACACCAAGGCCCTACTCACCAGGGTCGTCGAGAAGCAAGCCGCGGGAGTCGACCCGCGGGGGCGGATGTATTCCCGCTCATTGGCAAGCAGGGCGGCCTCAAGCGGCCACCCAACCGTCGCCAATGCCGTGAACTGCCCACTTCCCCAGCCCCTGGCGCACCAGCCATGGGCCGCCAACCCCGCGCTCTCCACCAATGATTCGCGACCGGTGAACAACACGGTCGCTACCAATGGGCAACCCATCGATGCCTGAACACACATCGTCAACAACCAGGCTTGGCGGGCGCGCCAGCCCAATGACTTGAGACACACCCTCACCAACCGCGGCGACCCCGAACCCAGGGGTTCGCTCAGCCGAGTTGGTCCCCAGTGCTTCGGACCTATGATCCGAGGCGAGAAGTACCCGGCCAACTTCAAGGCGCCCAAGGAGATCGAAAAGTACGACCCAACATACGACCCAGTGGTGTGGATGGACACATACCTAATGGCAATGGGAATCGCTGGTCACACCGACCTGCTAGCCGCATGCTACCTCCCACTGATGATGGAGGGTGCGACCCGACAATGGATCAACACCCTCCCCACCGGCAGCATCGACTCATGGAGGAGATGCGGGATGCCTTCGCTAGGCACTTTGAGGGCTCCTACACCCGTGATGTCTATGCACTTCTATTCTAGTAGACGTTGTTGGGCCTCCAAGTGCAGAGGTTTGTAGAACAGCAGCAAGTTTTCCCTTAAGTGGATCACCCAAGGTTTATCGAACTCAGGGAGGAAGTGGTCAAAGGTATTCCCTCTCAAGCAACCCTGCAATCAAGATACAAGAAGTCTCTTGTGTCCCCAATACACCTAATACACTTGTCAGGTGTATAGGTGCATTAATTCGGCGAAGAGATAGTGAAATACAAGTGGTATGGATATAAAACAATGGTGCTAGAAAATAGCTTGATGGTGTGGAAGAGACTAAACGAAAACTGAAATAAAGATGGAAGCAAGCAAACATGTAACAGATCTAATTGCAAACGGTGTATCAATGCTTAGAAACAAGGCCTAGGGATCATACTTTCACTAGTGAACACTCTCATATAAATATCTTCTCTTTATGATACTACTCTTAACTACTCTCCGGTTGGACACTCTAATCCATGGTAGGGCTATAACAGCACACCTCAAAGTAAGCCTTTCCCATCTAGAAAACCCCACACTGTCACCTTGAGTACTAGATGACTCCAACAAACACCACAATTTCATAAAGACATCCAACTCCAAATATAACTCATACAAGTATTTGTAATCTCTAGCCTAAGTGCCACCATGGTGAGCACGCTGTCACTTTCACACACATGGGGAGAGCAGAGATTCATTAAAGCACTTGAGTAGCAGAATAGATCTATAGATTACAAACTCATGATCTCAATAAGATTATGCATAGAGAGAGATGAACACATAGCTACCGGTAGAACCCTTAGCCTCGAGGAAGAACTACTCCCTCCCCATCATGGGAATCAGCAATGGTGACGGAGATGGCGGTGGAGATCAATGGAGATGGCTCCGGGGGCACTTCCCCGTTCCGGCAGGGTGCCGGAACAGAGACTTTCTGTCCCCCGAATCTCCCCTTCGGTGGCGGCGGAGCTGTGGAACTTTTCGTGGATTTCTGATTGATGATCTAGGGTTTATGCCTCGGGAGGCTTCTTATAGGCCAGAGGGCAAGGTCGGTGGGCGGACAGGGGGGCCACACCATGCCCTGGCGCGGCCTAGGCTGGCCCGCGCCAAGGGGGTGTGGCCACCCTATGGCCCCTCTCCGACTCTCCTTCTGGCTCCGTGAGTCTTCCGAGAAAATAGTAACTTTGGCTTTTGTCCCGTCCAATTCTGAGAATATTTATTTTCTGAATTCCTGGAACCAAAAATAGCAGAAAACAGGCAACTGGCACTGTGGCATCTTCTTAATAGGTTAGTCCAAGAAATCATATGTAAAGTACTCCAAAGTGTGGACAAAACACAAGAAAGTAGAAAAAATCAAGCATGGAACATCAAAAATTATAGATACATTTGCAATGTATCGACCCGCGCCACCACCATCGAGGACCTAGAATGATGTATCCAGGGACAACGCGAGTCGACCTGCCACTAGATTCAAAGGTGGCAGGAACTATGGATCAATGCCTCCGGCATCCACCCGGACACGGCGATACACTGCTTCAAGAACGCATGCCGGTACGAACCCCTGGTCGCGAAGATCAAGAGGGTCTACCGGATGCTCGACAACATCCCCGACCTCCTCGAGATCGGCAAGCTCTACGCGGAAGAGGACCCCAACCAAGACTCTGACGACGAGTCGAGAGGAAGACGCAGCGTCAACGCCCACGACAGTGAGCAACAAAGCGACATGCGCTACAGCGACACTCGCATCACCGGCAAGCGCCGCGGTGACGGGCGAGTAGACTTTGTTGCCAATGCCGGCTACGGCCAACGCGACCCAAATAAATTCCGCCACGACGGAGGAAACTACCGTGCCAACAACGCGGCGAGGCCGAAATTCGACCCCGCCGCCCTGCTCAACCAACCCTGCGTCTACCACAGCCGGGAGGGAAAGCCTGCCACCCACACTACTGCCGACCGCCACTCCCTCAAGGAAATCGAAAAATCAAGGCGGGCACGAGACGACCCCAACAACAACCCGCCAAGGGACAATGGAAACGCCGGCAGCTTTGGCAACGCCGGTGGATCGCTCCACACCTTCACCGGGCTCGGCACCAAGCGCGAGAAGAAGGTGCTCGCCCACGCAGTCGCCTTCAATGCGGTGCCACGGGTCGATATCCCCCGCTTCCTCAACTGGTCTGAGCAAAGCATCACCTGGAGTCGCCAGGACCACGCACCCAAGATCGAGTACCCATGGCGAGTCGCCCTGGTGGTTAGGCCCAAAGTGGCCAACTACTGGCTGCCCAAGATACTGAAGGATGGCGGGAGCTCCATCAATATAATGTACTTGGACACGTTCAAGAGGCTACAGCTCCCAGAATCTGCAATCAAGCCGACCCTGACAACCTTCCACGGCATCGTCCCCGGTCGAAAGGCGTACCCGATTGGAAAAGTAACTCTGTCAGTCACCTTCGGCACACCAGCAAACTACCACACCGAGCGGATCGAGTTTGAGCTGGTGAACTTCCGCAGCCCCTACCACTGCATCCTATGACGCCAAACGTTTGCCAAATTCATGGAAAACCCCCACTACGCCTATAACATGATGAAGCTCCTAAGGCCAAGCGACATCATCACTGTCCACGGCGACCCCGATATGGCCGTGGAATGCGAAGACAAAGGCGCTAAGCTCGCTGACACCGTCATCGCCGTGGATACTGACCACGCGGAGGAACTCGCAAAATACGCGGGCAACATCAACAAGGACGACCACACCATCCTGAAGAAGCCAACCGCCGCGAACTCCACGTTCGAGGCGACCATGCACACCCGCACCGTCGAGCTCGTCCCGGGCGACTCCAGCCAGACGGTCACCATTGGGGCGCACATGAACCCCGCATAGGAAAGCGTGCTCATCGAATTCCTCCGTGAGAATCGCGACATCTTCGCATGGAAACCATCTGACATGCCCGGTGTCCCGAGGGAACTTGCTGAGCACAAACTTAACACCGACCCCAAAGTGCGACTAGTAAAGTAGTCGTTGCGGCCCTTCAATGAAGAGCGCCGCTGAGCAATCGCCGGAGAAGTACAACGTCTGCTAGCCGCAGGCTTCATTCGGCCAATCAAATACTCCAAGTGGCTAGCAAACCCAGTCCTGGTCCTGAAAAAGAACAACACATGGAGATTGTGTATCGATTACACCAACCTCAACAGCGCCTGCCCGAAGGAGGAGTTCGTCCTACCGCGCATCGACCAGATCATCGACTCGATCGCGGGATTGGAGTCGATGTGCTTCCTCGAAGTGTATTCTAGCTATAACTAGATCAAAATGGCGGTCGAGGATGAGGAGAAGACGGTGTTCATCACGCCATTCAGCGTCTTCTGCTACACGGCCATGACGTTCGGCCTCAAGAACGCCGACGCAACCTACCAAAGGTGCATGCAGGAGTGCCTCGCGAGCCAAATTGGCCGCAACATACACGTCTACATCGATGACGTGGTGGTAAAATCCACCCACGAGGACGACCTGCTCGCCGACTTGGCCAAAACCATCGCAAACCTGCGGAGGTACAACATCAAGCTCAACCCAAGAAAATGCACCTTCGGCATCCCCAGCAGACAACTCCTGGGATACGTGGTCTCAAAACGAGGCATCGAGGCCAACCCCACCAAGATCGACACCATCGCGGGACTCGGGAAACCTGAGTGCCTGCGTGACGTCCAGAAGTTGGCCAGGCGAGTCGCGGCTCTCAGTCGCTTCACTCCCTGGCTCGGTGAGAAGGCAATGCCCCTCTACCGCCTGATGCGCAAGAACCCCATGTTCCAATGGGACGCGGAGGCGGACAACGCACTCAAAGCACTCAAAGAAGTGCTACTCGCGGCTCCACTCCTCGCCGCCCCAATCGACAAAGAGCTAATGCTCGTCTATGTGGCAGCCTCCACTCGAGTCGTCAGTGCTGTGATGGTCGTCAAATGGCTAGAGGAGGGAAAGGAGCGCCCTGTGCATCGCCCTGTCTACTACATCAGCGAAGTCCTGACGGACTCAAGACATCGCTACCCGTAGTACCAGAAACTGGTATACGCGGTATTCCGAGCTCAACGATGGCTCCCCCAATACTTCCAGGAGCATCCAATCACGACCGTCTCCTCCGCACCACTGTAGGACATAATACGCAATCATGAGGCAACTGGGCGAGTCGCCAAGTGGGTCGTCAAAATCGGCATCCACAACATCAAATACGAGCCCCGCAAAGCGATCAAGTCGCAAGCCCTGGCTGATTTCCTCGCAGACCGGAAGAAGCACAGCAGCCGGAGAAGCTCCCATACCTCCACTACTAGTCGCTCCACTTCAACGGGTCCAAGAACGCCGACGGCTTTAGGGCCAGGGTCATACTAACCTCCCCCAAGGGAGACAAGCTCCGCTACGTGCTCCACCTCAACTTCAAGCCCTGCACCAACAACATGGCAAAGTATGAGGCCCTCCTTCACGGCATGTGGGCCGCCAAGGAGACGAACATCAACCGCCTACGGTGCTACGGCAACTCCGACCTAGTCGCCAGCCAAGTCGCTGGGACCTACGATGTTGTTTCCCCGACAATGATAGCATACCGCCAAGCGGTAGACCAGCTAGGAGGACACTTCGACGGTTACTCAGTCGAGTGGATCGACAAGCGAAAGAATGAGGAGGCAGACGCCCTCTCCCGCATCAGGTCGGCTCGGCAAATGCCACCCGCAGGCGTCTTCCTCGACATAATCCACAAGCCCTCGGTCTCCCCTGAAGGAGATCGACGTCGGGATACCACTAAAACCCGAGCCGGCCCTAGTTGCCATGATTGTGAAGCCCAGCGACTGGATTGCACCATATGTCGCCTTCCTCGAGCACAAGATCCTCCCAAGCAACGAGATGGAAGCGTGAATGATCGTGCGCTGCAAATCATTTGTCGTCATCAACGGCGAGCTCCACAAACGCAGCGTGATTGGCGTGTTCTAGCGCTGCGTACAGCCAGAAGGACGCAAGATCCTCCAGGACATCCACGCCGGTGACTGCGGCCATCACGCCAGCGCCAAGTCGCTGGTCGCCAAGGCCATGTGGCATGGCTTCTACTGGCTCACCGTGCATGCCGACGCCACCGACATCATCCAATGATGTGTCGGGTGCCAGAAGTACGCCAACTAGACGCATCTCCCTGGTTCGGCACTCAAGACCATCCCCATCACCTGGCTATTCCCCGTATGGGGCATGGACATGGTCGACCCGGTCAAGAAGGCCCCATCCGGCTTCACCCACCTCCTGGTCATGGTTGACAAGTTCACCAAATGGGTCAAAGCCAAGCCGATCCAAAAGTGTGATGGCAAGACGGCCACCAAGTTGCTCCGCAAGCTCATCTACCAGTACGGCTACCCGCACAACATCATAACGGACAACGACACCAACTTCGCCAAGGGCGCCATGGCAGAATTCTGCAACGAACATAGCACACGACTTGACCTCGCCTCAGTCGCCCACCCAGAGTCGAACGACCAAGCAGAATGTGCCAATTAGAGTGTCCTCCATGGGATCAAGTCGTGACTCCAAGTGCCCCTCGAGCGAACCCCAGGATGATGGGTCGAAGAGCTCCCCTCCGTATTATGGGGGATCCGCACCTCCGTCAACCGTTCCACGGGGTTCACGCCCTTCTTCATGGTATATGGCGCCGAAGCCGTAATGCCAACCGACATGGAGCACGACTCACCTCGAGTCGCCAACTACATTGAGGCGACAAACGAGATCGCCCACCAAGACAGCATCGACCAGCTCGACGAGGCACGAGACCTGGCTCGCTCCCACACCGCCATCTACCAGCAGGGACTCCGCCGCTACCACAGCCGCCGAGTCCGGACCCGCACCTTCCAGGAGGGTGACTTGGTCCTACGATTGACCCAGGACAAGAAGGGCATGCACAAGCTCTCCCCCCATGGGAGGGGCCATTCGCCATAGGGCACGTCCTCGGTAACAATGCCTACTACCTCAACGACATACGGGGCAATGGCCAGCTTGAGGTCGGGAGGCCATGGAATGTAAACCTCCTCCAAAAGTTCTATACATAGAACTCAAACTTGTACTCAGATGATATATAATGAAATTCATTCGGATCGCACAAATTGTGTCTACTCGCCATACTCTTGTGCCACTCGCACTCGTACATTCAGCAATATGCTACCTATGGAAGTCAACCCTTGGCCGAGCAACCGGCACGGCTAAGTAGTGCGACCCAATGGCACCAAAAATGTTCAGACTTTGTGTCGTCCATGAACACGCTAACCCAGAGCCACCATCGGAGTTGCCCTGCTCGACTGGCCCACCGGGCCAAGACGACCGTAGGGTGACACACTTAAGGTTCCAAGTTGTTTTAAGTAGATATGGAATGTGCGTTGGAGACCGAATGTTGTTCGGAGTCTCGGAATGGATCCGGGACATCACGAGGAGATCCGGAATTGTCCGGAGAATAAGATTCATATATTGGGGATCATTTTCTGAGTTAGGAAATGTTCTGGGGTATTTGTATGAGGATTCTAGAAGGTTTCGGAATGTTCCGGAAGGTTCTAGAAGATTTCTTGGAGTTTGCTTGAAAATCAAGATAGGGATCAAGGAGTCCTGGTGGGTCAAGACAAGGAGTCATGGGGGAGGAGGACTCCTCCCCCCCTCCCCAATCCGCCGGCCCAAGGAGGTGGGGAGTCCTACTAGGACTCCTCCTCCCCAGGCGCCCTCCCTCCTTTAAATAGAAGGGGGAGGCGCCACCCCTTGCCCCTCCTCCATAACTCCCAATCTCTGCCGCCTCTCTCCTCCTCTTTCCTTCTGCACAGGCATAGGCGAAGCCCTGCAGAATTCTCTACTCCACCACCACCACCACGCCGCCGTGCTGCTGTGATTCCGTGGAGAAGATCTACTACCTCCGTTGCTCGCTGGAACAAGGACAGGAAGGTCTACTTCGACTCTGCACGTGTGACCGACTACGGAAGCGCTGCCGAAACGCGGCGCCGGAAGGATCGTCCACTTGACCGACTGCGGAAGCGCTGCCGGAACGCAACGCCGGAAGGATCTTCCACACGATCTTGAGATCGGCAAGTGATCGACTACATCAACCACGAGATCTAATCTCGTTAACGCTTTCGGATCTACGAGGGTTAGTTCCTATCTATCTCGTTGCACATGTCTAATAGATTAGATCTTGGCTTTTATCTAGATTAGATCTGGGTTTTGTTCGTTCTTGCGGTAGAATTTTTTTGTTTTCCATGCTACGAACCCATCAGTGGTATCAGAGCCGTATCTATGCGTAGATCTGTTGCACGAGTAGAACACAATGTTTTTGTGGGCGTTGATGCTTTTGTTATCAGTGTCTTAGCGTGTACTTTGCATCTTGCGGCATGGTGGGATGAAGAGGCTCGGGCTAACATTACATGTCATCGCACATGAGACTTGCTCCCTGCTTGACGTGCAACTTGCTTTGCACAAGTGGCTTTGCGGGTGTCTATCTCTCCCACCATAGTTAAGATTCAATTTACAATGAGCATCTGACAACACTTGTATCAACGTTGTGGTTCTTGTTCGTAGGTAAGATCGGTCTTATGCGAAAGCCCCAAACCAAGTAAAACATGCAAAGAAAATTAGAGGCGTCTAACTTGTTTTTGCAGGGGTTTTGTGATGTGATATGGCCATCATGTGATTGTGATTGTATTTGATGTATGCAATGATCCTTATTGTAATATGGCAACCGGCAGGAGCCTAATGGTTGTCTTTAATTCTGTTAAGACCTGCGTGTCTATTCATCTTGTAATAGCTTTGTTCCAAGTAGTTGTAATAGTTGCTGGTGATGATGGACAACCATGAAGCGGCGCCACTGACCTTGACGCAATGCTGGTGATGATGGAGATCATGTTCGTGCTTTGGAGATGGAGATCAAAGGCGCAAGAAGAAAAGGCCATATCATATCACACTAATTATGAATTACCTGTGATGTTAATCCTTTATGCATCTTGTATTGCTTAGATCGCGACGGTAGCATTATAAGATGATCCCTCTCACTAAATATCAAGTAATAAAGTGTTCACCCTTAGTTGGCACCGTTGCTAAGACTCGTCGTTTCGAAGCATCTCGTGATGATCGGATGTGATAGATTCTACGTGTGCATACAACGGGTGCAAGCCAGATTTGCACATGCGGAAACTAAGGTTATCTTGACGAGCCTAGCATGTACAGACATGGTCTCAGAACACGGAATACCAAAAGGTAGAGCATGAGTCATATAAATGATATGATGAACATGAAGATTGTTCGCCGATGAAACTACATCTTCTCTCGTGAAGATCGGACTTGGTGTAGTGGACTTGGTTCATGTAATCACTAAAACAATGTGAGGGATGTTGTTTTGAGTGGGAGTTCACCTAGTTGGTTTAAGAATTAAATTTGAACTCAATTTATCATAAACTTAGCCTAAACTACTTGCAAATTGTTGTAGATTATGGCGACCCCCTCCATCAATTTCAATGCGTTCCTAGAGAAAGAAAAGCTTAAGAACAATGGAAGCAATTTCACGGACTGGTTCCATGGACTGAAGATCGTCCTCAGGGCTGGTCAGTTGACCTATGTGCTCGAAGCACCGCTAGGTGACCCACCTGCAGATGATGCCACCGATGACGTAAAGAATGTTTACGCCACTCGGAAAAATCATTACTCCACAGTTCAGTGTGCCATCCTGTACGGTTTAGAAGCGGAGCTCCAAAAGTGTTTTGAGCACCACGACCCGTTCGAGATAATTAAGGAGCTCAGGCTAATTTTTGAGACTCGCGCGCCCATGGAGAGCTATGAGGCCTCCGAAAAGTTCTTTAACTGTAAGATGGAAGAGGGAAGCTCCGTTAGCGAGCACGTGCTCACCATGTCTGGGTACGCAAACAAGCTCCAAGAGTTGGGAATATCGATTCCTAATGAATTGGGGATTCACCGTCTCCTTCAATCACTGCCACCAAGTTACAAGAACTTTGTGATGAACTACAACATGCACTGCATGAACAAGACGTTGCCTGAACTATCGTCCATGCTGAAAACTACTGAAGTGGAGATCAAGAAGGAGCACCAAGTGTTGATGGTCAATAAGACCACCAATTTCAAGAGACAGGGCAAGCCTAGGAACAAGGGCAACTTCAAGAAGGACGGCAAGAAAGCTGCCGCACCTGCTAAGAAGCCCAAGGCTGGTCCTAAGCCTGAAACTGAGTGCTTCTACTGCAAGGGTGCTGGTCACTGGAAGCGTAACTGCCCCAAATACCTGGCGGATCTGAAGAACGGCAACATCAAGAAGAAAGGTATATTTGATATATGTGTTATAGATGTGTATCTTACTAGTAATCGTAGTAGTGCCTGGGTATTTGATATTGGTTCGGTTGCTCATATTTGTAACTCGAAACAGGAGCTGCAGAATAAACGAAGACTGGCAAGAGACGAGGTGACAATGCGCGTTGAAAATGGCTCCAAGGTTGATGTGATCGCCGTCGGCACTCTCCCTCTACATCTACCTTCGGGATTAGTTTTAAATTTGAATAATTGTTATTTGGTGCCTGCGTTAAGCATGAACATTATATCTGGATTCTGTTTATTGCGAGACGGTTACTCTTTTAAGTCCGAGAATAAAGGTTGTTCGATTTATATGAGTAATATCTTTTATGGTAATGCACCTGAGATGAATGGTTTATTCTTACTGAATCTCGATAGTAGTGATACACATGTTCACAACATAGATGCTAAACGAATAAAATTGAATGATAATTCTACATACATGTGGCACTGTCGTCTTTGTCACATTGGAGTGAAGCGTATGAAGAAACTCCATTCTGATGGACTTATTGAATCACTTGATTTTGAATCACTTGAAAGATGTGAAGCATGTCTAATGGGAAAAATGACTAAGACTCCATTCTCTGGTACAATGGAGCGAGCTACAGACTTATTGGAAATAATACATACCGATGTGTGCGGACCAATGAGTGTAGCATCGCGTGGTGGATATCGTTATGTTCTCACTTTCACGGATGACTTAAGTAGATATGGGTATGTCTACTTTATGAAACATAAGTCCGAAACTTTCGAGAAGTTTAAGGAATTTCAAAGTAAAGTGGAAAATCATCGTAACAAGAAGATTAAATTTTTGTGTTCTGACCGCGGAGGTGAATATCTGAGTTATGAGTTTGGCATGCATTTAAAGAAATGTGGAATACTTTCGCAGTTGACACCGCCGGGAACACCACAGCGTAATGGTGTGTCCGAACGTCGTAATCGAACTCTCTTAGATATGGTTCGGTCTATGATGTCTCTTACAGATTTACCACTATCGTTTTGGGGCTATGCATTAGAGACAGCCGCATTCACTTTAAATAGGGCACCATCTAAATCCGTTGAAACGACACCGTACGAATTGTGGTTTGGTAAGAAACCTAAGTTGTCGTTCCTTAAAGTTTGGGGTTGCGAAGCATATGTAAAGAAGTTACAACCTGATAAGCTAGAACCCAAAGCGGAGAAATGCGTCTTCATAGGATACCCTAAAGAAACAATTGGGTATACCTTCTATCATAGATCCGAAGGCAAAGTTTTCGTTGCAAAGAATGGATCCTTTCTTGAGAAGGAGTTTCTCTCAAAGGAGGTGACTGGAAGGAAAGTAGAACTCGATGAGGTTATTGAACCTTCTCTCGGATTTGAGAGTAGCGCAGCATCGGAAGATGTTTTTGTGTCGCCTGCACCAATTGAAGAGGAAGCTAATGATAATGATCGTGAAACTTCAAACGAAGTTACTACTAAACCTCGTAGGTCAACGAGGGTTCGTACCACTCCTGATTGGTATGACTCTGCCTTGAACATCATGTTGGTGGACAACGCTGATGATCCTGCGACGTATGAAGAAGCTATGGTGAGCCCAGATTCCGACAAATGGCTAGAAGCCATGAAATCCGAAATGGGATCCATGTACGAAAACCAAGTGTGGACTTTGGTGGACTTACCGGATGGCCGTAAGGCTGTCGAGAACAAATGGATTTTCAAGAGAAAAACAGATGCTGATGGTAATGTTACCGTCTATAAAGCTCGACTTGTCGCGAAAGGGTTCCGACAAATTCAAGGAGTTGACTATGATGAGACTTTCTCACCAGTAGCGAAGCTAAAGTCTGTGAGGATTTTGTTAGCAATTGCTGCACATTTTGATTATGAGATTTGGCAGATGGATGTCAAAATGGCGTTCCTTAATGGTGACATTGAGGAAGAGTTGTATATGGTACAACCCAAGGGTTTTGTCGATCCTAAAGATGCTGACAAGGTATGCAAGCTTCAGCGCTCCATTTATGGACTGAAGCAAGCATCCCGGAGTTGGAATCAACGTTTTGATAAAGTAATCAAAAACTTTGGGTTTATACAAACTTATGGAGAAGCTTGTATTTACAAGAAAGTGAGTGGGAGCTCTGTAGCATTCCTAGTACTATATGTAGATGACATATTGTTGATTGGGAATGATATAGAACTTCGTAGTAGCGTCAAAACCTATTTGAATAATAGTTTTTCAATGAAGGATCTTGGCGAAGCGGCATATATTCTAGGCATCAAGATTTACAGAGATAGATCAAGACGCCTAATAGCGCTTTCACAAAGTACATACTTGGACAAAGTTCTAAAGAAGTTTAGAATGGAAGATAGCAAGAAAGGGTTCGTGCCCATGTTGTCAGGTAAGATCTTGAGTAAGACTCAAAGTCCAGCTACGGCAGAAGATAGAGTGAAAATGAATAATATTCCCTATGCCTCGGCCATAGGTTCTATCATGTATGCCATGCTGTGTACAAGACCGGATATAGCACATGTTGTTAGTTTGACTAGCAGATATCAAAGTGATCCTGGAATGGAGCACTGGACAGCGGTCAAGAATATCCTAAAGTACCTAAATAGGACTAAGGATATGGTTCTTTCTTATGGAGGTGATGAACAACTTGTTGTAAACAGTTACACCGATGCTAGTTGGAACACCGATCCGGATGACTCGAAGTCACAGTCGGGATACGTATTTATTTTGAATGGTGCTGCAGTGAGCTGGAGGAGTGCGAAGCAAAGCGTTGTGGCGAAATCTTCAACTGAATCGGAATACATAGATGCTTCGGAGGCTGCACAAGAAGCCGTTTGGATGAAGGAATTCATTACTGAACTTAGCATGGTTCCCAGTGCGTTGGACCCGATGGCCATCTACTGTGACAACACAGGTGCCATAGCTAATGCACAGGAGCCAAGGTCACATAGCAAGCTGAAGCACATCAAGCTACGTTTCCACGCTATTCGCGAGTATGTCCGAGATGGTAACATAAAGATTTGCAAAGTACACACTGATCTGAATGTGGCAGATCCGTTGACTAAACCTCTCCCTAGGGCAAAGCATGACCAACACCAGAACGCCATGGGTGTTCGGTATATTACCATGTAATCTAGATTATCGACTCTAGCGCAAGTGGGAGACTGTTAGAGATATGCCCAAGAGGCAATAATAAAAGTGGTTATTGTTATATCTTTGTGTTTGTGATGAATGTTTACATCCCATGCTATAATTGTATTATAAGGAAACACTAATACATGTGTGTTTTGTAAACGTAAGAGAGTCCCTAGTAAGCCTCTTGTTGAACTAGCTTGTTGATTAATTGATGATCATGGTTTCCTGATCATGGACATTAGGATGTGATTAATAACAAGGTTATATCATTAGGAGAATGATGTGATGGACACACACCCATAGTAAGCGTAGCATAAGATCAAGTCATTAAGTTCGTATTGCTGTAAGCTTTTAAATGCATAGTAACCTAATCCTTTGACCATGAGGTTGTGTTAATCACCATCACCGGATGGGTACTTTGATGACATCAAACACCGCTTCGTAACTGGGTGGTCATAAAGGTGTCATTGGGTATTCTGAAAGTATGTGTTGAAGCGCATGGACCAAGATTGGGATTTGTCCATCCATATGACGGATAGATATGCTCTGGGCCCTCTCGGTGGAATGTCATCTAGTTAGCTTGCAAGCATGTGACTGCGTCACAAGGGATGACATATCACGGAGCGAGTAAAGAGTACTTATCAGTAACGAGGTAGAACTAGGTATGGAGATGCTGACGATCAAACCTCGGATAAGTATAGTATCGCGTGACAAAGGGAATTGGTTTCGTATGTAAATGGTTCAATCGATCACGAAGTCATCGTTGAGTATGTGGGAGCCATTATGGATCTCCAGGTCCCGCTGATGGTTATTGATAGGAGATGTGTCTCTGTCATGTCTACATATTCACGAACCGTAGGGTGACACACTTAAGGTTCCAAGTTGTTTTAAGTAGATATGGAATGTGCGTTGGAGACCGAATGTTGTTCGGAGTCTCGGAATGGATCCGGGACATCACGAGGAGATCCGGAATTGTCCGGAGAATAAGATTCATATATTGGGGATCATTTTCTGAGTTAGGAAATGTTCTGGGGTATTTGTATGAGGATTCTAGAAGGTTTCGGAATGTTCCGGAAGGTTCTAGAAGATTTCTTGGAGTTTGCTTGAAAATCAAGATAGGGATCAAGGAGTCCTGGTGGGTCAAGACAAGGAGTCATGGGGGAGGAGGACTCCTCCCCCCTCCCCAATCCGCCGGCCCAAGGAGGTGGGGAGTCCTACTAGGACTCCCCCTCCCCAGGCGCCCTCCCTCCTTTAAATAGAAGGGGGAGGCGCCACCCCTTGCCCCTCCTCCATAACTCCCAATCTCTGCCGCCTCTCTCCTCCTCCTTTCTTCTGCATAGGCATAGGCGTAGCCCTGCAGAATTCTCTACTCCACCACCACCATGCCGTCGTGCTGCTGTGATTCCGTGGAGAAGATCTACTACCTCCGCACCTCGCTGGAACGAGGAGAGGAAGGTCTGGTTCGACTCCGCACGTGTGACCGACTGCGGAAGCGCTGCCAAAACGCGGCGCCGGAAGGATCATCCACTTGACCGACTGCGGAAGCGCTGCCGGAACGCAACGCCGGAAGGATCGTCCACACGATCTTGAGATCGGCAAGTGATCGACTACATCAACCACGAGATCTTATCTCGTTAACGCTTTCGGATCTACGAGGGTTAGTTCTTATCTATCTCGTTGCACATGTCTAATAGATTAGATCTTGGCTTTTATCTAGATTAGATCTGGGTTTTGTTCGTTCTTGCGGTAGAATTTTTTTGTTTTCCATGCTACGAACCCATCAGTCCCGGCTCGGGGTCGCCTGGCGCCACAACCGTCTCCTGGTATGGCAGTAAGTCCCCCATCGCCAGCACCCGATCAGCGAAGGGGGCAGTCTTGGCGGTCAGCCTCAACACCTCAGACATCTCCACCGCGCCAGTCGCCGAATGGTAGCCGCTGGTGATGTCGTCGAGGTCAAAGTCGTCAGGAAAATGCGCGAGTCCTAGGCTCAACGCCATGGTGGCCCTGCGCCTGAAAGCCGAACGTGCCATCCATTCTACAACGGCGGGTACCTCTTCTAGATAGCGCCATACTTCAGTGAGCCCCCAGGTATAACCTCGGTGGGGGACATCCCTTGAAGAACCGCCTGGACGCACAACGACGAGGCGGTGGCCGCGTTCACCACCGCGGTCACACACTGCGAGGCGTTGAAGGTCTGCACCACTGGATCGTTTTGCCCTATCACATCATCAGCGTCAGACATTAGTGCCACTATGGACTCACCCACTCGGGGACTCCGTGCACATATCAAAGGGAAGAGCAACGACTCACCAAGGAGCTTCCGGCAGTTCTCGGTCACGTGCTTCTCCAAGGCAGCAAGATCGCTCTTCAGCCCAAGGATGATTGAGTTTGCAGCCTTCCGTTCCTCCTTAGCCGCAGCGACTGCGGCCTTGGCCCTATCCTCAGAAGAGATCACGGCCGCCTTCGCCTCCTCCAATTCCTTCACCAGCGAATCGATACGCCCATTCTCCATGTCCAGTTCCTCAACCGGAACGTACCCTTCTCGGGCCTTGGCAATGGCAGCCGGAAGACCATCTGAAAGGAATGGCAACAACAGTCAGCCTACCGTAAACACCAGCAACTCGCAATCGCCAAACAAAACAAGTACTCACCGGCAGTCTCCTGTGGTCGCCGGTTAGCCTCCTGTGCCACACTCAGATCACGCTCCAGACGCTCCTTTGCGGCCTGCTGATCAGTTGATTCCCTCTACAAGCCCTACAAGCAGAATGAACAATTAGCAACTACAAAAACACAAATGTAGTGCCTAGCCGCTGAAATTCAGCGATTAGGCACTCGGGGACTTGTGACTACAAGAAATTCAGTGCCTAGCCGCTGAAATTCAGCGACCAGGCACTCGGGGGCTGGCGACTAGAAGAAATTCAGTGCCTAGCCGCTGAAATTCAGCGACTAGACACTCGGGGACTGGCGACTAGAAGAAACTCAGAGCCTAGCCGCTGATTTTAAGCGACTAGACACTCGGGGACTAGACGTACCTGAATGGCGGCACCAAGCATACTGTGAAGTCCACTAGCGTCTGTTGAAGGGACCACGAAGGAGGTACGCCCGCAACGAGGTCCAACGTCCTCATCAACGATCTCCGGCATCTGCGAAGACTGGTTGTCCGCCACGATCGGAAAACCCCTCGCCATGAAGCGCGGGAACGACGCGGACGCCCTAGCCGAGGCACTGGTTGCTGGAGCCGGCGGTTCTGTCATCGGAGCCCCCTCAGCTGGCTCTGACTGAGTGGCCGCCACCTCTTCGCCGCCAGTGGCAGGGTCACTCCCCTTGGTGTTGTCTTTTGCTGCAGCCTCGTCACGCTCACCCTTCTACTTCTTCGCGCCCTCAGCAGGCGCAACTTCCGTAGCAGGCTTCCTCTTCTTAGGGGGATCGCCTTCCCCCGTGGTGACAGCCGGCGGAATTTTAGCCACTAAGGTGTGACCTATCTTCTTAGCGCCGGACCTGCAAAACCTCCAAAGTCAGCAAAGAAATCATACAAAAAATTGCCTAAGAATTGGAAAGGAAAACTCGCGACTCACTTGGTGATAGGAAGAACACGTAACCCTGTGCTGATGTGGGCAGGCTTGTCTAGCTCCGGGCCCAGCTTGCACGTGAGGCCTTTCTCGAAGACATCCGAAGCCCATGATACCGCGAGTTTCTTTGACGATGAAGCCGCGGTCACGGGAATATCTGGCTCGGAAGACGCGGCCGCCCTAGAAGGTTGTGCAGACCTCGACGCCGCAGCTTCAGTCGCCTCCCGCTCTGACGCCACCGAAGTTGTCGGCGCGATCGCCGCGGGCGGAACTTCCACTGCTGCTTCTGCATCTTCAGCCTCCGATCCCATCATCGGAGTCGCACCCTCCGGGATCTCGTGTGAAGTTTCGGTCACATCGTCGTCAGATTCATTGTCCGACTCGAACACCACTGCCGATTTGGATGGTGAAGCTGGCTTCGAAGCCGGCTTCTTCGCGGGCGACTTCGGTTCGCGTGCGGGTTTCACTAGCGTGGCCGTTCGCCGTGAGTTGTGCTCTTGCAAGATTTCGTCGTCTTCATCGTGCTCTTCAAGACTACGCTCGCCTGAACTCGCATTGCTTCTGCATACGAGTCTTACGAGCCGCGGGCGCTGGGGGAGGAACCTCCCTCTCTTCCTCTTCGTCCTCAAAGGATTCTCCTATGGCACCTTCCTCGAGCTCCCGGGGGACCTCTTCGTCAAGTGGGGGGAGCCAGCCCTCGAGAACCTGGAACAACTGAGAGTGGCCATGAATAAGCATCAAATCATGCGGCTGCAAATTGCACCACGGGAATCACGACTGAAGATAAATTCGGAGAGAGAGACTTACCGTAGGAGCTTCATTCTTCACAGACACGTACGTGGCGAGCCCGGCCGACGTGGTTGTAAATTCCTCATCGGTAATCTTCTTCAAGGTGGCCTTGTAATCTGCAGCATCCCACGACTCCTTGCTGGTCCGGGAAGGATCGTTTCTCCTGCTGTACTCGTACATCCAGTGCGGCCGGGTCGCCAATGGGACCAGGCGCCGCCCGAACCAGCAGTTGTACAGGTTGATCGAGGACAGCCCTTGGTCCTTCAACTTCTGTATCTGGTCCATCATCTCCGCGACGGCCATCCTCTGATCGTCGGGGAGCTTGTCCGTTGCCACCCGAACGGGCTCGCTTCTCTCCGCGACAAATTCGGGCAACGCCACTTTGCCGGAAGGGGTGGACTCCTTCACATAGAACCAGCTCTTCTTCCATTCGCTCGAGGCCTTCTTCGGCAATAGGAGCTTGACAAAATTGACCTTCGTCTTCAACTGAAATGTGACGCCTCCGGCCGCCAAGATCAGGCCGCCGGACCCTTCACGCCCGATGCGGCCGTGGAACCGCTCCAACCATAGCGGGAAGTACGGCCTGCAGCCGAGGTAGCATTCACAGAAGGCGACGAAGATTGCCAGCTGTTCGATGCTGTGCTGGCCCAGATCCGATGGCTTGATCGCGTAATATGCGCAGAACCGCCGGAAGAACAACGAGGTGGGGAACCCTAAGCCCCTCTCCAAATGGCTTGGGAAGCAGATGAACTCGCCAGCACGTGGCTTCGGTTCGACCTCGGAAGACGCGGGGATCCGCCAATTCCCCTTACAGAGGACCCCGGCGTCCTCAAAGGACTTGAGTTGCGCCGCAGTGCACCTGGATTTCCCCACGGACCTTTTGGAGGCGCCATCAGGAAGGAAGCAGGGTCGCTTGGTCTGGAGAGTCTGGATCAAGGGAAGACAGAGAGAATGGATGTGCAAGGATGAAGAATGTAGGGAAGGGTCTACAGGATTGATCCGTCACTCCCCTTATAAGGAAGCGTTGCCCGCCGATTTCGGGATAGCCGTTACCCGCGGTAATTACGCCGAAGTTATCGTTGGATTACCCAATGGATAGTTTGACCAAGCTGACGGTCCAACTCCTTCACTCGACTCGCCTGCAACTATGCCCTGTCTGGTCGACGGGGCGGCGACTCGATGGTGATTGCATTCGCCAAAGCTATGACTAGAAACCTGGTGGAAAGTTTCCTTGGTTTCAACAGAGTCCATCGCCGATTCGACTGGGCGTCCAAATTTGACTCGCCTATTCCGACTGCCAAATGAACACCTGCGGAATCAACGATGGCCTCGGGGACTACTGATGGGGATATGCCGAATGGGGTATGCCTAGAAGGACGTTTCGATTGGGCCAAAAGCCGCGAGATGGCCTGCAGGACGGCGACTGGAATGCGACTAAGGAGAAGGCCTGGCGATTGGAGACTGAAGGCCTAGAAGCCTACGTGAAGCCCAGTCGGATTAGGTCAAAGCCTCCAAGTCCATATCCTGCTCGGTTGTAAACTGTAAACCCTAGCGAGGTGGCCCCTATATAAGCCTCCCTAGGGTACTCTGAGGACTTACGTTCCGTCATACACCCCTTAAAGCGACTCGCTGCTTAGACACCGAACTCGCCACCCCTGTAACTCGCTCTCCATCAATCTAATCTAGCAGGAGTAGGTCTTTACCCTCCGAGGAATCGAACCCATGTGCATCCGTCTCATCTCGCACCGCAGATGACCATCAGCTCTCGCCCCGATTCTATCAATCGCTGTCTATGGCAGCGACTGGCATGGCCATTTCCACGACGGCTGCAGCGAGGACCGTCTCAGTGCGCTTCCCGATGACGTTCTGGTCCACATCCTTCTCAAGCTCGCTGGAGTCGCCATCGCCGCACGGACCAGCGTCCTCTCCACTCGCTGGCGCCGCCTCTGGAGGCTGCTCCCGGTGCTCCGCTTCCCCTACCCCAGTAACCCCCAACGCGTACACCTTGCCCTCGAATCCCATGAAGCGCCGGTCCTCCGCTGCCTCAAAGTAAGCGTCCTGGACGGCACCCCCGATTCCATGGCGCCCTGGCTTCTCATCGCCGCGCGCCGCCTCTCCGGCCGTCTACACCTCAACAACAGTGTGATACAGAACGGACCGGAGGACACGGCCGGTGAAAGAGGCGCCTTTGAGCTGCCCTGCTTCGAGAACGCCACCAAGATCTGGCTCGACCTAGGGCCTCCTGGGGTCTCCATGCCACCTTCCGGTGTATTCGCCAAGCTCACGCATCTCCGCCTGATCCGTGTCCATCTACATGGTATGTGCAGGCTTGGTGAAGCTGTATCCTCACCACGGTGTCCGGCTTTACGCGGACTCACCGTCCATCAAGCCTGGGGTGTAGGCAACTTTACAATCCACTCGGATTCTCTCCGAGAAATTGAGCTATGGCATCTGCATGACTTGCAACAGCTAACTGTTACGGCACCAGCGCTCATACTGTTAAATGTGAAGTCCTGCTTTGTTAAAGGTTACAGTAATAATCAACCTCTTGCAAACATCTCCGCCCCTCAGCTAGGGTCACTCGATTGGTGGGATCTTTATGATCCAAGATTCACCAAGTTTGGCAACATAGAAGATCTAAAGTGGCTGCACACGTGCCCTTTTCTTGTGTATGGACAGCATGCAGATAATAGCGATTGTGTGGGGCTTCTACAGTGCTTTGAGCGCATCTGGAGTTTGAGAGTGATGCTTGTCTATCTTCAGGTGAGTTCATTTCTATGTGAGTTATGTCTTTATTTCGTAAACAAGGATTCCAAATTAAGGAATTAGTGATAGGGAGACAACAAAATTCTAACTCATTTTTTTGTTGATCAAGTCCCTGAAACATGGCTTAGTACACCTGGTCAGTTGTCCTTCGCAGTGACTTGCCAAAACGTCTTATATTTCGGAACAGAGGAAGTATTTTTTTATCCTATAAGATGGTGTTACCTTTTTCTAGCTTTAAGTAGTTACTGTTGATTTTACAAACCACTATACTGCGCTAATATATTGGTTATTCAAGGGAGCACATGGGCTCGGACTCGCTAGCAAAAAAGCAACCATTTGTTATATGTTATTGACTATGTAAACAAGATTCTCAGGCCCTTTCCATTTTTTATTATTCTTTTTGTGACTTCGCATGGATTTACACCAAGACATTACTTACCATCAGACTTATCCATTGTTTTGTCTTCACATGAATCTAAAACAGGACATTGCTAACAAACAGTACTTGATGGAAAACATTACAAGGCTCCCGAACATTAAACACTTTGCCTTGACTATAAAGCCAGAAGGACATTCCTTTGGAGCCAGTGTGTTTCATGTTCTCAAGATGTGTACTCGTGTGAGAGAGCTGGGACTTGCACTTGATATAACTAGCAGCCCCGAGGTAATACTACCCTTACTATATTTGTCTGATACCTGGTATGCATTCATATTTCTTCCCATACCTAGGTTTGAGGTAATAACGGCTTATGTATCTGTCAATCACAATGCATGTTACTCTAGGAGTCTAGGTGTTGGTAACTTGGTAATATGCTTCATTTTTTAAAGATGGTTAGTCTGTTGGGAATGAGCAAAATTATCAGGCAACACATGATTCACAATTTTGTTTCCATCAAGAAAAAGTAATAACTCCTTCGCTTTGTCTTCTCTTCAAGACCGATCTTAGGAGACCTCTCTCTCTCAGTCTGTTGGGAATGAGCAAATTTATCAGGCAACACATGATTCACGATTTTGTTTCCATCAAGAAAAAGTAATAACTCCTTCGCTTTGTCTTCTCTTCAATACCGATCTTAGGAGACCTCTCTCTCTCTCCCTCCCTCCCCCTCCCCTCCCCCCCCCCCCCCCCCCCCCCCCCCCCCCCCCCCCCCCTAAATAGACATCTAGTGTAACATAACAGAGTAGTTCATAGAGTTGGCACATCCGGTTTATTTTCAACGGATACACAGAGAAGGTGAAAAAATGAGGAATCAAACGTATGCGATATTTTGTAGTGCTCTCACAGTGATACTGCTTCAGCCCGTGATGGGATCCTGGCCTTTTTGATGGAACTTGATCGCGCACTTCATAATGTATAGTCAATCCTCAACCTGCATGGCTTTCCCTCACAAAAAAAGAAGTCCACTAGAGCTGGAGATATCTGTAAGCATTTGTGTGTATGAACAGTCAACCTCACGAAAGTGCAATCCAGATATGTTACTGCAAAAATGTTTTGTGGGTGGGTGATCTGCAAATAGAGGTGCATCGATGCAATGCGCTTGTGCTTCCATGAAAACGTATGCTTCAGTAGGTTGTTTGTGCTGTGATCTCCATAACCATGGTATCTGATAGGCAGAGGAAGGATGTCTGTAGAACCAAGATAAGGATTTACTGATGTACCCGAGGTAGCACCATTGTAGTGACGTGGTGCTGCTGAAGCCATGTACTGATATCATGATCTGCAGGCCTGAGTACAGTTGAGAATAAGATAAAAATAATAACAGAAATAGTTTGCTTGTTAAATAACAGTACAATATATATTGAAATACCTTGTGTCTGCTGTTGAATTTGGGCACCTGACACCTAAGGCCATTATATGCATGGGGCATCCACAACGCTGCATGCTGCCTTGACCGGTAGAGGGTTGGAAATGCTCCACCTTGTCACTGCCCTACGTTGAATTTGGGCACCTGACATCTTCATTGTTGCTCATTTATGCAGTTCACCAAGCTCTTCTCAGCTCAGATAGCTAATAATCAAATTCCCATGGAAACGTATCCTGTGAGAAAGTGCTCTTCCACAAAATGCTTAATGAAGAAAGCAACTCTGGACTTTAATTTGAAAATCTTAATCTAAAAAGAATTCAGCTATCACTATATGTATGTCATATTAATATAAATGGCCTGTACTATATTAACCAAATGTAGTACTCCCTCCGTTCGAAATTAACCGACTCATATTTGTCTAGATTTACATGTATCTACACACTAAAATGCGTTTAGATACATGCGAATCTAGACAAATAGGAGTCAGTTATTTTCAGACGGAGGGAGTAGTTAGTTTAGAAATCAACAAACCTTGCAATATAGCATGTACATCTTGTGCTATCGGGAGTTCAGTAAAGCGATAGCAATTTATTCAAGTAAGCATGTAACATTATAGTTTAGCACTCATTCAGTGAATCCTGAATATGTTAACTCTACTATAGCAAAACGTACATAGGCATCCTCTCTGAAGTTCCTTTGCTCTATTTCAGGAAGCATGTGAATAAAATATTCCTTTTCAACTACTTAAACGTGGATGTGATGGTAGCGGTAGTTCTGAATTTTGTGTATTTAGCAGCAGTTATAGAAGATGGTGGTAGTTTAGAATCAGACTGATGAGTATAAAGCACTATATAGTGATTAATACCCATGAAGCAATGCACTGCTCTATCTATTTAATTGTCATATACATATTTGATAATTAGGAAATTATGTAAACAACCACAGGTACACAGGAGATGTCATCAACTGTCAAACGCTTGGAAATATAAGCAGAAGGTTGACTGTTAATATAATACTACACGATGCACCTACCTTTAGAAATTCCACCTGGTCTTGGCTCCTAGTTGTGAAGATCTCACCAAAAGCAACCACACTGCTTTTCCTGAGAAAGGAAATAACATACACTGTCCATGGAAACAAACCATGCTAATACTTGACTTATTGTTCAGCCATTGGTTTCTCCGAAAATACTGTGGAAATTAATCAATTTATCACAAGCTCCATTAGTATGGATATGTCACTACTGTAAGACAGTCAAAGCACGATGACATGGAGAAACGGACCTGCATCAACACCGTCTCGCAGCAGCCGAACACCATTGCTTCGCCGTCAGCATTGATGCTACTGTGCCCGCGGCCTGGGCGACTGCACTCTCGACGGAGAACGCCAGACAGCACATCAAGGACCTCAGCTGACAATCTGACATACGTGCTCCATCGCGTCTGTCCTCTCCATCCAGATCGAGGCTTCTGCTGTTGCCCACACCCTCCAGCACACCGGCGCCTGCTCGCTGCTATGTCCTCCTACGGCGCCTGACATGGTGGCAGAGAGCAAGCAGTGGGCTCCAATTGGCGGGGGTAGGAGGGAGTCGTGGAGAGGTCTACCTCCTCCCATCGTCACCATTTGAGGCGGCGCTGCTGGCCGTCAAACAACCACATGGTGGACCAGCCAGCGCGGCCATGAGGAGCTGCAGCCAGCAAGCCACGCCACCGCCAGCGACCAGAGAAGAGCTCGGATGCCTCGGTACGTGCACGGCGACCAGGGAGGAAAATGTGAACCAATGGGGATTTTCGCCTGACCTGAGGGATGGGATTGGGGAGGAAGAGAGCACCGTCGGTTGATGTTTTAGTTGTACGCATTGCAAATCCAAGCGGTGGAGTTGGGAAGAGCTTTTATTCTTCGATGACGTCCGCACCGCTTTGACCACTTGATCGTGGCGAAGAAGATAACCGAGAATTTCTACCGTGGATGTCTACAGTACGAAATCGATTACTTTTTTTTTTTTGAGAATCCAAATCGATTACTTGGCATCGCTAACAAAACGCTAAATCGTTTGTCTTTCATATATGTATCTATCTATGTGGCATTTATGTGAAGTTGATTGAGTCATTGCATGGCTTGCTCAATCTTGATAAAACAGATTTAGGAGATAATATTAATATACTAATCTTCTTTGGGAACTTTAAAAAAAATATTGCATCAATAAGAAAATAACAATGGCCAAAAGCCAATTTAAGATCTTGTTCAGTATGCTCAATCGATTGCACAATCCCTATCTGTATAAGTATTAAAATGTTTGTAGCCAACTTCGTATTTGCATTGAATAATCATATTATCAGCAATAGGTTGGCTTCAAATTGTTTTCCGTGTATTATTCTTTTGTAAATTTGTTAAAGGCATGTTATATATCCCGCCAGCCGTATAATTTCTATTTCCACTATTCTTATTTCATGGCATTAAATCACATCGTCTGATATATATATTCACCTTGTTTCAGGTACAGCCTGTGTGCCCATCAGGTTGTATTTGTGACCATCCATCGAACTGGAAAACCGAGGAACATGAAGCTGCTGCTGTGAAACGGTTATTTGATTGGGCAACAATGCTAGAAAAGATGACAGTAACTCTTGATTGCTCAGTTGCTGCAAACGTTGCCGAGGAGTTCTGTCAGAGGCTACAAAGCTTCTCTAGGCCTGGAATACCTATGGAGGGGCCACATTTTTCCTAATCTAGTCGTGGCAAAGTTAGCCATGTAGCGAATGTATGCTGGAAATTCAACATGTACCATTGCTTCTTCGCCGCAAGGTTTTTTTCGGGAAAACGTAAAAAACTTTGCGTTTCGATTCATTGATAGAAAAAAGAGTTTGATGTACAAGCCTAAAAAAAGACCGAAACAGCCATATATACAACACGCCCAACACTCAAAACAAAACTATGACTAACGTCGAAATCCGTCGAGTGCTTCTCCAGAACGTCACAGAGCGAGCTCCTCCGCCAAAGACTAAGTCAGCTTCGCAAAAAAAAAGACCAAGTCAGCAGCCAATTACACTCGATGTGGGCATCTAAATCTAAAATATTCTTCGAGTTGTTATAGTGTCATAGTCGTATGTTGCAGGATATTTAGACATACTTCATGTCTGTTTTAAGTTTGACATATGGATGGATGCCTAGCTAGGGGTTTTTTATCATGCTTTCTACTGATGGAACAGTGGTATTTGGGTTCAATACTTAAGTCTTTGTCATGATTTCTACTGATGGAACAGCAGTACTTGATCAGTATGTGATACTAGAAGCTACTAAGCTAGTCAGTTCGTACAGTCCAGATGGGTCGTCTTGTTTACTGCCAACTACCGAAATTGTACGCTGTTTGTGAAAAATTGGACATGCCTTTACCATCACCAAAAGCCTACGAATAGAAGCTTTTAAATTGGACAGGCACTGAAGGACAAGTAGAGCAGATTCTGTGAATTCAGTAAGTTCTGAAGAACCGTTGGAAAAATTAAACAGGTAAGGATATGGTGCCCTATATATCAGTCGCATTTGATTTGTGAGAAATAAATACTCCCTCCGATCCATATTACTTGTCATTAGATTGGATGTATCTAGCACTAAAATATGTCTAGATACATCCATTTATGCGACAACTAATATGGATCGGAGGGAGTAAGATAGTTTCTTGCTGAATTTATAAAGATGGGAATAGCTGTGGTATTTTCTTCAAAAACATTTTGCATATTAATTAATCAAGAACACATACACATGTAGCAGTCACCCAATAAGCAATTAAGCATTCCAAAAAAAAAAAACTCAGAGCGCAAGCTCAAATATTATTTCTCAAAAAAATCCCCAAATTAAAGCTCAATACGTAATTTTGTGCGTTCTCAGATTTCACAGAATGTATGACTACAGTTGAGGCCTTGTGCTATTGTAGTGTTGTACTCCCTCTGATCCATAAAAAGTGTCGCGTCTGTGAGAGAGACCCCCGCGCCTGGTGAAACCCTGTCTGCCGCCGCCTCTAGCGGCCTATCACCGCCCTCTCTGGCATCGCCGCCGCCGGCGAAGCCGTGCGCGCCTCAGGGAAGGGGGTGCTAGGGCGTTTTTCTCTCCTCCTAACGAGGGGGCTCTCTAGGCGAAAGGATCTGGCGGTGGTGCTGAGGGCGGGTGCGGCGACGGCGGGTTGTGGGCGGCACGCTGCGGCACAACTTGGCCAGGAGGGCACGTGGGCGGAGTGTTGCTCCGGCTCGGAGGTGTGTTGCGGCTGGCTACGGGGAGTGGCGTGGCTAGGGTCTAAGAGCGCGTCTGGCGTGTGGTCGCCTCAGGGATTGTCTGCTCGCGTTAGGGATAGGAGATGCGGCACTGCGAGGAGGCCTTGTGTGGTCGTTAGTTGAGAGGTGGCTCATGCGACGGCTGTGGGTAGCGGCCCCATGACAAGGACGATGGAGCTGGGCATCTATCATGGACTGAGGTGCCACGGTCGGACTCCGACGTCAAGGAAGCCGGGGCGGCGGCCCAGGAACGGTGGCTACGGTGGTCGTAGCCGGCATGGCAGTCTTCATGGCGTGAGGTGTCGGAACGGCTGCAGTTTGCGGTGGAGCTGGGCGGTCGACAATGGAGACATGTTGCCGGCTTGCAGCTCCTTCGGCTTTGCTGGTGAAGAGAACCCTGGGTGAAAGCCCTGCACCGACTCCGGTCGGTGCCGACGACGGCGACGCATTCGGGCGTCGTTCTCCTTCTTGTTGGTATCGTTGTGGGGCTTCGATCCTGACCGACGAGGGTGGTTTCAAGATCTTCGGGTGAAAGCCTAATCTCCATCGGGAGCATGATTAAGTGGCGGACGCGTCACTACCTTGTCGGAGGCGCCGCCTTGGAGCTCTTGTCCCTCGCGGTGCTAATGGTTCACGATGGCTAGGCAAATGGCTTTGTGGTCAGGGAGGCGGATACCGGGGCGGTGGCCTCAGACGATGGTAGGGTGTCGAGGCGGCCTCGAATCTCCATGCAGCGATGACCCTATGGGGCTTAGTCGTGGCCTAGCATGGGGCTTGGGTGGCGACTTGGAGATATATGTGGACATTGAGTTCGTCGACCTTGAGGAGTAGCGTCTTGACGAGCTAGCCTTCTTCTCTCCATGATCCCCGTAGTGGTGTCCTTCCACCACTCCAATTGTTGCTCATTCATGTCTTTTGTGTTCACATCATGATCTCCTTCTCTTCGGCCAAGAGTTCCTTCATTGCCTTGGATTCTTTGATCTTCATCTTCCTATACTCCAACTCGTGCTTGAGCCTTGCCTCTTCTCTCGTGGCTTCCAACTTTGCAAGCTTCATCTCTTTCTTCTTCTCGGACATGACAAGCTTTGTCTTCAATGTCAATGCCTCCTTGGACATCATCATTTGATCAAACTTTTCCCTCAACAAGGATGCCTCGCCCTCAAGCTTGACCCTTTCTTTGCCCTTCTTGTTTCCCTCGGGTTTGTCCTTGTTCCTTCCTTCATCATCACTATCATCGTCCAAGTCGTGCAATGTCCCTTTCTTGGTGGGTGCTTCTTGCTCTCTCAATTTCCACTTGGGAAGATGTTGGAGCACAAGAAAATGCTTGAGGACAAACCTTCTACCCTTCGATCCAGCCATGTCCATGTACCTTTCATCGGCAATGCCCTCCTACAAACACACAATAAACTCACATGATGGTATGATCACAAACAAAAAAGGGAATGAGATGGAAAACAAACTCACATATTGGTCTATGGTTGTTCCACTAGGAGGATGCAACGTCACATTGTCCATAGTCGCTACCCAATGGCTACATGCCGGTTTGATCACTTCCCACCGTTCTTATAGGGATTGGTACGAGCGATACACCGGTTGTTTAACACGAGGCTCTTGTCCTCAATGCGTTGCCAATAGCGCTTCCTCGTTTGATCGGTGCCGGACACTGCATCAAGCCCAACACGTACCCAAGCACATCACAACGCAACATCTTCAATCTCGGTGTAGTTGGAGGCTATCTTCTTCTTCCCTTCCGGTTGACTTGCTTCAAACACGCCCTGCTCAATCCCGGCCACCTCATCGTCCTTTGCATCGTTGGCCTCATCGTCAACCTCAACCTCCTCATCGTCTATGCCAAACGGATCACCTTGCGGATCAGTGAGTACAACGTCCGAATCGTTGAGGAGATCCATGAACGAAGCATGGCCATACCTTTGATGCCCACTGTCGAACACCTTCAGAGCGTCGGAAGACGGAGGCGTGGGCAGTGGCGGCGGACGGCCGATGCTGTTGGCCGGCCTTTTCCCCTTGGTACCCGCGTTGGCACCCGCGTTGGCACCGGGCTTCAGCCCCTTTGGTCCGGCGGACTGCGACTTCGTGCGTCCTTGATTCGGCTTCGGCGCCGACGCGGGGATGACACCGGTGGCCGGGCGCGGGTTGCGACACCAAGTGGGTGCCAGTGCGCTTGCGCTTCTTGATGGAGGTGGATGCGACCATGGAGGCAACCTCGGCGTTGGTCGGGAGACGGCCACTCGCCCGGGGAACCACCATAACCACCGGGGCCGGCGGCGGCGCGATGCCTCCAGAGGTGGGCGGTGTCGATTCGAGGTTCATCTTCGTAGAATCGACGGCGGCGTGGCAGTAATCGGCGGGCACGAGCAGATCGGCGGCGATGGCGTGAGGGCAGGAATGAGGAAAGGGTCAAAACTCCTAGCGCACGAACAACTCCAGTAGCGCGGGCTGCCCTATAGTTTCCCCCGCGAGCCTGCACATGTAGAGGTTGAGCTACCGATTTCGGCCCGATCCTTAATTTTTTTTACGGGTCGCATGGTTTACGGGTGCTGATCGGCGTGGAATTTTGGCCGCGGCCTGTAAACGGTTACTATGAGGGTTTGGGCCGAGTACTGCTAGTGATGCTCTCAGATTTTTATAGAATTGAATTTCACAGTAATATAACAGCTTAGAAATATTGTTTTGCCTAGTACTCCTCCGTTCAGAAATATAAGACATTTAGCTTTGTGCTTTTTAGAGTATATGTTCATCCCAAACCTTCACGAATCTATACACTAAAAAGAAATCTAGATACATTTGATTCACAGAGATAAAACGTCTTATATTTCTACTGAGTAGTTGCCTTTACGTTACAGCAGCCCACAAACAAACAAAGCCCACATAGCCCGTTGATCTCCTTTAACCTAGGAGGACACTCGCTTCGCACTCGCTGTGCCTGTGGCGACAGCGCCAGCCCTCCCCCACTCGCACAGCACATGTGAATCGGCGGCGATTCCAACCATCCCCGTTCCCCACCCACCGGCAACGGCGACTACCCTGCTCGTCTCCACCCTCACCCCCCCTCCCCTCCAAGCATGAAATCGATGTGAGGCGCATCTTAGATCTTCCATGGAGCACTGCGACGGGGAGATCCCCGCCAAGCGACCCAAGCTCTCCGATGGCGGCGACGGCTGCAGCGAGGACCGCCTCAGCGCGCTTCCCGAGGACATTCTCATACACATCCTCCGCAAGCTCTGCAACGCCGCCGTCGCCGCGCGTCTCCAGTCGCTGGCGCCGCCTCTGGACGATGCTCTCGCAGCTCTGTTTTCGCCCCGCCACTGATCCCCACGGCATCCGCACCGCCCTCGAATCACATGAAGCGCCTGTCCTACGCCTCCTCGCCGTCCGTTTACGGGACGCCTCTCCCGAGTCCATGGCGGTCTGGCTTACAAGCGCCGCGCGCCGCCTCTCCGGCAAGTTATTCCTCATCAACAAGGTGAAGGAGACGGAGGACGAGGCCTTGCAAGGAGGCACCCTTGAGCTGCCCTGCTTCGAGAACGCCATCTCGATCCGCCTCAAACTAGGGTATCTTGGCCTCGCCCTGCCGCCTTCTGGAGTATTCACCCGGCTCACCGAGCTCCTCCTGGCTTGCGTCGATCTACATGGTCCGTCCATGCTCGGTGATGTTGTCTCCTCAGAACGCTGCCCGGCGTTGCGGAAACTTACCGTCCATCGTGCCTGGGGTCTCTGCAACTTTTCAATCCACTCGGATTCTCTCCTAGAAATCAAGCTAAACCATCTGCCATGTCTGGGCAACTTCACCATTCGTTCCGAGTCTCTCAAGATATTGCAGCTCATTAATCTGCATGGGATGCTGCAGCAGCTCACTGTTATGGCACCGACACTCGTACAATTAAGTGTGGACAGATGCTTTGCTCATCATTATCAACCGGTTGCAAACATCTCTGCCCCTCACCTGAAATCCCTTGAATGGAATGATACCTATGATCCTAGCTCCACCCAGTTTGTCAACATAGAAAATCTTAAGACGCTAGGCACACTCCCTATTGTTGTATATGGATGCCATGGTCATAAAATTAATAGCCACGCTGTGGGGCTTCTACGGCGCTTTGAGCTCATCCAGAATCTGAGAATCGTGCTTTTCTATCCGCTGGTGAGTTTATTCTTATGTGAGTTATGCTATCATTTCGGAAACTCGGGAGTTCAGTTTAAAGAATGTGACATAGGCAGCATATAGAAAATCTCACTTGTTTTTCTTTGCCCAAGTCCCTCAAACATGGTTTGGCAGCACATCCAATCCTTTATCCTTCCTAGTAGCATGATCTCTTCTGAGATGCCATTAATTCTTTCTTCCATTGAGTAGTTAGCATTTAACTCACATTAGCACTATGAGTATATTGTTATTCATGGGGCCACACGAGTTCGGACTTGCTAGCATAAAAGAACAATTTCTTGTTTGTTATTGAGTTTGTAAACAAGGTGCCTGTGTCATTTCCATCTATACTTTTTTACATTTTGCGACTTCCATCACTCTATTGCAGGATATTTCTAACCATGAGCACTTGCTGAAACACATTACAAGGCTACCAAACATTGCAGACATGTTCCTGATTATAAAGACAAACGAACATTCCTTTGGAGCAAGTTTGTTCCATCTCCTCAGTATGTGTACTGTTATCAGAAAGTTGACTCTTAGACTTGGCACAACTAGCAGTCCGGTGGTAATACTATCCTTACTTTGTTTCTCTGGTACCTTAGTATTTCCTGGTGCATCTAGGCTTGAGCTGCTAATTTTCGGATTCTAGGCGTTAGTTTGATACTGGCTGGTTGCTTTGCTCTAAATTATATATGTGGCAAATATATGGTTTATGTATGTCCCAATGACAATGGATGTTACTCTAGGTGTTGGTTACTTGGTCATATGTTTCCTTTTTCAAAGATCGTTAGTCTTGTGGGAGTGACAAAAACTATTGAGTTTGATTCAGGATTTTGTTTGAACGCAAAGAAACATGGTACCTCTTTTGCATTCTCACAAATTCTTCTTCAAGATCGTTTTAGGTGACCCATCGCTCTCTCAGAACAGTGTCTTCCTGTGGTTGTTAGGTGGAGTGGGATTGCAGGGGAGGAGATGGCTGTGTTGAAAGGCGGTGATGTTGCCGGCAAGCGGCAACCACTAGGAAAGGGGTTGAGGGCGGTGGTGCAGGAGGGGTGAAGAGATAGTGGCTTCCTAAGAGGAGCTTTCTAAATTGGAGGAGATTATAACAGCTCTAGTTTGATTTACAAGACGATAGTGTGAATTTGACTCGAGTCATTTCATCAGTTGCATGGCTGGCTCAATCTAGCTATGAAATATTTAAGAGTTTAGGGAATAATATTAATATAGTGCCTTGCTTGGAGCATCTGTTCTCAAAGCTCGATCTAAGTTTGTTCAATATGGCTCATCGATAGCACAATACCTGACTCTGTCTGTTTCAAAGAACAGCACAAATGCACAACACCTAACTGTGTAATTATGAAAATAAAGTTTGATTGTGACTTTCATTCGCATAGAACAGACATATACTCTGCAGCAGGTTGGCTTGAAACTAATATCCAGGTGTTATTCTTTAGTAAATTTGTTAAGAGAAATATCTTACATGTTCAGTCAGTCTCGAAATTTCCAGTTGCACCGCTCTTATGCTATGACATTCAATCATATGGTTTTATCATACTCCCTCCGTCCCAAAATAAGTGACGTGGGTTTGTCTAGATTCGGATGTATCTAGACACGTTTTAGTATATAGGTACATGCGAATCTAGACAAACTCAAGTCACTTATTTTGGGACGGAGGGAATACTACATTGCTATGCACCTTGTTTCAGGCACAAACTGCGTGCTCATCAGGTTGTGTTTGTGATCAGCCACCTAACTGGAAAACCGAGGAACTCGTGCTGAATTGCTTCAAAGAAATAGAAGTTATAAACTTGAGAGGAACTGACGATGAAGCTGCTCTTGTGAAACGACTATTCGATTGGGCTATAGTGCTAGAAACCATGACAGTAACTTTTGATCGCTCAGTCACTGGAGGCAATGCCAAGGAGTTCTACCAGAGGCTACAAAGCTTCTCGAGGCCAGAAATATGCATGAAAGGGCCACACCTTGCCTGATCTAGTGTTACACTTAGCGCCACTTGTTCAAGAAGACTGCATGTCCTGGACGCTGGTGATCATTTTGAAGTTCTCATGTATCGTTTGAGCATCAACCATGATTCTTGTGAACTTCAGAATCTGGTATGCCCTTCCGATATGTTAGAGGCTTTATCAGTTGCACCTTTTGGCACTATCTTATGTACGTTTCAGAATGTACTAGACTGTTAAAACGTGTTTGGTGGTTTTTTTACTCTCGAAGTTCATCTTTATGCGTAATCCTGAAACTGGAATTAATCATGTTGCCTAGATCAGGCATGGGAAGAGAGATTGGATACTTCAGCAATGGGACCGCATGGAGAAGACACTCAATAGACTCATATGGCGCCTTTTCTCTTCTATGCTTTCTACTATCAGGATATCGTCGGTGATAAAATGAGCATTTTATGTAGGACATTTGCATTTTGTGGATGGAGCAGTGATGATCCCTAAGAGTTTAACCATCGCCGTTCCATATTATAAGACGTTTGTTTGCCAAAACGTCTTACAATATGAAACAGAGGAAGTAGTTGCCATTCATCGATTTATTGGCCTCTCCTTGAACAGATTCAGTGTTAGCATTGAGCATGAACCATTTTTTGGTCATAACTAAACAGTTCGATGAACTCTATCACTCTCGTACTCCAAACATATAATTCTCACTTCCAAAAAAACATACCAGGACCCATTGTTGCTCGAGCATGATTAGGCTGTTTTATTTGAGTAGCACAAAAGCAGATCATCTTTTCTTGTTCGATAACATCCTGCAATATCGTTATCTCTATAGGACAAGATGTTTCTACCCAGTTTATTTTTCCGAGAACAAGTTGTGTGTCATTTCATTAAGGTTAGAAAGAAGTTTTTTTATGAAAGGCTGGAAATGAGCCGGACTTTGAATTAATAAAGCCATCAACTAGATAGGAGAGGTAAATTACACTAACTTTACAGAAAAAGATGAAAAAAAAACAAACAAAACTACATAAGTCCGCTTGAAATTGTCGGTAGTTGTCAATAGAGCGCCATGTCTTATGTTGCAAGGGAGTGGCACCAAGACTATCCAAAACCAACAGACTCACTCGCTGTGAGAAAGTATTGACCACACTTGGGTCTTTTCTATTGCACGTATATATAGGCAAAAATACAATCCGAACCATAAATGGAAGATCACAAATAATACTCTCCACGATTTAGGAAATCGGTGGTGTTATATCGCATAATGTGTCATAACTGTCTACCCCCCCCCCCCCCCCCCCCCTCGCGCAGTCACAACGGAAGGAGGACAGACGCTGAGACTGGACCAAAAATCCAGAAACAACGGTGACGGATGCCCCATCTTCAAGATGTCGGCGAACTGTCGAGACGAGGGAACATGCAGTACGCGGACCTTGCCCATGGCAACACGATCACAGACGAAGTGAAGGTCGATCTCGATGTGTTTGGTGCGCTGATGTTGGACGGGGTTTGTGGACATGTAGACAACACTAACATTGTCACAGAACACAACCATAGCTGGAGGAGATGGTCGATGAAGCTCATGGAGAAGTTGGCGAATCCAACTAGCCTCAGCAACGGCGTTACCCACTGCATGGTACTCAGCCTCGGCTGGAATGGGAGACCGTATGTTGCCGCTTCAAAGACCATGAGACGAAGTTGTCACCGAGGTACACGTAGAAGCCTGCATAGAACGTCGAGTGTCGGGGCAGTCGGCCTAGTCTGCGTCGGTGTAGTGACCATGGAGTCCGGTGAAGACGAGTGAAGCTGGAGCCCATGAGAAATCGTGCCCTTGACGTAGCGCAAGATGCACTTGATAGCTGATGAGTCCAAAACTGAAGCATATTTAAGTATATAAATTATTCATATTGTCACTCATTACATGCTACATCTATCTACAACTATGCCTATTATGTATGATTACTAGTTCTCATTCATATTCACATGGACTTTGCACAGTCAGTAGTTTAGTAGGATTTTATTACCCTTTCCTTGTCTTTGACTCGTGTGTAGGAGCTATGAACAATCATGGATAAAAGGAGCCATGAGGATTCAATATGGAGGAGTTGCAGGCACCTGACTTAGCCATTTGAGGAGAGGAAAAAGTGATTTTTCCATCACTCCAAATGAATATCCAAGGCCATGGTTTTGTATCCCTCGTCCATACGAATCCTAGAAGTTAAATAACACCTCAATCGGAGTCCGTATAAAGAAATGGTAGCCACAAACACTACGAAATACAGCAGGCGTAACGACCACAGGTACAGGCAGAGCCCGCCCGTACCGTATGGTCGTACCGCCCTCCTACGACTTTGTTTCGTCAAACGGAACAATATTTGTGAAGGCTCAATGGGCATATTCGGGAGAATATTATTTTGCGGCCCGAAAGTTGAGTCATCCAGGCAACGTGGTACCCAAGTTGCCTGTAATCAGCCGCAATGACCACAGTTGGCGTGCCAAATACTCAGAGGGTCTTTTTCGGCACGAATTCAACTTTACGTTTTAATACAAAATATCAGGATAACACCCGTCAAGTTCCCCCTTGTCAGATTCTGCCGTTATGTCGCTTCCGTCGCTTAGGCATGGTGGCTGTTACGTTGGCTTACAGCGCTGACACAGTGGATAGGACAACATGACCGGCCTAGTGTATTGACGTGACAAAACATGGTACATATATCCTCATTATTATTATTTTTGTTTACTTAGAAGCTGGAACGGCCACCGCCATGCGTCTCTCCATTAGACTTCCGTCCCCGTCGTTAACCACTACCTTAGAAACGCATTGACGGTTCCACCATTCCACTGTCTCACAGAAACCACCCTTCTTCTTCCTGTCATCTGTTTTCTTTCCGTCTTCTCCTTGCCACCATGGAAGGTCGTTGCACTCTAGAGACAAGCTTCATTGCCCATGACAATAAGAAGATAGATGTCGTCTACACCAACGAGGAGGAGAGAGTGATGCGAGTCCTGAGGATGTACGAGGGTTGGCTTGAGAAAGACGATGACAAGTTTGTGGGATTCGACCTCGAGTACACCCCGAAGAACTCATATGAAGAGAATGCAATTGTCGTTGTTCAACTGGCCATGAGGAAACACGTCCTCGTGTACCACTTCTCCCGGTTTGTAGATCTGCTTAACCGCTTTTAGGGTTATCCATTTGCTCATCTTGCAACTACTGAATTTTATTTAGGACCAAATAAATTATTACAAGCCAATGTCGACAGTCTTGATCTTGCATTTACTAAACTTTTTAAAATTATATGCATATGATGATCTTGCATTAACAAAATATTTGTAGTTACAAATTTTGGTGATGACAAATTACATACTTTCAGGACTGACAAAAATTGTCTAGCGCTGCGCCAGTTCCTTGTAGAAAAAGGAATTGTTTTCTACACTGTCGACAATACAACAGATTTTTGGAGATTTTGTCAAGAGGGAATTACAATTCCTGCGCACAAGTGGATCGATATTCATCGTCTTGTCAAGATCATAGGGGGCTCGAGAAAGGATGGAATGACTACACTCGCAACTAGAATCCTCGATGAGTCGTACGACAGAATGAAGGCAGATTTCCCTACGGATAGGCACAATTTCTAGGAGGAGTGGCCATTGTCTGATATAAACCTGAAGTATGTAGCCATATATGCTTACGTAACCTACCAGCTGTACAAGAAGATCCATTTCTTTCTACGTTACCTCGTGTTTTGCCCCAGTTGCAAGAGGGAAGATGAGCTTAGGGGATCCCTTTGTAGAAAATGCAGAATAACTGAGTTTGACGTTGCATATGCAAAGAAAATGGCTGCATCTGAAGCAGCTGACAGAGAGGCTGCAGCTGAAGCAGCAAACAGAGAGGCAACATCTTCTAGCGACAACAATCAGGCCTGTGATGCACCGCTAATTGTGCCACAGGATGCTGAAGATAGGGAAGCCAAGTCGGATTCCAGGTGGGACGAACTTTGTGAGATGTGGAGGGCCAAAAATGTAAGATCCATATGGAATGATGGCAGTTGGTCGCTTAGGAACGATGGCAAGAGCCTCAAGTGTTCTGATGAGAAGTGAATTAAATTTTACTCCTTTGTGTTATGTTTCTGTTTTGTGGAACTCAGTTAGCTTGTCAAGATGGCGCCTCAAGTGAGAGTAGTAAAATAAATTTTACTTCTTTGTGTTATGTTTCTGTATGTGTCTGGTAGCTTGTCAAGATGGCAGCTCATTAACTGGCAGTTTGAAAGAGTATCTTTTTCCTCTCTCGCTAAACATATATGTTTCATTTTGCCAAAATTGGTAGAAAATCCAGAGCAGCTTCTCTCTTCGATCATTCATTCCCTTTTGGACCTCCTTTTGGCCTGATTTGGTAGCAAATCTAGAGCAGCAAATCACACCAGGCAGAATACATTTATTCACAAAACAAAACAAATGTAGATATAACTATGCAAAGCTAAATAGGATATAGTGATAGAAAGTAGGTTGCTTAACGAGGTTCGATACATTAGCTGCTCAGCAGCCATCACACGCAAAATATACAAAATCAAAAGAAGCTGCTTAGCAGCAACATACACGTTCTATCCCTCCTTGCATGCGCATGCGCCTCTGCCTCCTTCCTCTAGCGCTTCCTCCACTTCTTGCTGCCCAGTCCCTTGATCTTGGTGGCCTTGGGCTTAATTAGAGGCATGCGACCCTCTTCGATGGCCACCCGCTGGAGGTTTCAGAGGTAAATGCCAAGAGCCTGGTGTTCAGCAATGTAGGCATTGCCATTCATGGTCTGGCTGACTTTGGGGGTGCCGGAGCTCGTGCCCTCTGCATGCATCACGGCGCAGTTGAAGTCGGTGTCGGCGAGTCTCATCCTGTAGAAAGGGAAACTATAGACGCCGCCAGCGAAGAAGGCATCGTTCTAGTTGGCCTGCAGCCTCCTCAGCACCTGACGAGTCTTGGTGTGCTTGGACTCATCATCGCTGCAGACGTCGCTGGTGTAAACCTATTGGAAGAAAAGAAAAAGGGAGGATTAGATGATGTAAGAAGATTGAGCAATCGAAATGCGAACAAGTGGACCCTAATAAACCAAGATCTGGCATCCAACGATGGGAATGGGAGAAGAACCAGGGAAGGGGAGCAAACCCTAGTTACCTCCGACCATGGGTCGTCAATACCGGTGTCGTAGGGGTTCACCGAAGCGATGTACTCCTATGGATCGTAGGGGTCCTAGAAGAGCTGGATCTGCTCGTGACCGACGGGGGGGGGGGGGGGGGGGAGGGGGCTCCTCGTTGGCGGGGGTCTCCTCACCTACGTCTATGTCAGTAGCGGGGACGGGGTCCTAGACGGGAATGGTGGCTGCCATCGATGCCTCGACGGGGTCCTAGATGGGGGCGGTGGCTGCTTTCAACGCGTCGAGGTTGAATGGGACGGAGATGGGGCCTCCTCGCCGATGGCCTTGGAGGCGAAAATGGCCACCGCATCCTCCTCCGCCATTGCAGGCATGGATGGGGTTTTCTCGGGAGTTTGCAGAACCCGGTGGGACAGTGGAGAGGTTTGTGTGAGGAGAGTGAGCGAGAGTGAGAGTGGGTATGCGGAGAGTGTTGGGTTCGCAGCATAGAAAACAAAAATTCCTACGGTGTGAAGTACACGCCAAGATCTATCTACTAGTACAAAGTAACAGGTGGACATACATCCAACGAGAACTTACCCTCGAAGACAATAAGTTTTGTTAACGAGTAGGAACTCGTGGTTGATGTAGTCGTACACTTGCCGATCTCAAGATCGTGAGGAAGTCCGGGCGCCGCAACTCAGCAGCGCATCCGCACTTGCACACACGTTCAAGCCACCGGAAAACCTCCACCTCCTCGCTCCAGCGATCCAGCGGAAGCAACAACTCCTTCCAGACGAAATGCCACCGGGAACATGTATCTCGCTAATCTGAGATCATGGGGGAATAATTCTAGAGAGGGAGAGAGATCCTTCACAAGGAGGTGTGAGGATGAAGGAGGGAATGGGTGGCCTTTTATAGGAGGAGGGGGGTGCCCCTCCTCTCCATGGCCGGCGCATGGGGGGTGACCCCTCACCTCCCCCATTCATGTGGTGGTAACCCCTCCACATTAAAATGTCTCTTCACATTCCCTTTTAAAGTCTCCACTTTAAATGCATTAAAATTCTCCAAGTTTAATGCTCTCTCATTTAATAAAACTCTTTTATTAAATTTATTCAGAATTTTGTTAATTACTTTAATTAACAAACATTCACATATAGCCCCTTGCAATATTTCAATATCACATGCAGAACCACTTTCTGCAATTTCACCCGAAACAATTTCCAGTTTCTATTGAAACAATTCTTGCGCTTTGCAATTCTTTCGTCTGAAACATATGTGCTCCAAAATGGTGTCCGGTAACTCTTAAGTGTGTCACCCTACGGTTCGCGAATAATGCAAATATGATCGAGACCATTCTCTGATCAATAATCAGCAGCGGGACCTGGAGATCCGTACTGACTCCTACACATTCAACGATGACTTTCTGTGATCGTGAGAACCTTTAACGCTTATAACTAAATCCCTTTGTCTCGCGATATATTACATGTCCAAGATTCGATCATCGGTATCTCCATACCTAGTTTGATCTCGTTACCGACATGCACTCTTTTCTCGTTCCCGTGATATAACATTCTAGTGATCACATCACTTGCTTGCAAGCTATCTCAATGTGATATCACAGAGAGGGCCTAGAGTATATCTATTCGTCATCGGGATTGACAAATTCCACTCTTGATCCATGAGCCTCAACATAACACCTTCGTAGTACTGAACCCATCTTTATAGTCACCCTGTTACGGTGTGACGTTTGATGTTATCAAGATACTCTTCAGGTGTTAGCAATTAACATGATCTCATGGTTTAAGGATAAAGATTACTTCGTATGATGTTATAGCAATATAAACATAATGACTTGATCGTAATGCTATACTTCAGATGAATGTTCATCACATCATTCCACCAATGGTGTGATCTTGTTATTAACAACATCCAATGTCCATGATCAGGAAACCTTGATCATCTTGTTAATCAACAAGCTAGTCTATAAGAGAGGCATAACTAGGAACCCTTTTTGTTTATTAAACACACATGTATTGATGTTTCCTATCAATACAATTCTAGCATGCAAAATAAACATCTATCATATATAAGGAATACATAATAACAACTTTATTATTGCCTCTCAGGGCATATTTCCTTCAGTCTCCCACTTGCACTAGAGAAAATAATCTAGTTCACATAGTGATAAATCTAACACCCATGGAGTTCTGGTGTTGATCATGTTTTACCCTAGGGAGAGCTTTAGTCAACGGATCTGCTACATTTAGGTCCGTGTGTACTTTACAAATCTTTATATCTCCATCCTTGACATGCTCGCGGATGGAGTGAAACTGGCGCTTAATATGCTTGGAATACTTGTGAGACCTCGGTTCCTTTGTGTTGGCTACGGATCCATTGTTGTCACAATAGATCACCATTGGGTCCAATGCACTAGGAACCACACCTAGTTCCATAATGAACTCTTTCATCCAAACCGCTTCCTGCGCCACTTCTGAAGCAGAAACATATTCCGCCTCCGTCGTTGATCCAGCCACCATAGGTTGTTTGGAACTCCTCCAACTAACTGCTGCTCCGTTCAAGAGAAATACGTATCCGGATTGAGACTTAGAGTCATCCGGATCGGTGTCAAAGCTAGCATCGACATAACACTTAGCAACTAGATCTTCTTCACCTCCGTATATAAGAAACATATTCCTAGTTCTTCTCAAGTACTTGAGGATGTTCTTTACCGCTATCCAATGTTCCGAACCTGGATCAGATTGGTACCTACTAGTCAAACTAATAGCATGTGCCACATTCGGTCTTGTACATAGCATGGCATACATAATAGAGCCTATGGCCGAGGCATAGGGGATCTTATCCATCATCTCTCTTTCTTCCACCATAGCCGGACTTTGAGTCTTACTCAATGTCTTGCCTTGCAACATAGGTAAGAACCCCTTCTTACTTTCGTCCATATTAAACTTCTTTAATATCTTATCAAGGTATGTACTCTGCAATAGCCCAACTAGGCGCCTTGATCTATCTCTATAGATTCTAATGCCTAATATATATGACGCTTCACCAAGGTCTTTCATCGAAAATTTGCTGTTTAGATAACTTTTAACACTGTTTAAAAGATCTATATCATTTACAATCAATAATATGTCATCCACATATAATATCAGAAATGCCACATTGCTCCCACTCACTTTCTTGTAAATACAAGCCTCTCCATAAGTTTGGACAAATCCAAACTCTTTGATCACCTCATCAAAGCGGAGATTCCAACTCCGGGATGCTTGCTTCAGTCCATAGATGGATCGCTGAAGTTTGCATACCTTATTAGCATCCTTAGGATCGACAAAACCCTTAGGTTGTATCATATACAACTCTTCTTCAATATTACCATTGAGGAACGCAGTTTTGACATCCATCTGCCATATTTCATAATCGAAATATGCAGCAATTGCTAACATAATCCTAACTGACTTAAGCATCACTACGGGAGAGAATGTCTCATCATAGTCAACTCCTTGAATTTGTCGAAACCCCTTTGCGACAAGTCGAGCCTTATAGATGGTCACATTACCATCAGCATCAGTTTTTCTTTTGAAAATCCATTTATTCTCAACGGCCTTTCGATCGTGAGGTAAGTCCACCAAGGTCCAAACTTGGTTCTCGTACATGGATTCCATCTTGGATTTCATGGCTTCTAGCCATTTGTTGGAATCCGGGCTCATCATCGCTTCTTCATACGTCGCAGGGTCATCCATTTCATCAACCATGAAATTCACAACAGGATTGCCGTACAGTTTAGGAGCTGCACGTGTCCTGCTTGACCTGCGATGTTCGGTAGTTTCCTCTTTCGGAGTTTCATGATCAATATCATTAGCTCTCTCTTCATTAGGTGAAGTCAACTCCGAAACAACTTCTGGTGCTGCGCCACTCGCCATTTCATGAAGAGAAGGTTCAATAACCTCTTCGAGTTCTACCTTCCGACTACTGACACCTTTCGCGAGAAACTCCTTCTCAAGAAAGGATCCATTCTTGGCAACAAAAACCTTGCCCTCGGATCTATGATAGAAGGTATACCCAATTGTTTCCTTAGGGTATCCTATGAAGACACATTTTTCCGCTTTGGGTTCGAGTTTATCCGGTTGAAGTTTCTTCACATAAACATCGCATCCCCAAACTTTAAGAAATGACAACTTAGGTTTGTTTCCAAACCATAATTCATACGGAGTCATTTCAACGGATTTAGATGGTGCCCGATTTAAAGTGAATGCAGCTATTTCCAGTGCATAACCCCAAAATGACAGTGGCAAGTCAGTCAGAGACATCATAGATCGAACCATATCCAATAAGGTACGATTACGACGTTCTGACACACCATTACGTTGTGGTGTCCCGGCAGGCGTGAGTTGTGAAGCTATTCCACACTCTTTCATGTGTGTGCTAAACTCGTAACTTAGATACTCTCCTCCACGGTCAGACCGTAGAAATTTGATCTTTCTATTACGATGATTTTCCACTTCATTCTGAAATTCCTTGAACTTTTCAAAAGTTTCAGACTTGTGTTTCATCAAATAGATATACCCGTATCTACTCAAATCATCCGTGAAAGTAACAAAATAACGGTATCCACCTCGCGCCGACACACTCATTGGTCCACACACATCAGTATGTATGATTTCCAATAAATCTGTCGCCCGTCCCATTGAACCGGAAAATAGCATTCTAGTCATCTTGCCCATAAGGCATGGCTCACTTGTATCAAATGATTCAAAATCAAGTGATTCCAAAAGTCCATCAGAATGGAGTTTCTTCATGCGTCTAACGCCAATATGACCTAGACGGCAGTGCCACATATATGCAGATATATCATCATCAAGTTTAATCTTTTTAGCATTAACATTATGAATGTGCATAATATTATTATCGAGATCCATTAGAAATAAACCATTCAACATAGGTGCATGACCATAAAAGATATTATCCATATAAATCGAATAACCATTGTTTTCAGATTTAAACGAATAACCACTTTGCATCAAACACGATCCGGATACAATGTTCATGCTAAGTGCAGGCACCAAATAACAGTTATTCAGGTTTATAACTAATCCCGATGGCATATGGAGAGGCATCGTTCCGACGACGATCACATCAACTCTTGATCCATTGCCGACCCGCATTGTGACCTCATCCCTTGCTAGTTGTCGCTTGTTCTGCAGCCCCTGAATCGAGTTACATATATTAGCAACCGATCCCGTATCAAATACCCAGGTGCTACTGCGAGTACTAGTCAAGTACACATCAATAACATGTATATCATATATACCTTTGTTTGCCTTGTCGGACTTCTTGTCCGCCAAATACTTGGGGCAGTTGCGCTTCCAATGGCCAGTCCCCTTGCAATAGTAGCACTCGGTATCGGACTTAGGGCCAGCTCGGGGTTTCTTTTCAGGAGTGGCAACAGATTTGCCACCCTTCTTTCCCTTGTGCTTGCCTTTCTTGTCCTTCTTGAAACCGGTGGTCCTATTGATCATCAACACTTGATGTTCTTTCCTAATCTCCACTTCTGCAGTCTTAAGCATTGACAGAAGCTCGTGAAGAGTCTTCTTCATGCCCTGCATATTATAGTTCATCACGAAGCTCTTGTAGCTAGGTGCCAGAGATTGGAGAACACGATGTATGCCTAAGTCAATGGGAATCGTTATTCCCAAGGACACAAGCTTATCGGCATACCCAGACATTTTGAGTACATGCTCACTAATGGAGTTGTTCTCCTCCATCATGCAGCTAAAGAACTTTTCAGTAGCATTATAACTCTCTACGACAGCATGGGTATCGAAAATCATTTTCAATTCTCCCATGGTATCAAAGGCGTTGCCATTTTCGAAACGCTTTCGAAGTTCTGGCTCTAGCCCATACAGTATGCCGCAATAAACTAAGTTGTGGTCCTCTTGACGAGTCACATAGACATTCTTTTCCTCTTCAGGGGCATCAGGAGCTAGTGGGGGGCCTAGCGGCGCATCTAGCACATATTGCTTTTGTGCAGCAATGAGGAGAATCCTCAAATTCATAGTCCATTTGGTGAAGTTGCTACCATTCGCAGCAAGTTTATCTTTCTCCATGAACACATTGAAATTAAAAGCAGGTGGTGCCATCTACAACAGAATTTGTAAAGTTTATTTAGACTAAGTTTATGATAGATTGAGTTTAACTAATCCAAATTACTAATGAACTCCCACTCAAAAACGACATCCCTCGTGCCTTTTTGGTGATTACATGCACCAAATCCACTACACTAAGTCCGATGATCACGTGAGTCGGTGTAGCTTCAAATGCGAGCATCTATATGGGCATCATATCAACCATATGACTCATGCTTAACCTTTCGGTCCGTGTTCCGAGGCCATGTCTGTACATGCTAGGCTCGCCTATGATGGGTTTGTAGCATGGAAAACAAAAAATTTCTACCGCAAGAACAAACAAAACCCAGATCTAATCTAGATAAAAGCCAAGATCTAATCTATTAGACATGTGCAACAAGATAGATAGGAACTAACCCTCGTAGATCCGAAAGCGTTAACGAGATTAGATCTCGTGGTTGATGTAGTCGATCACTTGCCGATCTCAAGATCGTGTGGACGATCCTTCCAGCATCGCGTTCCGGCAGCGCTTCCGCAGTCGGTCAAGTGGACGATCCTTCCGGCGCCGCGTTTCGGCAGCGCTTCCACAGTCGGTCACACGTGCAGAGTCAAAGTAGACCTTCCTCTCCTCATTCCAGCGAGCAGCGGAGGTAGTAGATCTTCTCCATGGAATCACAGCAGCACGATGGCGTGGTGGTGGTGGTGGAGTAGAGAATTCTATAGGGCTTCGCCTATGCCTGTGCAGAAGAAAGGAGGAGGAGAGAGGCGGCAGAGATTTGGTGTTATCGAGGAGGGGCAAGGGGTGGCGCCTCCCCCTTCTATTTAAAGGAGGGAGGGCGCCTGGGGAGGGGGAGTCCTACTAGGACTCCCCACCTCCTAGGGCCGGTGGATTGGGTAGGGGGGAGGAGTCCTCCTCCCCCACGACTCCTTGTCTTGACCCACCAGGACTCCTTGATCCCTTCCTTGGTTTTCAAGCAAACTCCAAGAAATCTTCTAGAACCTCCCGGAACATTCCGAAACCTTCTAGAATCCTCATACAAATACTCCGGAACATTTCCTAACTCAGAAAATGATCCCCAATATATGAATCTTATTCTCCGGACAATTCCGGATCTCCTCGTGATGTCCCGGATCCAATCCGAGACTCCGAACAACATTCGGTCTCCAATGCACATTCCATATCTACTTAAAACAACTTCGAACCTTAAGTGTGTCACCCTACGGTTCGTGAATATGTAGACATGACAGAGACACATCTTCTATCAATAACCATCAGCGGTACCTGGAGATCCATAATGGCTCCCACATACTCAACGATGACTTCGTGATCGATTGAACCAATTACATACGAAAACCAATTCCCTTTGTCACGCGATACTATACTTATCCGAGGTTTGATCGTCGGTATCTCCGTACCTAGTTCTACCTCGTTACTGATAAGTACTCTTTACTCGTTCCGTGTCATGTCATCCCTTGTGACCTAGTCACATGCTTGCAAGCTAACTAGATGACATTCCACCGAGAGGGCCCAGAGCATATCTATCCGTCATATGGATGGACAAATCCCAATCTTGGTTCATGCGCTTCAATACATACTTTCAGAATACCCAATGACACCTTTATGACCACCCAGTTACGAAGCGGTGTTTGATGTCATCAAAGTACCCATCCGGTGATGGTGATTAACACAACCTCATGGTCGAAGGATTAGGTTACTATGCAAAACGCTTACAGCAATATGAACTTAATGACTTGATCTTATGCTACGCTTACTATGGGTGTATGTCCATCACATCATTCTCCTAATGATATAACCTTGTTATTAATCACATCCTTATGTCCATGATCAGGAAACCATGATCATCAATTAATCAACAAGCTAGTTCAACAAGAGGCTTACTAGGGACTCTTACATGTTTACAAAACGCACATGTATTAGTGTTTCCTAATAATACAATTATAGCATGGGATGTAAACATTCATCATAAACACAAAGATATAATAATAATCACTTTTATTATTGCCTCTTGGGCATATCTCCAACAGCCTAGTAAGAACCTTAGTACTCGCGTGTGTAAAACTGTCTTACACCCGTTGTATGAAAGCGTAGAGTCGAGTACACCCGATCATCACATGATGTCTTGAAACACGATCCATAGAACGGTGCATACTCAAGGAAGAACACATTTTATCTTGATATCTAAATGAGGGATCATCTTACAATGCTACCAAAAGCACCAAACTAGCAGTATAAGATGCTAACATCTAATGTGTGAAGTGAGATGATATGGTCCATGCATTTGGTCTCTATCATTTGCATCGTGGTATGATCTCTATCATTCCTTTGTGTGTAAGGCCAAGGTCTATGGAACTTACACGTCGAATGTGTTGTAAGAGTATCTATCATACATCTACTTACAACAATACCATATCAATACACTAGCCCAGCAACGATCTAAACTAGACACCTCTAATTTATCAATTGCAAGTTTTACGTGGCTTAGGGCTTTCGGAGATAGAACCGTTCTCACCTACGAACATGAACCATAATGAGGATAACTAAGTTATTAGCAACTCGTTGTAAATCAGATATTGACTATAGTAGGAGAGACAGACACCTGCCAGCCACTTATGCAAAACAAGTTGCATGTCAGTCGTGGAACCGGTCTCATGTACGATGACATGTAAGGTTGGTCCGGGCCGCTTCATCCCACTATGCCACCAATATCCAAAATACATAGAAGATGCAATAACATGATCATCATCGCCCACATATAAACATATGTGTACTACCCGTGCAAAGCACCTACGCATAGATCAGGCACTGATACCACTGTTGGGTCCGCAGCATAGAAAACAAAAAAATTCCTACGGTGTGAACTACATGCCAAGATCTGTATACTAGGTACAAAGCAACGGGTGGACATAGATCGAACGAGAACTTACCCTCGAAGACAACGAGTTTTGTTAACGAGTAGGAACTCGTGGTTGATGTAGTCGTACACTTGCCGATCTCAAGATCGTGAGGAAGTCCGAGCGCCGCAACTCAGCAGCGCATCCACACTCGCACACACGTTCAAGCCACCGGACAACCTCCACCTCCTCGCTCCAGCGATCCAGCGGAAGTAGCAACTCCTTCCAAACGAAATGCCACCGGGAACATGTATCTCGCTAATCCGAGACCATGGGAGAATAATTCTAGAGGGAGAGAGAGATCCTTCACAAGGAGGTGTGAGGATGAAGGAGGGAATGGGTGGCCTTTTATAGGAGGAGGGGAGGTGCCCCTCCTCTCCATGGCCGCCGCATGGGGGGGTGACCCCTCACCTCCCCCATTCATGTGGTGGTAACCCCTCCACATTAAAATGCCTCTTCACATTCCCTTTTAAAGTCTCCACTTTAAATGCATTAAAATTCTCCAAGTTTAATGCTCTCTCATTTGATAAAACTCTTTTATTAAATTTATTCAGAATTTTGTTAATTACTTTAATTAACAAACATTCACATATAGCCCCTTGCAATATTTCAATATCACATGCAGAACCACTTTCTGCAATTTCACCCGAAACAATTTCCAGTTTCTATTGAAACAATTCTTGCGCTTTGCAATTCTTTCGTCTGAAACATATGTGCTCCAAAATGGTGTCCGGTAACTCTTAAGTGTGTCACCCTACGGTTCGCGAATAATGCAGACATGATCGAGACCCTTCTGCGATCAATAATCAGCAGCGGGACCTGGAGATCCGTACTGACTCCTACACATTCAACCATGACTTATGTGATCGTGAGAACCTTTAACACTTGTAACTAAATCCCTTTCTCTCGCGATATATTACATGTCCGAGATTCGATCATCGGTATCTCCATACCTAGTTTGATCTCGTTACCGACATGCACTCTTTTCTCGTTCCCGTGATATAACATTCTAGTGATCACATCACTTGCTTGCAAGCTATCTCAATGTGATATCACCGAGAGGGCCTAGAGTATATCTATTCGTCATCGGGATTGACAAATTCCACTCTTGATCCATGAGCCTCAACATAACACCTTCGTAGTACTGAACCCATCTTTATAGTCACCCTGTTACGGTGTGACGTTTGATGTTATCAAGATACTCTTCAGGTGTTAGCAATTAACATGATCTCATGGTCTAAGGATAAAGATTACTTCGTATGATGTTATAGCAATATAAACATAATGACTTGATCGTAATTCTATACTTCAAATGAATGTTCATCACATCATTCCACCAATGGTGTGATCTTGTTATTAACAACATCCAATGTCCATGATCAGGAAACCTTGATCATCTTGTTAATCAACAAGCTAGTCTATATGAGAGGCATAACTAGGAACCCTTTTTGTTTATTAAACACACATGTATTGATGTTTCCGATCAATACAATTCTAGCATGCAAAATAAACATCTATCATATATAAGGAATACATAATAACAACTTTATTATTGCCTCTCAGGGCATATTTCCTTCAGAGAGGGGCTCTATAGTTAGGTGAATGGAAGCAAGGCACGTTTCGTTGCACCACCGTGTAACGCGCCGCGTAGGCTACTGCACCGTGCACTGCGACACGCGCACAGTACGTCACATTTGTTTCCTGGGCCATGCATGGTAGTTCTGTATTTAGCCGCATGCAAAGGGCACATACATAATTTCTATGTATGAAGTTTTACATGGCCATAAAATTGGCGATAATTAAAATAGGGAGATGTAGAGGAGAAGGTAGGTGGCTGTACGGCGTGATTTGTGGGGTTGTGCTAGATCAGGTAGAGGGATGCATGTGTGGATGACTGCGAGGGACTCGATGAAGGCGGAGACGTTAGGCCTTGTCGAGCCCCCCCTCGAGACCTAATTCTCATTTCTTCGGCCTCTAGCTAACACGTGGAAGTTTCTTAGGTGAGGCCCAGTTGCAAGTGAGATTGAGAGCCGCTGCGTAAAAATGGGATATGTCTTATTAAAATCAAGTGGCAATAAATTGCAGTTGCCCGTCGATGACCGTGCACTCGATGACACATGTGTTGTGGCATAATAGTAGCAGCCGTAGGATTTTAAGACTTGATTAAACATGACATGACCACTCAACGACTTTTTCCATGGACGGCTTCGTGTTCCTTCTTGTAGAAGTCTCGCTGAGGCAGACGTCCGTGCTGTCTCATGTTGTACTGTGAAGGGCACGACGTGTGCAACTATCCTCGTTGGATCACATGATGACTGCAAGAGCACAGATCGTTTGTAGTTAGTTTTGAAATAAAGATATCGATCCCACAGGGAGCAGGAGTTTGAAGTCTAATAACTCTTTAAATAAATATTACGATAGAAATGCTAGATAAAGTTCTAAGTGATAAGATAAAATGCGAGTATTGTGTAAAAATGTGTTTTTGGGTTTTGGGTATAAGAGCAATAAAGTGAAGTAAAATAACTAAGTATAGAAAGTAAGTATCGCGTATGTAAGAGAAATTGGAACTGCGGTAGGGAAAACACGTTCTCAGGGAGTAGCGGATACACCACTAGTATTGTAAAGATCTAAGATAAAGATTATCATCATGAACATTCTCAACTATGTATGTGTGGGAGGAACTCCGTATATAGGCGATTAGCCAGTAACCGCTGCGCACATCATCCTCATAACCACATTAGTCAGCAATCGACATCAATCAAATTACTGCGCTATTAAGGGACATAATCCCGTAGGACATACCCCATGGCATGGATAGTGTTTCGTGAGTTTTCTCGGTTTTCCAAGTTGATACGTAAGGGGTGCCAACAGCTTTACAGTCACTGTAAGTGCTAGCACGTCTCCGTCTACCAACAAGTAGTTTCCTCCATCAAGTTCCCACAAGAGGCAAATATTGAGAGGTCGACTTCTCTCAACATCAAGATGTAGAAAATCTAACATATGGTCACAGCGATGAATATCATAATACACTTTATCGTATTTCAATCTCATACTAGGGTTTCTCCATCTCCCTAAGAACTAATGATCTACTCAGACATGGAGCAATCAACATCATGGCAATGGTAATGGAAACAATCATAGATGATTAGTATGTGTATAAATCCACAACGAATATGGGAATTACAACAAGATCTAGACAAGATGTAAATGGGATGGATGGAGATGGTGGTGATGCAACGGTGGATGATGAAGATCGATGCCTTAGCCTCCCGGATCTGTGCAGGGTGAAGATGGATCCCCGGTGGATGAGTTCCCCCTCCAGATACCTTCCGGAGGTGAGGTTTCTGTGATTTCTGGTGTTCTCTTGTATGTCGTCTCCCTAAACCAATTGCATGGGGTGAAACTATTTGACGAGGCGGAGGCGTCGCCAGCTATACAGCGGGAAAAATTGCTCTGCTCGTATAGTTGGTCGTTGCGCCCTCTATCTCCCTTGTTCGCTTCTGGTTTTATTCTGGTATTATTAATATTTCCCAAATAAGCGATTTACGTTATTTTTTACTCCTTTTCTCCATAGTACAACTACTTCAAGAATTGTGTCCACTGGATCCATCATTTGTCCTGATCCTGGTGAAAACAAACACAATATGTGCGCGCGAACGCTGTAAAATACCAAGATCCTACATCTACAATGCAAAATAATAATATAAAACATGATGCAAATATGCACTCATCAACTTCCCCAAGCTTAGACTCTTGCTCGTCCCGATTAAGCTCTAGCTTAATGGATGTGATCTTCATATTCATGAAGCTGAGTCGATAAAATAAATGAGGCAATTGCAGCATGTGTTTATCATGTACGATTCATAGGAATAAGTTCATGAATAGTATCTTACTCGAACCATCAGAATAGTATTAGAAGGCTTCCACACCTTAGTGATCAATAATTCATAAAATATGAATCTCAACATAATGTAAAAGAATCTGGTTCAACTGAATGAGTTACCGAGGTAGTCCCAAGTGTTTTAGGATCAGCGTATTCACTTGGGATTTAGAATCTCAAAAGTATTTCTTTGTCATACTACAACTCAGTGGTATATGCCTACTTGCTCTTTGCACACTTGCTCTTTTTATTCTTCTTTTTCTTTTCTTTTGTATATATATATGCTCACACTTTTGTTTAAGTGTTGTGCAAAGGAGCTAGCCATATATTCCAGTTCATGTAGGAATTCAAAGTTTAACGATCTCAATTACCAAATTCCAACTATATATGAAGCATTCTTATGACTTGAAGGTTCTACCTCGACTTGTTCCCACTCTATTTTGATAGCACTTTATTTTCCTTTGTTCAAGGTTTCTTCTTTCTAAACTTTGTCGATAATTTTCTTTTGTAAATCAAACCGTAGACTTATAACATATTGACTAAATTATATTTAGGTGTTCTATTAATACCAATGGTGTGGAAGACTCCTATTGCTATCATCAAGTGAAAGTAAAATTATACTCAAGCCATTCATATATCAATAAAGCAAACACAAACTCAATATTGCTCCATATATAATAATAAACTCGGAATTTCATAAAAGGGATCAACTATTCCTGAAGGGAATTCTAATGATGCAAACTTTATTTATAGTTTGAACTAATGTAGAAAATAGTAATAAAACTTATAAGATAGATTACAAGGTCTTAAAGATCTCCCCAATCTTGGAATCAAGCCAGGCGGGATCAAATAATCCCTTGCGATTATTTGATACTGTGATTGTTGTAGATCACTTTGGTGCCATGGCACGTGGTATCTTCTCCTCATGGGCTAGCCTAAGGCGGAGGGATTGATTGAGAACTTCTAATTCTTTAACACACAGCTTGTAGAAAAGATTGTTTCTCTCTAGCACATTCACTTGTTTCTTAATGAACTCATTGTTATCCTGAAGTGTTTGTAGCGCCTTAAGACTCATAGAAAAACCTGCTTCGGTTGTCCGCTTGATATCTTCATCTAGTTTATCAAGAGAAAGTCGCAGCAATCGGAGGTGTTTGGGTGTCCCTGGCTTCTCCTTGTCCAACTCTTCGATCCTCAACTCTAGAGCCTTCAAATCCCTCTTCCGGCACCCATGGTCGGTGTCGAGGAACTCTATAGGGATGGCCTTGATCTCCTTCCCCTTCTTGCTATTGGTCCCAGTCTCCATGGGAGCCTTTCTTCTTGACCTTTATCCCTTGGTTGAGAGTCCTTCCGAGTGAATAAGAGGTAGATCTGTTTCTGGAGATTATGATTATAGAGAGAGACAATGTATATAAGGGGGGTCATAGATCGGTAAAACTCACGAGAAACACCAAATTGTCGCCCAAGAAAAGAATCCGAACAAAACAGGAAAAGAAATCACGGATTTGGAAGTGTCCTGCCGCGTAACGACCAACTATACGGGCGTGGCTCGTATAGCTCCGGCCATATAGTTGGTTCCGGGAAGATATTTCCATATATCTCGAGTCTAGGTCGATTAAATTATGACTCGGAACTGACAATAATGTTTTTTTAGATGAATAGTAAAGAAAAGATCAAACGAAAAGTGTCTGAGAGTTTAACGACCAACTATACATCCGGAATTTTTGGTTTCGGTCATATAGTTGTGACCGTATAGATACATACATCAAAACCAAAAGTGTTTGAGAGTTTAATGACCAACTATACAGCTGGAATTTTTGGTTCCGGTCATATAATTGTGACCATATAGATACAGACATCAAAACCAAAAGTGTCTGAGAGTTTAACGACCAACTATATAGCCGAAATTTTTGGTTCTGGTCGTATAGTTGCGACCGTATAGATACAGACATCAAAACCAAAAGTGTCTGAGAGTTTAACAACCAACTATATGGCCGGAATTTTTGGTTCCGATCATATAGTTGCGACCGTATAGGCTCAGATAGCAAAAACAATTTCACAAAAATGGTACCGAGAGTTTAACGACCAACTATACGATGGGAGCTCCCTCTCCGATCGTATAGCTCCGCCTGTATAGTTGGGAAAACCCCTCTAACTCTTCAGAAAAATACAAAGAATTCAAAGGCGGAATTTTTAAGAGTAAGAATTGTGAAAATAAATCACTTATTTGGGTAAGAACACTTACCTTGCACTTACCATTGTTTATTCAGGGATGGAAAATTCCTCCCATAGCAAAGACTTCTTCTCTCTTGGAGGAATTGACCTTAGTTCGTTGAATAATTCCCCTAAACAAAAATCACCAGGACTAAAGTTCCTCTCAATAAGATTGGTGTCTTACAGGGCAGATAGGAACACTGCATCTAGCATTTTTATTTCCTTCCTCTCCATAATTTGCAGGTCAAATTCTTGAAGTGAAAGAATCCACCGGATCAGCCTTGGCTTATGGTTTTTCCTTTCAAGGAGTTCTTTTAAGCCATCATGATCTGTATGAACTCTTACCTTTGCATCAACTATATAGGAATGAAATTTATCACAAGAGAAAAATACAACAAATAGTTCCTTTTCTTCCTTCGGGTAATTATTTTGAGCACCATTGAGGGTTCTACTAGCATGATTTATAATATTAAATCTACGACCAATATGTTGTCCTGGAGTTACTCCTACAACATCATCACTAGCCTCGCATATTAAATCAAAGGTTGTATCCTAGACGGGTGGTTTAATAATAGGAGCACGAGATAAAGCATTTTTGAGTTTATCAAAGGCTTCAAGACACTTATCAACAAAATTAAATCTAACTCCCTTTTGCAAGAGGTTTGTCAAAGGTTTAGATATTCCAGAGAAATTGCTAATGAACCTTCTATAAAAACCCACATGACCAAGAAAACTTCTTATACCTTTAATATCCCTAGGTGGTGGCATTCTCTCTATTGCTTCAACCTATCTCTATCAACTTCAATTCCCCTACCTGATACCTGGTGTCCGAGGACTATACCTTCTTTGACCATAAAATGGAACTTCTCCCAGTTTAGAACGAGATTTGTTTCTTCACAACGCTGCAAAACTCTTTTGAGATTATCTAAACAACTAGTAAACGAAGTTCCATAGACAGAAAAGTCATCCATAAATACTTCCATTATAAGTTCTATAAAATCAGCAAAAATAGCAGTCATGCATCTTTGAAAAGTAGCTGGAGCATTACATAAACCAAATGGCATATGTCGGTAAGCATGTAAACCGTAAGGACTTATGAAAGTTGTTTTAAGTTGGTCATCCGGATGAATAGCTATTTGAGAGAAACCAGAATATCCATCCAAGTAACAAAAATGAGCATGATTTGCTAACCTTTCTAAAGTTTGATCTATGAACGGTAACAGATAGTGATCTTTCCTAGTTTCTTTGTTTAATTTCCTGAAGTCTATGCACATCCTATGCCCAACAACAGTTCTAGCAGGTATCAATTCATTGTTTTCATTATGAACAAGAGTAAAACTGCCCTTCTTAGGAACACAGTGAACATGACTTACCAATTCACTCTCTTTAACATGATAGATTATACCTGTGTCTAGTAGGCATACAATTTATTTTCTTACCACTTCCTTCATTTCAGGCTTCAATCTTCTATTAAATTCTACAAATGGTTTAGCACCTTCTTCCATGAATATTCGATGGGCAACTATCATGGGACTGATGCTCTTAAAGTCATCCATTGAGTACCCAAAGGCCTGGCGATGCTCCTTAAGTATCTTCATGAGTTCTTCTTCTTCTTCTCCTAAAAGTTTAGCACTAATAATAATAGGGAATTTATTAGTATCATCTAAAAACCTGTATTTAAGATTTTCTGATAGAGTCTTCAACTCTGGGGGTGGCAATTCCTCGTCCCCTCTCTTCTCTGGCTCTTCAAAAGCCTCGCCAGTTGGAGGTCCCAAAACGGGTACTGAATCGAATTCATTTTCTAGTTCTCCTAGGGACTTATCCTCCATAATTATTTCTTCACAATTTGGATTTTCATCCATTTCTTCTTCTTGATTACCTAAGAAAAGAGCCGCCATTTCCTCAATATTTCTCTCTTCTTCTTGTATTGGTGGGGGCCTGTCTTGAAATTTGGAGAAATGGAATTTCTTTTCCGTTCCCCGAAGCTTAAGAGACACAATCTCCTTCTTGAAGTTAACATAGGCACCTATATCACCCAAAATGTTCCTTCCAAATATAATTGGGCAAAGAGTGTAAGCTGGCATATCAACAACTACAAAATCAATAGGAAAATCTTTGTTGCCAATTGTGACAGTTGCATTATCAACTACTCCCATTGGAATTCTCAGGTTTTTATTGGCTAACATAATTGTTATATCCATATTTTCAATCATAGACGATTCAATTTCTTCTTTTATTTCTAAATAGAAGTCATAAGATATATAATTAACTTCGGTGCCAAGATCACATAAACCGTAATGAGAGGTTTCTTTAAATATGCAGGGAAGAATAGGCTTACCCACATTGTTTACCTTTGTTTTACCTTCAACCAATATGGAAGTCTCTTCATCAAGTTCAACTATGTTACAGTGTGAGTACATAGCCATAATTGCTTCCTTGGTTACCTCTTCATCTTTGGTTTCTTCCAGATGTTCCACGACTTCTGGCATGCTTTCCTCTTCCCTCTTTTCCTGTACTGCTTTGACCTGCTCATATTCAAGAATATGCTTTTGTGTAGTGTTAGGGAAAGGCATTTCATTAAGTGGTTCTATGGAGGCCAGTGTTGCTTCATTTTCTCTTTTCTTTTCTGGTTCGGGTGGTGGATCATACTTGAATGGACCCTCCTTTGGAGCTTTAATATGTTCTGTAAAAGCTTTAACAACTTGCAACACAAGATCTGGATCTAAATAAAGTTCTTTAGATAGTTCTTTAACATGGCCTTTTTTATTATAGTCATGAATACAATCATGTTTTATTTCTACGCCTCCTTCACTTCCTAGACCAAAATTCCATGAAGCTCTATGATAACGAATTCTATTAAGTAAAGCACAAGCTTTAGGTATAGGAAGATCCATAAAGGCTCCTTCATCGAAAGAGTCTAGTTTAATTTTATTAGGTTCAATTAAACCACCATAAAAGATATGTAATAAATACCATTCAGGAAAATCATGATGAGGACATAGTCTTCGTAAATCTTTAAATCTAATATAAGCTCTTACTAGTCCTTCATTAGCACGATTCTTCCAAGTTATTATAAGATGTCTGATTCCAAAAGATTTCGATAATGGATAATATTTTGATAGGAATTCACAAGCTAGATTATCCTAAGTAGTAGTGGCTTCAGGGGGTAGAGATCTATACCATGAGAGAGATGCACTTGTCAAAGTTTGACTAAAAAGTTTAACCCTTACCTCATCAGCGGTATATCCCATCAATAGAAAAGTGCCACATATATCTTTATAACATGCAATATGCTCATATGGATCAGGATCTTCTTCATCTCCAGTAAATTTCTTCTTATGTAGAAGACTAAGTAATAGAGGATTTATTTCAAACCCCCTTATCTTCTCATTGGAGTTGTCTCTTTTATAAATATCATAGGTCTTTCCAAAGTGGTTGAGTGGGTTAGCACTAGTCATATGCTCAAACTCCATCATTTTGGTGTATACCTATAACTCAAAACAAAATTTAGCAAGACGAAAATAAATAAGCAAAAACTAAAAGACCTACAACGCTTAGCTCCCCGGCAACGGCGCCAGAAAATAGCTTGATGACTGCAAGAGAACAGATCGTTTGTAGCTAGTTTCAAAATAAAGATATCGATCCCACAGGGAGCAGGGGTCTGAAGTCTAATAACTCTTGAAATAAATATTACGATAGAAATGGTAGATAAAGTTCTAAGTGACAAGATAAAATGCGAGTATTGTGTAAAAATGTGTTTTGGGGTTTTGGGTATAAGAGCAATAAAGTAAAGTAAAATAACTGAGTACAGAAAGTAAGTATCGCGTATGTAAGAGAGAATGGAACTGTAGTAGGGAAAAAGCGTTCTTAGGGAGTAGCGGATACACCACTAGTATTGTAAATATCTAAGATAAAGATTATCATCATGACCATTCTCAACTGTGTATGTGTGCGAGGAACTCCGTATATGGCCGATTAGCCAGCAACCGCTACACACATCATCCTCATAACCACATCAGTCAGCAATCGACATCAGTCGAATTACTACGCTATTAAGAGACGTAATCCCGTAGGACGTATCCCATGGCATGGATAGTGTTCCATGAGTTTCCTCGGTTTCCCAAGTTGATACGTAAGGGGTGCCAACAGCTTTATAGTCACAGTAAGTGCTAGCACGCCTCCATTTACCAACAAGTAGTTTGCTCCATCAAGTCCCCATAAGAGGCAAATATTGAGAGGTCGACTTCTCTCAACATCAAGATGTAGAAAATCTAACATATGGTCACAATGATGAATATCATAATAAACTTTATCTTATTTCAATCTCATACTAGGGTTTATCCATCTCCCCAAGAACTAATGATCTACTTAGACATGGAGGCAATCAACATCATGGCAATGGTAATGGAAACAATCATAGATGAATAGTACTTGTATAAATCCACAACGAATATATGATTTACAACAAGATTTAGACAAGATGTACATGGGATGGATGGATATGGTGGTGATGCAGTGGTTGATGATGAAGATTGATGTCTTAGCCTCCCGGATCTGCGCAGGGCAAAGATGGATCCCGGTGGATAAGTTCCCCCTCTAGATGCCTTCCGGAGGTGAGGTTTCTACAATTTCTGGTGTTCTGTATGTCGTCTCCCTGAACCAATTGCACGGGGTGAGACTATTTGACGAGGCGGAGGCGGCGCCAGCTATACAGTCGGAGCTATATGGCGGGAAAAATTGCTCCACCCATATAGTTGGTCGTTGCACCCTCTGTCTCCCTTGTTCGCTTCTAGTTTTCTTCTGGTATTATTAATATCTCACAAATAAGCGATTTACGTTGTTTTTGACTCCTTTTCTCCATAGTACAACTGCCTCAAGAATTGTGTCCATTGGATCCATCATTTGTCCTGATCCTGGTGAAAACAAACATAATATGTGCATGTGAACGCCGTAAAATAACAAGATCCTACATCTACAATGCAAAATAATAATATAAAACATGATGCAAATATGCACTCATCATCACACAGGATCAGTGGTTGGTGCGCATGATCCGCGTGACAACTGTGACAACCAATCATGGCGTAGCAGACAGAGTCAGCACATGTTTGGGCTTCTACGAAAGAGAGAGAGGGAAAAACTGAGTAGTATAAAAAACAAGGGCAAAACTGAGTAGTATAAAAAATGGAAACTGAGTGTCTTGTACAATGAAATACATCATGGCATACATCAAATTATGCCAAGATGGATCCACTAGAGTTCATTGGATGTGTCTTCTTCTCATAAACCACATGGATCCACTAGAGTTCATTGCATGTGTGTTATTCTCATAAACCACATGGATCCACTAGAGTTCATTAGATGTGTGTTATTGTCATAAACCACAAGGATCCACTATATTTAATTGGATGTGTGTTCTTCTAATAAACCACATGGATCCACTAGAGTCATTGCATGTGTGTTCTTTTCACAAACCACATATGGATCCACCAGAGTCACTGCATGTCTGTTCTTTCCATAAACCACATATGGATCCACCAGAGTCATTGCATGTCTGTTCTTTTCATAAACCACATGGATCCACCAGTGTTATTGCATGTGTATTGTTTTAATAAACCACAACTAGCGTCATTGGATGTGTGTTCTTTTTGTAAACCACAACTAGAGTCATTGCATGTGTGTTCTTTTCACAAACCACATATGGATCAACCAGTGGCATTACATGTGTGTTCTTTTCATTAACCATAGCTAGAGTCATTGCATGTCTATTCTTTTCACAAACCACATATGGATCCAACATAGTCATTGCCTGTTTGTTCTTTTCATAAACCACATATGGATCCACCAGAGTCATTGCATGTCTATTCTTTTCATAAACCACATGAGCATGTGTGTTCTTTTCACAAACCACATATGGATCCACCAGTGTCATTGAATATGTGTTCTTTTCCTAAAGCACATATGGATCCATAAGTTTCAGTGAATGTGTGTTCTTTTCACAAACCACATATGAATCCACCAGTGTCATTGCATGTGTGTTCTTTTCGTAGACCACATATGGGTCCACCAGTGTCATTGCATGTGTGTTCTTTTCACAAACCACATATGGATCCACCAGAGTCATTGCATATGTGTTCTTTTCACAAACCACATATGGATCCACCAGTGTCATTGCATGTGTGTTCTTTTCATTAACCACATATGGATCCCCTAGTGTCATTGCATGCGTGTTTGTTGGGGGGATACCCCCGGGTAGGGTCGCGCCAGGGTATAAAGGCCAAGTTAGCTGAGGTTCGGCAAGTTCAAAGCGAATGCTGGCCGGGTCATCTCAAGGCAGGCCGAATCACGGGGTAACCCGGACCTGGGGGCGTTCGCCTAACTAGGTCTCATCCAACTTAAGCAGTAAGTCGGAAGTACAGGTTTTACTTGTATGCAGGAACAGTTGTGGCCGGATCAACCATGATCCGGGTCACAACTAGCTTCTAGGAGAAGGAAGGAATCTCGCTGGTCAAAAGGAGCCCCGGTACGCACTGCCTGAGCGAAGCAAGCAAGGACAGGACCACCGGGGCGTGTCCGACAAGGGTGACGACGCCCGTGTCGGCTGACGAGGGCGCCGCAGAGGCTCACGTAGCTAAAGCATGTGTGACGCGGGGGGAAAGCACCCCGGTCGGCTTACCACTTTGGGAGGAGGCATATTCTTAGGAATATGCCTCCACGTATGCCCTAGGCAGAAACCGAGCATCCTCTATAAAAGGGGGGCTGGGGCTTCTGTAGAAGGGGTTGGTCTTTCTTCTATTCTGTTTGGGCTAGGGTTTCAGGTGTGATCTGTGGGTGAGAGTAAGAGAGCTCCTTCTTCCTCCTCTCGCCAATACAGCTCTAGGAGCACTTGTAATCTTGGAAGGAAATTAATACAAACTTCTGTGTGGAGAATCACTCCACTATCCCTCCCTGGATTCCCCTAGCGTGTATTAGTCCCCACCTTTAGCCTATCCATGGCATCTGCCGTGACACCACCACGACAGTTGGCACCCACCATGGGGCTAGCAGCGCTAGCAGGGGTCAAGATCCGGACGGGAAACATCATCGGCACCGGCGAACGCATCGTATTCGGGCTCGTTCAGCGCTTTGGAGCATGGGACTTCGTCAGCGACAACGCTGACTGCTTCGGCACGCGCCCTCTTCCGCGCAATGGCCTTTTCGTCAGGCTCGGCGCGCACAAGGTCTACGTTGCCGTGGACGTGTCAGGTGTTCATCCGCGTCACGTCGTCGACGCGGGGGAGCCTCCCCTCATCGTGGTCCCCAGGACGCGTATCGCTCGCTCCCCGGACCATGCAGAGGTGATGATGACTGCGCCAGGTGCGGGCGCGAGCAAGGATCCGGTGCCAGATCCGGAGGTAATGCCTAAGGCACCGAGGAAAGGTAGAGGTCCTCCATTAGAGAGGCTAGAGAACGTGTTGAGGGAAGCAATGGATAGCTTGGCAAACCCTGTAGTAGCAGCGGTAGATCCGGCTCGAGCGCAGGCCGAGCTGGAAGAAACTAGGCAGAAAATCCTAGAGGGCGCAAAAAAGATAGCCGCGGCGCAGCAGTCGTTGAATATGACGCTGCGCGAGTACGCGAAGGCGAACAAGGTTGATGCTGTAAAAGTGAAGGGGAGAAATCTCATGAGCGAGATGAACAGAGAGGGTGATACTGGAATTGAGGTATCAGAAAACTGTTTGTCCGTGGGGGCTGCCGAGGTACAGTACCCCGACAAAGAACCTCAGAGCAGCGGATGCAGCTACATCCGAGTTGGAGGGTCTAACAGGTGAAGCCCGGCAAAGACAACAAGATAGGGTTAACGAGCTGGTTCAGATTGCGAATAGGCAAAATGAGGAACTGCTCAGGGCTAACCCGGAGAGAGCTGGAGCCTCCAAGATCGTCCATTCGGCAGTGGGTAACCCGGAGAAATCCGGTGGAGCCGCATCATCTCCTCATGGTGGTCCAAGGAGATAAGAGGTGGTAACCTCGGCCAGACGAAACAAACAGATCGTCCCGTATGACCTGACGCGGGTAGGGAAAGGAAAAGAAACGCAGAAAAATGATGATCGACGGAGTGTGAGCCGAGGTGAAGCTGGCCGAGGTAACCGCAACCAAGGCAATGCCGGTCAAGGGAACGTTGTCAACGGCAATGCCGGACAGCGAAACTCGGCTGGAGCAGGACAACCGCAGCAGCGGAATATACCAAGGCAAGAGCAAAGTGCCGGTCGAGGTATGCAACAGAAAGGCGCTCCAAGAGAGCAAGACAGGTATAATGATGGAGAGTCAGAAATGGAAAATGCGGGATACCCAAGGACGGACTATCATGTGATAGGGACAAGATTGGGGAGCAGGGATTTGATGCCGGATGACGCCAGGTTGAAACTGGATCGACTGTATAGGTCAGAACAAATTGAATGTCAAGGTCCACCGGGCCCAGCATGTTTTGGACCCGGATCATGAAGGAGCCACCGGTACCAAACTTTCAGCTACCCAGGGGCACGAAGACGTATGACGGCAGTACAAAGCCGGAGGATTGGCTGATAAATTATGCTACGGCTGTGAAAATTGCCACTGGCAACCTGAGATGGGCTGTACGATATGTACCTCAGATGTTGGAAGGCTCGGCAAGGGTATGGCTGAAAAATTTGCCACCAGGAAGCATCAACTGCTGGATAGATTTTGAGGAGATGTTCATCAGTAATTTTTCGAGTACGTATCAGAGGCCAAATAGGCCACATACCCTAGCTATGTGCAAGCAAAGACCAAATGAGACGGATCGGGAGTTTTTAACCCGGTGGTGCACTGTGAGAAATTCATGTGAGGGTGTGATTGAATCACAGGCCATAGCGTGGTTTGCACAAGGGTGCAGGTATGGAAGCAAGCTATGGATGAAGTTGCAAAGGAAAATGCCAAATACGTTGTCAGAAATGATCCGGATCGCAGATTCATATGCTTTGGGTGATCCGACTCAGCCTAGGCTCGTATCAAACGAGTCAAACGACAGAGAGATGGAGCCGGATCATCCCGAAGAAATGAATACAGAGGAAAAAGGAGAGATGATAGACCGGATCATAGATACGATTCGCACCAAGTTGCAGCTGTGAGTCAAGATCAGCCCGGAGCAGGGGCAGTCAACGCCAAAAAACTGGAGGGCAGTGGACTCCGAGAAACGATGGCAAGGAGACTTGGACACCAGAGCAAAAGAAGCAGTGGCAAGAAAGGAAAGACCGTCCGAGGTATACTTATGAGTCGATGTTGGACCAGCCGTGTAAGTTCATACACCAAATCCGAACAACCCAGCGAGTCATACGACGAGGCAATGTGAGTGGATGCGCAAGATCGAACAAGGTGGTTCGGGGAATGCTCAGGCACCCCGGAATGATCAGCCTCGACAGGAGTTACCCCGGCAGCAACTGCTCTCCGGAGCAAACACGCAACAGCTAATGTTGCCTCCCCCTCCGCCGAGGTATGATAACAATGAGAGAAGGGATGCAGTGCATCAGGTAGAAAATCAGCATCAGCCGGATCAGAGGTACCCCGGAAATGAGGGGAGAAATGAGTACAGGGAACACCATCAGAGCTATTATGTGTTTACCACTGAGGAAACCGATAGAAAAAGCTTGCAGCGTAGGCATATGGAGGTGAATGCAGTAATGCCTGCGGTGCCTTGGTCCGATCAGGAAATCACCTGGAGCATCAGGGATCATCCCAAGCTCATGCCAAGCCCTGGTTCGTATGCGTTGGTGCTGGATCCGACATTCATTGGACCTAGCATTAACGTAAGATTCTCAAAGGTGTTGATCGACAATGGCAGTAGCATTAATATCATGTATGCAGACACAATGCGCAAGTTGGGTATCTCGGAGAACATGCTCCAGGCCACGAGGACAACTTTCCATGGCATTGTACCCGGCATTTATTGTGAGCCCATAGGCAAGGTCCGGGTTGACGTCTTGTTCGGCACGAGGGATAACTGCCAAACTGAAAATCTGGAGTTCGAGGTGGTGAACTTGGAAAGTGCTTACCACACATTACTCGGAAGGCCAGCCCTGGGCAAGTTCATGGCAAGCTGTCACGTTAGCTACTTAAAGATGAAGTTGCCCGGACCAAACGGAGTGATAACCATTGCAGGGAATTTCCGACGTTCGATGGAGTGTGCGTCGGCTGGGTCGAACTTAGCCGAGTCACTTATGATTGCGCAGGAAAAAAGGAAAATTCAAGAGGTGGCGACATTGGCTCAGTCCGCGCAGCAGTATATGCCGGCGCTGAGTAACCCGCATGGAAGTGTCTCTTTCCAGGCCACGAAAGATACCAAGAAGGTTCATGTTGATGACATGTTCCCAGAGCGCACCATAACAATTGGTGCCGGGTTAAATGATAAATAGGAAAGCGAGCTCGTCAGCTTCCTCCATGAGAATCGGGACATTTTTGCTTGGTCCACACAGGACTTGCAAGGTGTTCCGAGGGAGTTGGCCGATCACTCTTTGAATGTGAGACCCGGAGCTAAGCCGGTGAAGCAACCTCTCCGCCGCTTCGCCGAAGATAGGAGGAAAGTCATTGGGGATGAGATAGCTCGGTTGCTAGCTGCAGGATTTATCATGGAGGTTCTTTACCCGGATTGGCTGTCTAATCCGGTGCTGGTGTAAAAGAAGAAGGATGACCCGAACGTGGCAGTGGTTTGGCGCATGTGTATCGATTACACGAACCTGAACAAGGCGTGTCCAAAAGATCCATTTCCGCTGCCAAGAATAGATCAGGTCATAGACTCAACTGCTAGATGTGAATTGTTGTCATTCATTGATGTATATTCTGGTTTCCACCAGATACCTCTGAATCCGGATGATCAAATAAAGACTGCGTTTATTACCCCGTATGGGGCTTATTGCTATCGCACCATGCCGTTTGGTTTACATAATGCAGGGGCAACGTACCAAAGATGTATGCAAAAATGTTTGCACAACCAAATAGGTTAAAATGTACAGGTGTACGTGGATGATGTGGTTATAAGGACCAAGGAAAGCAAAACGCTCCTTGACGATATCAGGCAAACGTTTGCGAACCTAAGGAGGTTCCGGATGAAACTTAACCCGGAAAATGTACCTTCGGTGTCCCGGCTAGGAAATTGCTCGGTTTTCTTGTTTCTAGCCAAGGTATCGAGGTTAACCCAACCAAAATCCGGGACATCGAACGAATGGAACTGCCGAAGTGTCTTAACGATGTCCAGAAGTTCACAGGTTGCCTGGCCTCGTTAAGTCGGTTTGTATGTCAGTTGGGAGAAAAGGTGTTGCCTCTTTACCAACTCATGAAAAAGTCGGATAAGTTCGTTTGGACACCACAGGCCGATGAAGCCTTTACCCACCTGAAGAAAATGTTAGCCACGACACCAGTGCTAGCCTCACCACTATCGAAGGAGCCAATGTTGCTCTATATAGCCGCAACCAACCGAGAAGTAAGTGCAGTGATAGTGGTGGAGCGCGACGAGGAAGGTAAGTCGGTGCAAAGGCCAGTATATTACTTGAGCGAGGTGTTGTCAGCCTCAAAGCAGAACTATCCATATTATCAAAAGGTGGCATATGGTGTGTACATGGCCGCCAAGAAACTGAAGCACTACTTCGAGGAGCATCCCATCCGGGTCATATGTGAGGCCCCCATATCCGAGATAATGAGTAACAAGGATGCGAGTGGTAGAATTGCAAAATGGGCAATTGAGATAGCTCCTTATGCGCCACAATATGACAGAAGAGAGGCCATCATATCTCAAGCTGTGGCGTACTTTTTCGTGGATTGGGCCGAGGTACAATACGAACCACCACTTCCAGATCCAAACTATTGGCGAATGCACTTTGACGGATCAAAAACCAAAACCGGGCTAGGTGCCGGAGTTGTACTCACATCGCCAAAGAAGGACCAGTTGAAATATGTGCTGCAGATCCATTTCACCGCATCAAACAATGTCGCTGAGTATGAAGCACTTCTGCATGGGCTTAAGGTAGCAAAAGAAATTGGGATACGTCGGATCATATGCTTTGGCGACTCGGATTTGGTGGTGCAGCAAGTGTCGGGAGTGTGGGACGCCCTTGATCCAAACATGGCACTGTACAGATTTCATGTGCAGAAGATATCTGGTTACTTTGAGGGATGCGAATTTCACCATGTACCCCAGGTAGAAAATGAGGCTGCCGACATGCTGTCGAAGCTCGGGTCAAACCGACAAGCAATTCCACCGGGTGTAGCATTAGAGCACCTCAGGAAACCATCCATCAGGCCATCCCCAGAATCCGAGTCAATTTATGTCCCGGAGGACATAGAATCCGGAGCTGTGCCCATGGACATTGACACAGGAAGTGGTGCGCTGAACCCGGGGACTGCCTCGGCAAACCCGGGGACTACTTCGGTAAACCCGGGGACTGCTTCAGCGTGATCCGGTTGAAGTTATGCTGGTGGATCAGATGGAGATAGACGAGGATGTATTCCCTGTGCAAACAATACCAGCTTGGGCATTACCTATATTTCAGTTCCTGAAGGACGGAACATTACCCACTGAGGAAGTGATGTCCAGGCAAACACAGAGGAGGGCAAAGGCTTACACGATCATCAATTCCGAACTATACAAAAGGAGCGTGACCAATGTCCTCCAGAGATGTGTTGACCCGGAAGAAGGGCTTGACATCCTCCGAGATATACATCAGGGGGAATGCGGGCATCATGCCTCATCCTGAGCCTTGGTAGCAAAAGCTTTCGGGCACGGATTCTTCTGGCCAAACGCCTTAGAGCAAGCAGAAGATCTGGTGAGAAAATGTAATGGTTGTCAGAGGTACGCTACCAAGACACATATGCCAATGTCGGAACTCAAGACCATACCAATTACTTGGCCATTTTCCGTATGGTGCTTGGATATGGTTGGCCCTTTCAAACCAGCAAGGGGAAATATGACTCACATTCTGGTAATGGTGGACAAGTTTACGAAGTGGATTGAGGTAAAGCCTATAAGAAAATGTGATGCAGCTACGGCCGTAATGTTTCTCAAAGATATCGTCTTGAGGTACGGTTATCCTCACAGTATCATAACTGACAATGGCACAAATTTTGCGGAAGGAGCATTTGCTCGTTTCTGTCGGGATAAGAGGATCCGGCTGGACGTAGCCTCGGTAGCCCACCCTGCATCGAATGGGCAAGTGGAAAGATCCAACGGATTAGTATTATCCGGGATAAAATCCCGGCTCATTGAGCCGCTGCAAACATTAGCGGGGTGCTGGATAGAAGAACTACCAGCGGTACTGTGGAGTTTAAGAACAACTCGAAATCGATCAACAGGCTATACGCCGTTCTTTCTGGTATATGGGGCAGAAGCTGTATTACCAGCCGACATAGAGCATGATTCGCCTAGGGTCACCCAATACACAGAAGCCGAAGTGCAAGAAGCCCGGCAAAATGATGTTGATCTGCTGGAAGAAGCGAGAGAACTGGCACTGTCCAGATCCCCATATATCAGCAAAATCTCCGACGCTATCATAGCTGGAAAGTGTGCCCCGGGTCTTTCGGGAAGGCGATCTGGTGCTCCGGTTGGTACAACGTACTACGGCATGCATAATTATCCCCCCCATGGGAAGGGCCGTTCATCGTGAGCAAGGCTTTGCACAATGATTCTTATTATCTTATAGATGCAAAGCCACATGAAAAGAACAAGGCGGACATGTCCGGAGAGGAATCTAAGCAACCATGGAATATAGCTCATATGTCGGTATGTATGTCGGCAATGAGCTTATCAATGCAATGTTGGCACCTCGAGCAGTAACTCGAGGACTGCCTTAATAATGCTTGTTGTTTTTTGCGCGTCAGCTGGAATAAGTTTTTCTACTTAACTCGGATTAGTAGTGTGCGAGCACCAAAAACCCAACTCTTTGACTTGCTGCTGTCCAACAAGAATTGGCTTCATGGCAAGCAAGAGAACAAGTTTGGAATTGCGTAGCACGTGAAAAACGACTAAGGAGAAGAATTTATTCGACCCGACGTTTGTTTTTCCAACTAACCCTGCATTTATTTTCAAATTATTATGTAGTTTTATTTTAGTGCTAAGTCTAAAAGTTTCCCAGTATTGTTAAGACAATTTTGGAACCTCGGATTCGTAAGTCATAAAACCGAATCAAGGTAGACACAAACTGAGCCAAGAGATTGAACGAACAAGAAAAAGAAACTCAGGGACTACGCCCAAGTTAATTCGGCATAAGAACTTAGTAGAAAAATATCACATCTGTTTGGAATACAACTCCACCCGGCATACCGGGGATCTGATAATTTTTTTAGCGTTTTAGCTCAAGGAGCAGCAGGAGGAGGAAGTTCGGCATCGTCCTCGCTGCCCTCAATATCAAAGGCATCATCTTCTCCTTCATCATCCGAGCCATCTTCACCGTGCTCAACCTCTTCGTCTCCAGCAGCTTCCAGGAAGCTCGGCCCCTCAACCCATTCATGAATGGGAGCGTATTCAATGAGGCTGTGGGCGCAAGCCTGGCACCGAGCCACCCACTCCGGGTCATTGGTCCATGTGGATCCTGTGCGCACGCGTGTAAGGAGGCTGAGATCAATCTTCGCGTATCATGTAAGAATGTGGTGAAGGATAGTATCAGCTGTAGCACGTCTAGCGGACTCTCTCCAGAGGTCGAGCTGGGTCTCGATTTCCAAAAGCTTTTCAACGAGATGTGTAACTCTCTCCGGAGCGTCATCAGCAGGCCAGAACGTGTTGAAGACTCGGGCTGAAACGTCAAGGAGATCTTTGCCGTAGTTCTTAATGATTTCCACACGAGAGGACAGGCTAACCAATAGGTCCTCCATGTCTAAGGGAATGCTCTCACCGTCAGGAGCGACGGGAGTACCCCTCTCTCGGCGGAAATTGGCAACAGCAGCACTCGCAATAGCAGTACCCTCTGGAAAGTGGCCTGAGAAACAAGGCAAAGGACGAAGCTGAGAAACAAGACGTATGAAGTAACCCGGAGAAATAAGGCGGATAAGGGAAAAGAAATTACGTGAGATGTGGCTGTGAATCTGGGTCAATTCCTTGGTACAATCATCACGCCTCTTCCGAAGCTGCTCAAGCTCAGCGTTAGCCGACTCAAGTTTGACGTCGGCCTCCGGAAGAAGATCCCGGTCCTTAGCAATTTGGAGGTTGAGGCGCTCACGCTCTTCGGTGTATTCCTGGCCAGCCTTTTTTAGCTCGGTTTGGTGCTACGCCTTCATCTTCGCCATCTCAGCCTTGAGCCTGGCAATCTCATCATCCTTGGTCCGGAGAAGGGCGAGCTCGTCATCTTTATTCTTCAGCTCGGCTTGGTGCTGCCCTGCTTGTTCGAGAAAATGCAGCATCATATCAGGCACGGGCACACTATCTTCAAGCAATGCTGAAATAGTGTGTTGGCCTGGCAGAGCCGAGGTATGAATGTTTGCCGAGCCAAGGAGGAAAGGAGATAGAAAGCACAGTGAAGACAGACAAAAAGGATGTACCCTTGATCTGCTCCAAGTTCTTCCGCATTATCTTGTTCTCAGCCTCCACCCCAGCTGCAGAAACCGAGCAATCAAATTAGTTCGGCAAAGGAAGTTGAAGAAAAATGAGGAAGGGATAAGGAAGAAATTTACCCCTCTTCTCGTATTCCGCAATGAGTGCAGCCTGTTTGGTGTGTAGATTCTTGTGGGTATCCAGCAAGCGTTGGAATTCAGCACTCCGGCGGTTGGTGGTCACCTAAAAGAGATACAGAAACTTAAGTCAGCTTGATGCATATTTGAAGTGTACTAAAATCCGGGCCAAGTGGAACTTAACCCGGCTCTAGGGGTGTGCATATTCGAAGTGTACTAAAATCCGGGCCAAGTGGAACTTAGCCCGGCTCTAGGTGTGTGCATATTCGAAGTGTACTAAAATCCGGGCCAAGTGGAACTTAACCCGGCTCTAGATGTGTGCATATTCGAAGTGTACTAAAATCCGGGCTAAGTGGAACTTAACCCGGCTCTAGGTGTGTGCATATTCGAAGTGTACTAAAATCCAGGCCAAGTGGAACTTAACCCGGCTCTGGGTGTGTGCATATTCGAAGTGTACTAAAATCCGGGCCAAGTGGAACTTAACCCGGCCCTAGGTGTGTGCATATTCGAAGTGTACTAAAATCCGGGCCAAGTGGAACTTAACCCGGCTCTAGGTGTGTGCATATTCGAAGTTCTCATGGAGCTACGTTAGTTTTCTAAAAGAGCATCCGGCCGAGTAACAAGTTACTCCCCCGGAGGCTCGGGGACTAATGGTTATTATCTACAACTTGTAAAGGAGAAGCGACGTACCTCCATCATTCGTCCAGCGAGGCTAATTGCCTTTGCGGCTGTGTTCATTTCAGCAGAAAACTCGGCAGGGCCGAACTTTTCCGGGAGATCAGAATCCTGAACTATCTCTGCCTTGTTCCAATTCATAACAAATTCCATCAGGCTCGGAGGGTACCGTTCACCGGTAGGCATATGGGGCGTCACCAAGCCCTTTGCATGCGCTTCTTTCCTCTCCACCAAGGCAAGGGTGGGGCTGGTGTGCAGAACCAACTGCTGGGCATCGGTTGGCTCAGCAGGGGCGTCCTTCGCCGCTGGTGTTTTCTTAGGAAGCATCGATACGAGGGTACGCTACCCAGACTCGACGGCAGGGGGCTTGGCAGCGTCTGGAGCCTTCTTGCCCTTGGCTTGCTGGGAAGAGGAAGCCGTAGCATCGGTTTTCCCCTTAGAAATTGCCGGGATAGTTCCTTGCCGAGGTTGAGAAGACTCGGAAGATGCAGAGGAACTAGGCGCTGGTACTCTCGTTGCTGGACTTGGTGCCAGCGCTGATGTTTTTGCAGCCGGAGTTGGTGCTGATGCCGGAGTTGGAGTTGGTGCTGGTCTGGTTGCTGGTACTAGAATTGGTGCTGGAGCCGAGGTAGCCTCAGTGGCTGCTAGTTGCGGCGTTGCCGAGGTGGTGGATGTCATCGCTCCGGCTGGGCCGGTCTCCCCCGCTCCAAGGTGACCCCCCTCTTGCCGAGGTGGAGCTGAACCCGGAGCGGCCACAGAGCCCTCTGGAATAGGGCTCAGCGGACGTGACACGTCATCGTGACGGGGAGAAGGGCTAGGCCGGAGAGGTGAAGAGATGCTGGATCTGCTTTGAGGGACCTCCACCGGAGCCCTGCAAAATCAAACAATGTCAGAAGAAAAATTACAACAAAGTAAGGAAGAGCAAGTTGCAAAAGGAAGAAAGACTTACGCATCCGAGGTTTCGGCCTCCTTGGGTTTCCGAGCCCTTCATGCTGGGGCCTTGTCTGCTGGCTTGGAAGCAGTCTTGTCCCCGGACTTCTTTCGCCTTTTAGTGGGCTGGGAGGGCCCGGAGGAAGAACTTGAAGAAGCCCCGCGCTTTTTCTTCGATGCCACCGGAACAGGTTCGCCAGTAGCGAGGGGGATCCTCGTGGATATGACCACCGGGGTGAGCTGATGGCGGAAAAGCAAAAGAAAGGGGAACAGCCTCAACAGGTTCAATCACCTCGATATCCGAGTCATCTTCATCATCGGGCCAATCTCTAATAGAAGAGGATTTACCCGTGGGTCATTTCGTGGCGTCGGTCATGGGGAGGAACATCTCCTGGTCCGGCTCTTCCTCATCCGGAGTCTCCCGGTCCGGCGCCCACTTTAGGGTCGGATCAGTGCCATCTTCGAGGGTCTGCTGAAGGAATTGCTGAGGAAAAGAACAAACAAAAGATTCAAAAATGCAACAATAACTGACATGTAATTAGTCCGGGGTAAGTTTGCAACATGAAACTTACCATGGGAGGAAGCTGGTCACGGCAGAAATGCTCAATCCCCCAAGTCCACTCAGAGGAGAAGTCCTTGTGAGTGGTGAAGAGAGCCTTAACCCGACGATAAATCTCCGTGTTGCTCAGCTCGAAGGATGAGGTCCAGTTAGGATCGCGGCCGAAGCTCATGTGGCACACCTTGTGGGTGCGCTTCTAGAGGGGGGAGATTCGGTTACGCACAAAAGTGATCATGGCATCTTCATTGCGTAGCCCGAGCTCCTTCAGCTCCGCGAACCTCTTGTTCACTTGGTTGGCCAAGGCCGTGGGTTTCCTGGGAACGGCGTCCCACAGATCAGGGTTAGGTGGACCCGGAGTATAGGGGAGCAGCCGGATTAAATCTTCGGTGCCTATGTTCCGGACGTAAAAGAACGTCCGGGCCCACCCTTTGCAGGACTCTAACCCGGTGACCCGGGGGAAAACAGAAAACCTCCGGGGAGAGATGGAGGCCGCTCCGAACTGAGTGAGTCGCTTGTCCTCCGGATCAGTGTGGATATCGGGGATGACATTGTGACGAAGGCCGAAAAAACCGGATCCACAGCTCCTTCGTGGGCCACAATCCGGCGTAGCCTTCGATCGTAAAAGCAAAGGCAGAGAGAGAAGTAATGGCATTGGCTAGAAGATGGTGCGGCTAGAGTTGGTAGGTACTGAGCCAATCCCGAAAGAAATCGCTCATCGGCAGCCCGAAGCCTCGTTGAAAGTTAGACAAGAACACGACAAACTCCCCTAGATTGGGTGAGGGAGCTAGTTCAGCGGAGGCGAGGCGATTGGCGACACCGGTGGGGATGCGTCTGGTCCGGTAGAGCCAGTCCAGGTCGTCCTGGCAGACCCAGGAGCCGGCCCACGCACCACGGTCCGCCGCCGCGGCGTCCTCCTCCATCTCTTGTTCAGCAACGATGAGTTCTTCTTCCGTCATCTGGTCCTCGAGGCCCTCGCTGGCGCTAGAGGCGGCGGGGGACAATGGCCTGGATTGACGAGGACCCGTGGCGAGAGATTTGCGTCGCAGTGGCGGCGACGCAGTGGTGCGGCGGAGAAGCGCGACGGCGACGCTGCTATTGGCAGTGCTGGCGACGACGCGGTTGCGAGGAAGACGAAGAAGAATAGCATCGGGCAGAGGGGTGCGGAGGGGGAAAAATCCTAAGAGACGCACCCCTCCGCTATTTAACCACCCCCACCAGGGGTGAGTGGGATCGCGTCCTGTGGACCGGCCGCACGCAGTGGCCATGTATCACCCGTCCGGACCAATCAGTGGGGAGCCACACAGAGGGCCACAGAGCGGAAATGATCCTATGACGTGACACTGTGATGCGTAAAACGAGGAGGCAGGCATGACGTGACCCGCGCACAGTGATAACTGACAATTACTGCGGCGGTTACTGTGCAGGCCCTTAAAATAAGAAGACAAAATGATTACCCTTCACATGGGTTGGCGTAGGAGAGTAGGAAACAAGACCCGGATGGAACTATGGTAACCCGGCCAGCAAGTGAAAACTTGGAATGTGCGAAGGGAACGTAAATCCATAAAATCCGAGGTAAAGAGGTAACTCGGAAAGAACGACTGGAGCTTGGAATTGAACCTGATGTGGCCTTAGCGGCCAAGGCAGCTAAGACCGCACCAGCTTCGGGGACTAATGTTGGGGGGATACCCCCGGGTAGGGTCGCGCCGGGGTATAAATGCCAAGTTAGCCGAGGTTCAGCAAGGTCAAAGCGAATGCTGGCCGGGTCATCTCAAGGCAGGCCGAATCACGGGGTAACCCGGACCTGGGGGTGTTCGCCTAACTAGGTCTCATCCGACTTAAGCAGTAAGTCGGAAGTACAGGTTTTACTTGTATGCAGGAACAGTTGTGGCCGGATCAACCATGATCCGGGTCACAGCTAGCTTCTAGGAGAAGGAAGGAATCTCGCTGGTCAAAAGGAGCCCCGGTACGCACTGCCTGAGCGAAGCAAGCAAGGACAGGACCACCGGGGCGTGGCCGACAAGGGTGACGACGCCCGTGTCGGCTGACGAGGGCGCCGCAGAGGCTCACGTAGCTAAAGCATGTGTGACGCGGGGGGAAAAGCACCTCGGTCGGCTTACCACTTTGGGAGGAGGCATATTCTTAGGAATATGCCTCCACGTATGCCCTAGGCAGAAACCGAGCCTCCTCTATAAAAGGGGGGCTGGGGCTTCTGTAGAAGGGGTTGGTCTTTCTTCTATTCTGTTTGGGCTAGGGTTTCAGGTGTGATCTGTGTGTGAGAGTAAGAGAGCTCCTTCTTCCTCCTCTCGCCAATACAGCTCTAGGAGCACTTGTAATCTTGGAAGGAAATCAATACAAACTTCTGTGTGGAGAATCACTCCACTATCCCTCCCTGGATTCCCCTAGCGTGTATTAGTCCCCACCTTTAGCCTATCCATGGCATCTGCCGTGACACCACCACGACAGTGTTCTTTTCATTAACCACAATTAGAGTCATTGCACATGTGTTCTTTTCACAAACCACATATGGATCCACCAGAGTCATTGCATGTCTGTTGTTTTCATAAACCACATATGGATCCACCAGAGTCATTACATGTCTATTCTTTTCATAAACCACATGGATCCACCAGTGTTATTGCATGTGTGTTCTTTTAATAAACCACAACTAGAGTCATTGGATGTTTGTTCTTTTCATAAACCACAACTAGAGTCATTGCATGTGTGTTCTTTTCACAAACCACATATGGATCCACCAGTGTCATTAAATGTGTGTTCTTTTCACAAACCACATATGGATCCCCTAGTGTCATTGCATGTGTTCTTTTCCTTAACCACAACTAGAGTCATTGCATGCCTATTGTTTTCACAAACCACATAAGGATCCACTAGAGTCATTTCATGTGTGTTCATTTCACAAACCACATATGGATCCACCAGAGTCATTGCATGCCTATTATTTTCATAAACCACATGGATCCACTAGTGTCATTGCATGTGTGTTCTTTTCATAAACCACAACTAGAGTCATTGCATGTGTGTTCTTTTTATTAACCACAACTAGAGTCATTGAATGTATGTTCTTTTCACAATCCACATATGGATCCACCAGAGTCATTGCATGCCTGTTCTTTTCATAAACGACATATGGATCCACCAGAGTCATTGCATATCTGTTATTTTCATTAACCACAGCTAGAGTCATTGCATGTCTGTTATTTTCACGAACCACATAAGGATCCACTAGAGTCATTTCATGTGTGTTGTTTTCAGAAACCACATATGGATCCATCAGAGTCATTGCATGTTTGTTCTTTTCATAAATCACATATGGATTCACCAGAGTCATTGCATGTCTGTTCTTTTCATAAACCACATGGATCCAGCAGTGTCATTGCATGTGTGTTATTTTCATAAACCACAACTACAGTCATTGCATGTGTGTTCTATTCATTAACCACAACTAGAGTCATTACATGTCTGTTCTTTTCATAAACCACATATGGATCCACCAGAGTCATTGCATGTTTGTTCTTTTCATAAACCACATGAGAATGTGTGTTCTTTTCACAAGCCACATATGGATACACCAATGTCATTGAATGTGTGTTCTTTTCCTAAAACACGTATGGATCCACCAGTGTCATTGCATGTGTGTTCTTCTCATGAACCACAACTAGAGTCAGTGAATGTGTGTTCTTTTCACAAACCACATATGGATCCACCAGTGTCATTGCATGTGTGTTCTTCTCATAGACCACATATGGATCCACCAGTGTCATTGCATGTGTGTTCTTTTCACAAACCACATATGGATCCACCAGTATCATTGCATGTGTTCTTTTCATTAACCATATAAGGATCGCCTAGTGTCATTGCAGGTGTGCTCTTTTCATTAACCACAACTAGAGTCAGTGCATGTGTGTTCTTTTCACAAACCACATATGGATCCACCAGAGTCATTGCATGTCTGTTCTTTTCATAAACCACATATGGATCCCTAGAGTCATTGCATGTCTGTTCTTTTCATAAACCACATGGATCCACCAGTGTCATTGCACGTGTGTTCTTTTAATAAGCCACAACAGGAGTCATTGGATGTGTGTTCTTTCCATAAACCACAACTAGAGTCATTGCATGTGTGTTCTTTTCACAAATCACATATGGATCCACCATTGTCATTGAATGTGTGTTCTTTTCACAAACCAAATATAGATCCCCTAGTGTCATTGCATGTGTGTTCTTTTCATTAACCACAGCTAGAGTCATTGCAGGTGTGTTCTTTTCACAAACCACATAAGGATCCACTAGTGTCATTGCATGTGTGTTCTTTTCACAAACCACATATGGGCCACCAGAGTCATTGCGTGTCTGTTATTTTCACAAACCACATATGGATCCACCAGAGTCATTGCATGTCTCTTCTTTTCATAAACGACATGGATCCACCAGTGTCATTGCATTTGTGTTTTTTTCATAAACCACAACTAGAGTCGTTACATGTGTGTTATTTTCATTAACCACAGCTAGAATCATTGCATGTCTGTTCTTTTCACAAACCACATATGGATCCACCAGTGTCATTTGATGTGTGTTCTTTTCACAAACCACATATCGATCCCCTAGTGTCATTGCATGTGTGTTCTTTTCATTAACTACAACTAGAGTCATTGCATGTGTGTTCTTTTCACAAACCACATATGGATCCACCAGAGTCATTGCATGTCTGTTCTTTTCATAAACGACATATGGATCCACCAGAGTCATTGCATGTCTGTTCTTTTCATAAACTACATGAGCATGTGTGTTATTTTCACAAACCACATATGGATCCACCAGTGTCATTGAATGAGTGTTCTTTTCCTAAAACATATATGGATCCACCAGTATCATTGCATGTGTGTTCTTTTCATAAACCACAACTAGAGTCAGTGAATGTGTGTTATTTTCACAAACCACATATGGATCCACTAGTGTCATTGCATCTATATTCTTTTCACAGACCACATATGGATCCACCACTGTCATTGAATGTGTGTTATTTTCACAAACCACACATGGATCCACCAGTGTCATTGCATGTGTTTTATTTTAATTAACCACATATGGATCCCCTAGTGTCATTGCATGTGTGTTCTTTTCATTAACCACAACTAGAGTCATTGTATGTCTGTTCTTTTCACAAACCACACAAGGATCCACTACAGTCATTACATGTGTGTTCTTTTCACAAACCACATTTGGATCCACCAGAGTCATTGCATGTGTGTTATTTTCACAAACCACATATGGATCCACCAGAGTCATTGCATGCTGTTCTTTTCATAAACCACATGGATCCACAAGTGTTATTGCATGTGTGTTCTTTTCATAAACCACAACTAGAGTCATTGCATGTGTGTTCTTTTCATTAACCACAACTAGATTCATTGCATGTCTATTATTTTCACAAACCACATATGGATCCACCAGAGTCATTGCATGCCTGTTATTTTCATAAACCACATATGGATCCACCAGAGTCATTGCATGTTTGTTCTTTTCACAAACCACATGAGAATGCGTGTTCTTTTCACAAACCACATGAGAATGCGTGTTCTTTTCACAAACCACATATGGATCCACCAATGTCATTGAATGTGTGTTCTTTTCCTAAAACACATATGGATCCACCAGTGTCATTGCATGTGTGTTCTTCTCATGAACCACAGCTAGAGTCAGTGAATGTGTGTTAATTCACAAACCATATATGGATCCACCAGTGTCATTGCATGTGTGTTCTTTTCATAGACCACATATGGATCCACCAGTCTCATTGCATGTGTGTTCTTTTCACAAACCACATATGGATCCACCAGTATCATTGCATGTGTGTTCTTTTCATTAACAATATATGGATCCCCTAGTGTCATTGCATGTGTGTTCTTTTCATCAAACACAACCAAAGTCATTGCATGTGTGTTGTTTTCACAAACCACATATGGATCCACCAGAGTCACTGCATGGCTATTCTTTTCATAAACCACATATGGATCCCCTAGTGTTACTGCAGTTGTGTTCTTTTCATTAACCACAACTAGAGTCATTGCATGTTTGTTCTTTTCACAAACCACAGAAGGATCTGCTGACTCGTGTACTAACGAGCTTGTTGGGTAACCCAAAGAGGAAGGTATGATGAGCACATCAGTAAGTTTTACTCAGTTATGAAACCAAGGTTATCAATCTAGTAGGAGCAAGGAAACACCCAAAGGTGAAGGTAGCTAAACTTTGGCAGGGCGCACTACCGGTGCCAGTAGCAATGTGGAGACCTGCACAACACAACCATAGAACTCTGTTCCCAACTTGCGACGAGGTTGTCAATCTCACCGGTTTTGCTGCAAATAAAGGATTAAACGTATCGAGTGGAAGAAAGTAATAGTTTGTAGAAAGTAAACACAAAGCAGTAAACAATTGACTGTAGATTGAAAGTAAAAGAAAGGACCGGGGTCCATAGTTCACTAGAGGTGGCTCTCCTTAAGATAGATAACATGTTGGGTGAACAAATTATAGCAGGCAATTGACAAACATCGAGAAAGCATACAAGCATATACTAATCATCTTGAATCCTTTGAGATTCGATTGGGCATTACAACATTATACATAGACCGCCATCCAACTTCATCTATGACTAATAATCCACCTTCAGGTTATCATCCGAACCCCCTCCAGTATTAAGTTGCAAGCAACAGATAATTGCATTACGAATTGCGTGTAAAGTAAACAATACGATTGTTCTATGAACAAAGGATTTTTGTTTTCTCCCTAGTAGCAACAACACATCTAGTACCTTAGAGATTTCTGTCACTTCCCCAGATTACTAGAGGCATGAACCCACTATCGAGCATAAATACTAACTCTTGGAGTTTCTAGCATCTACTTGGCCAAGATAGCTACTAACAACGGAAAGCATGCAAGATCACAAATAACAAAGACATGATAGAATGAATAATCAATCCGAAATAGCATCTCAATATCCATCGGATCCCCGCAAACACAACATGCAGAATTACAAATAGATGATCTTGATCATGAACGAAGCTCACAAGATCTAAACATGATAGCACAAAGGAGGAGAACCAGCCATCTAGCTACTACATGGACCCGTAGTCCAGAGATGAACTACTCACGCATCACACTGGAGGCTTACATGATGATGAAGAAGGCCTCCAGGGTGAATTCCCCTTTCCGGCAGGGTGCCAGGAAGAGCTTCAGATCCCTCCCGATCTAGGGATGGTGATGACGGCGGCTACAGACTCATTCGTGGAATTTCGATCAGGTACTTAGGGTTTCCGTATCAGAGGCAATATATAGGCGGAAGGAGAGGCCGAGGGGGTGCCTGGGGTGGCTAGACCACCCCCTGGCGCAGGCCAGGCCTGGCCGCGCGGCCAGGTGGTGTGGCCGGGCCCCAACCCCTCTCCGTCTTGTATTCTGGCTCCATGTGTCCCTTTGTGAAATACTGACTTTGGCTTTTGTCCCGTCCAATTTTCAGAATATTCATTTTCTGACTTTCCTGGAACCAAAAATAGCAGAAAACAGGCAGCTGGCACTGTGGCTCTTGTTAATAGGTTAGTCCAAGAAATCATATGAAAAGTACTCCAAAGTGTGGACAAAACATAAGAAAGTAGATAAAACCAAGCATGGAACATCAAAAATTATAGATACATTTGCAATGTATCAACATCCCCAAGCTTAACTCCTGCTCATCCTCGAGTAGGTAAGTGATAAAAAGAAAGAATAATTTTTGAGGTGACATGCACCATCATAAACTTGATCAAAGTATTTGTAAAACATTCAAAGCTAGGATCATAGTACTTCAATCAAAACATGAAAGACAAAGTTCTAGCAATAAGACAAAGAAAATATGTTCCAACATGAAAAGGCACAAACAAAAGATTCATGAATAACAATGCTTTGCAAGACGTTTGTTTGTTTCACATAAAGAAAACATAGCATAATAGTATTCATCTTGTCCCTTATAGAGTAGCAAACATAAATGCATAGGACACCTTCAAAGTTCATAAGGGTGACTAGATACAAATAGTTTAAAACAAGCAATATCAAGGTATGTATCAATCAATAAGTCTTGGGACAATGCACATAGAACTAAGAATGGCCACTATGCTCTCAAAGTAGGTGCATAAAGGTAGAAGGTGGAGACTCAATATATAAGTGGAAGAAAGGCCTTCATAGAAGGAAGTAGGGATTCAAGTTTCATAAAGAGATTCCAAAAATTATGGTACTTTTTAGCTTTCAGCTCTCATTGCCCCTATCATAAGCATCTTGAAGTGATTAAGGTTAAAGTGAACAAACTATGGTATATATGCTTGACGAAGTATAAGTTGGAAATCTCATGTCCCTTGAATTTGAGGGTCGCTCCTCATGCTACTCAAGTTTAGTCTGTCATCGTAAGTACATATGTATCATAGAGAACCGCCAACAGGGTACCCCTTGCCCGATGATACGGAAGAATCCCCATATCAAAATGAGAAGGCAAGCAGACAATGAGAATCTCATCAATCTTCTTATTTACCATGGGAATATGGTGCTTTTTTCTCTCTTTTCTCTTTTCATAATCTCTTTTTTTCTTTTCTTTTTCTCTTTTTTCTCAATATCTGACTCTTTTTTTATAAGAAGAATGCTTCATAGACAGCTCATTATGGTTACGCTGCAGGTTTCCACCAAGTGAGCATGGATTAGACCAGCGGCCTAGGCGTTTCTCTAACACATATACATAACTCCATGGACTTACAAGCTCCCCTTTCATTTCACACTGACGACATCCATAGACAAAAGAGGATGATATTAACTAGGTACAAAGTACCAGTGCAATGTTGAAAGCGTTCCCCATGACAACATGGTTCTGCTAATCCCCAACAAATAAGTGCAAGCATATACAACACATACGACACAATTGTTCAAATTTATTAAGGGCAAGAAAAGTAAAGTGTGCCATCAAGTTCGTGAGAGCTTTAATCACTAGTTTTCTCATAACAAGTTTAATTCGGAAGGTAGATAAAAACATGAATATACTTGGAATAGCATATGCTAATAGGTAGGTATGGTGGAATCTTTGAAATAACTTGGTTTAAGGAGTTGGATGCATGAGTGGAACTCATACTTGGTTATGGAGGCTAGCAAAAGATTGGGAGCGACAAACTAAGAGAGCAATAATGGCCATAATCATGCAGAGCGACAAAACATCATTGATCAAAGCATAAAGTGATACTACAAGTTGAAAACTAAAAGAACATAAGGGCTTATGGTGACTTGGGATTGTCATAACATGGTGTGAGCATGCGCCAAGTCAACCCAAATAAATCATCAAAGGAGAATACCACAATACTATGCTTTAATATGCTAAAACAACGCATGACTCTTCAAAGGCACATTAAGCAATCTCAATTGTTTATAACAACTCGTGCTACAGCAAAGAATACTAAGCATAAATCCAAAACAATATCGAGCATGGCATGACAAAGCATAGGCCATAGTCAAAAACAAGCTCTCTTTACCACTTAAGCATGAACTTTCCTACTCTTTTCCAATCCAAACCAAACTATTTGCAAACCAATATATGAAAGAGGGGGTCCAACCAATTTATTCAGCAAACTAAGAAAACCAAGCAAACGAAAAACTAAAACAAAAACGAAAAAATAAGACGCTCCAAGAACAACACAATTGTGCATGAACCAATAAAAATGAAGCGTTTGGAAGAAACCTGGGATTTTTATTGATGAAGAGGGGGATGCCTTGGGCATCCCCAAGATTTGACGCTTGTACTTCTTGGATATTTCTTAGGGTGACATGCGTGGCATCCCCAAGCTTGAGCTTTAGTCCATCCTTCATCTCATTACTCATTCCTTCCATACACCTGAAATTTTTCCTTCATACAAAATTTCACACAATCTTTATTAGCAACATTAGTGCACTCAAGATAATAAGTCTTTAGGTTTAGTTCTAACACCAATAAAACTTTCATTAAAACACAACCTACTGTAGCACTTCCCTCAAAAAGCTCAATTCCCCAAAAGAACTCAAAAAGGAGCCAACAAGAAGCAAATGCAGAAAATGACAGAAATCTGTCAAAACAGACCAGCAGGTAAAGATGAATTTTTTCGAAGACCTTCTGTTGATCAAATCAAAAAGTGTTGAACTAACGAAAGTTAGATAACAACCTGGGGCAGAATCACAAAAATTCACACCTTAAAAGGACGTACAGAGATTTTACAGTAATTTTTACGGTGAAGCACAAAAATCTGTTTCGGGACAGCAACTTTCCCAATCATTACTTCTCTCTCATTAGAGGTTACTCTTGGCACAAAAGGCAAATAAAAAGGATAAGGAGCGGTTATTACTGAAGTAATAATTTCCAAGACTCATCTAAAACTTTTGGGTTATCTCCCAATAAGTACTTTTCTTTAACGCCTTTAAGTTAGCATAAGAAGCAATAAAAAGAATCAAGTGTTCTCAAATGGAGAAGCATTAAGAGCAAATTTTGTTTTCATAGGAGAGGAAAAATAAATCTTCTCTCTCTTCTTAGGGAAGTGTTCTATACCTTTCTTGAGTGGGATTTGATATTTAATGGTGCCTTCTTTCATATCAATAATGGCACCAACAGTTCTAAGAAAAGGTCTTTCCAAAGTAATAGGACAAGAAACATTGCATTCAACATCCAAAACATAGAAATCAACGGGGACATAGGCATTGTTAACCATAATAAGAACATCATTAATGCTACCCATAAGTTTATTTTTAGCATTATCATCAAGTGGGACATTCAAATAACAATCTTCAAGTGGTGGCAAATCAAGCATATCATAAATCCTTCTAGGCATAATAGAAACACTACTATGAAGATCACATAAAGCTTTGAAATTAAAATCATTCACTTTCATATTAATGATGGGTTCCCAACCATCTTCTTGTTTTATAGTAATATAAGCTTTATGTTTCATCTTCTCTTCTTTAATCTTTATGAGAGCCTCATTAATGTGTTTTGTAAAGGCCATGTTCATAGCACTAGCATTAGGACTTTTAGCAAGCTTTTGTAGGAACTTAGTAACTTCAGAGATATTGCAACCATCAAGATCAAAATCATAATTATCATCTAAAGTAGTAGAGATATTACTAGCCTCAACACTAGTGGTAGTGATAGTAGAAACACTAACGTTTCTAGCAATTTCATCTTCTCTTTCCCACTTATCATGCAATTCAGCTAATAGTCTAACATTTTCATTAATTCTTACTTGTATGGCATTAGTAGCTGCAAAGGGATTATCATTAGTTTCAGGTTTAGCAGCTATTTTATTAATCAAAGAGGATTGAGCTTCAGACAAAGATGATATATTTCTTTCAGCATTAGAAAGTTTCAATTGCAAATTAGGAATTTCCCTATTCAAATTCTCAAGTTGATGACTAATATTCTTCAAAATGGTAGATTGTTCCTCCATAGTTTTAGTAAATAATTTGTTTTGTTCATATTGCATTTGCATGAAGTTTTTAGTGGCTCTTTCAACTTCTAAAATTCTTCCTTCACTAGGTGTTCCAGGTTTGCCATTATAACCATAAGTATTATTAGGAGGGTAAGGCCTATAATTGTTATTACCATAAGCATTGTTGCCAAAATTATTGTTTCCTATAAAGTTCACATCAACTTGCTCTTCTTGAGCAACCAAAGAGGCTAAGGGGACATTATTCGGATCAATATGGGCTTTCCCATTAACAAGCATAGACATAATAATATCAATTTTATCACTCAAGGAGGAGGTTTCCTCAATAGAATTTACCTTCTTACCTTGTGGAGCTCTCTCAGTATGCCATTCAGAATAGTTAACCATCATATTATCCAGAAGCTTTGTTGCAGCACCCAAAGTAATGGTCATAAAGGTACCTCCAGCAACAGAATCCAGTAGGTTCCTTGAAGAATAGTTCAATCCTGCATAAAAAGTTTGGATGATCATCCAAGCAGTCAGTCCATGAGTGGGACAATTCTTTACCAAAGATTTCATTCTTTCCCAAGCTTGAGCAACATGTTCATTATCAGATTGTTTAAACTTTATTATTTCACTTCTCATAGATATAATCTTAGCAGGAGGATAGTATTTTCCAATAAAAGCATCTTTGCACATAGTCCAAATCAATACTATTCCTAGTTAGGGAATTTAACTATTCTTTAGCTTTTCCTCTCAAAGAGAAATGAAACAATTTAAGCTTAATAATATCTCCATCTATATCCTTATGCTTTTGCATCTCACAAATTTCAACAAAGTTATTTAGATGGGCAGCAGCATCCTCATTACTAATACCAGAAAATTGTTCTCTCATAACAAGATTGAGTAAAGTAGGTTTTATCTCAGAGAAAGTAGCTTCAAGAACAGGTGGAGCAATATGTGTGCTCATAAAATTATTGTTGTTGGTGCTAGTGAAGTCACACAACTTAGTATTTTCAAGAGTAGTCATTTTTTTTGTTTTTAATAAAGAAAGCAAACTAGTAGAACTAATTCTTTTTGTGTTTTTGAAAAAAACAAGCAAACAAAGCAAAACAAACTAAGCAAAACAAAAACAACAAAGTAAAGAGATTGGTTATGCGGGAATCCCCTTGTGAAGATGTCCTTGACTCCCCGGCAACGGCGCCAGAAAAGTACTTGCTGACTCGTGTACTAACGAGCTCGTTGGGGAACCCCAATAGGAAGGTATGATGAGCACATCAGTAAGTTTCCCTCAGTTATGAAACCAAGGTTATCAATCCAGTAGGATCAAGGAAACACCCCAAAGTGAAGCTAGCTGAACTTTGGCAAGGCGCACTACCGGTGCTAGCAGCAACGTGGAGACCTGCACAACACAACCACAGAACTTTGTCCCCAACTTGCGATGAGGTTGTCAATCTCACCGGTTTTGCTGAAAACAAAGGATTAAACGTATCGAGTGGAAGAAAGTAATAGTTTGCAGAAAGTAAACACAAAGCAGTAAACAATTGATTGTATATTGAAAATAAAAGAAAGGACCGGGGTCCATAGTTCACTAGAGGTGGCTCTCCTTAAGATAGATAACATGTTGGGTGAACAAATTACAGCGGGGCAATTGACAAACATCGAGAAAGCATACAAGCATATACTAATCATCTTGAGTCCTTTGAGATTCGATTGGGCATTACAACATTATACATAGACCGCCATCCAACTGCATCTACGACTAATGATCCACCTTCAGGTTATTATCCGAACCCCCTCTAGTATTAAGTTGCAAGCAATGGATAATTGCATTACGAATTGCGTGTAAAGTAAACAATACAATTGTTCTATGAACAAAGGATTGTTGTTTTCTCCCTAGTAGCAACAGCACATCTAGTACCTTAGAGATTTCTGTCACTTCCCCAGATTACCAGAGGCATGAACCCACTATCGAGCATAAATACTAACTCTTGGAGTTGCTAGCATCTACTTGAAGGAAATATGCCCTGAGAGGACATAATAAAGTTGTTATTATGTATTCCTTATATATGATAGATGTTTATTTTGCATGCTAGAATTGTATTGATCGGAAACATCAATACATGTGTGTTTAATAAACAAAAAGGGTTCCTAGTTATGCCTGTCTTATAGACTAGCTTGTTGATTAACAAGATGATCAAGGTTTCCTGATCATGGACATTGGATGTTGTTAATAACAAGATCACACCATTGGTAGAATGATGTGATGAACATTCATACGAAGTATAGCATTACGATCAAGTCATTATGTTTATATTGCTATAACATCATACGAAGTAATCTTTATCCTTAGACCATGAGATCATGTTAATTGCTAACACCTGAAGAGTATCTTGATAACATCAAACGTCACACCGTAACAGGGTGACTATAAAGATGGGTTCAGTACTACGAAGGTGTTATGTTGAGGCTCATGGATCAAGAGTGGAATTTGTCAATCCCGATGGCGGATAGATATACTCTGGGCCCTCTCGGTGATATCACATTGAGATAGCTTGCAAGCAAGTGATGTGATCACTAGAATGTTATATCATGGGAACGAGAAAAGAGTGCATGTCGGTAACGAGATCAAACTAGGTATGGAGATACCAATGATCGAATCTCGGACATGTAATATATCGCGAGACAAAGGGATTTAGTTACAAGCGTTAAAGGTTCTCACGATCACAGAAGTCATCGTTGAATGTGTAGGAGTCAGTATGGATCTCCAGGTCCCGCTGCTGATTATTGATCGGAGAAGGGTCTCGATCATGTCTGCATTATTCGCGAACCGTAGGGTGACACACTTAAGAGTTACCGGACACCATTTTGGAGCACATATGTTTCAGACGAAAGAATTGCAAAGCGCAGGAATTGTTTCAATACAAACCGGAAATTGTTTCGGGTGAAATTGCAGAAAGTGGTTATGCATGTGATATTGAAATATTGCAAGGGGCTATATGTGAATGTTTGTTAATTAAAGTAATTAACAAAATTCTGAATAAATTTAATAAAAGATTTTTATTAAATGAGAGAGCATTAAACTTGGAGAATTTTAATGCATTTAAAGTGGAGACTTTAAAAGGGAATGTGAAGAGGCATTTTAATGTGGAGGGGTTACCACCACATGAATGGGGGAGGTGAGGGGTCACCCCCCATGTGTCGGCCATGGAGAGGAGGGGCACCCCCCCCTCCTCCTATAAAAGGCCACCCATTCCCTCCTTCATCCACACACCTCCTTGTGAAGGATCTCTCTCCCCCTCTAGAATTATTCCCCCATGGTCTCGGATTAGCGAGATACATGTTCCTGGTGGCATTTTCTCTGGAAGGAGTTGCTGCTTCCGCTGGATCTTTGGAGCGAGGAGGTGGAGGTTGTCTTGTGGCTTGAACGTGTGTGCGAGTGCGGATGCGCTGCTGAGTTGCGGCGCTCGGACTTCCTCACGATCTTGAGATCAGCAAGTGTACGACTACATCAACCACGAGTTCCTACTCGTTAACAAAACTCGTTGTCTTCGAGGGTAAGTTATCGTTGGATGTATGTCCACCCGTTGCTTTGTACCTAGTAGATAGATCTTGGCGTGTAGTTCACACCGTAGGAAAAAATTTGTTTTCTATGCTGCGGAACCAACACTACTTGGCCAAGATAGCTACTAATAACGGAAAGCATGCAAGATCACAAATAACAAAGACATGATAGAATCAATAATCAATCTGAACTAGCATCTCAATATCCATCGGATCCCCGCAAACAAAACATGCAGAATTACAAATAGATGATCTTGATCATGAATGGAGCTCACAAGATCTAAACATGATAGCACAAGGGAGGAGAACCAGCCATCTAGCTACTACATGGACCCGTAGTCCAGAGATGAACTACTCACGCATCACACCGGAGGTTTGCATGATAATGAAGAAGGCCTCCATGGTGAATTCCCTCTATGGAAGGGTGCCGGGAAGAGCTTCAGATCCCTCCCGATATAGGGATGGAGATGACAGCAGCTATAGACTCTTTCATGGATTTTTGATCGGGTACTTAGGGTTTCTGTATCAGAGGAAATATATAGGCGGAAGGAGAGGCCGAGGGGGTGCCCTAGGTAGCCACACCACCCCCTGCGTGGGCCATGCCTGGCCGCGTGGCCTGGTGGTGTGTTCGGCCTCTCGCCCCTCTCCGTCTCGTCTTCTGGCTCCGTGGCCCCCTCGGTGAAATATTGACTTTGGCTTTTGTCCTGTCCAATTCTAAGAACCAAAAACATTGTATAATTCCAATTCCAATTCCAATTCCAAAAACATATCTTTCATGCTATGTTAAAGTACTATGATCCCAACCAAAAACTTTGACTTTGGCTTTTGTCCTGTCCAATTCCAATTCCAAGAACCAAAAATATTGACTTTGGCTTTTGTCCTGCTCCGTGGCTTCTCGTATTCATTTTCTGACTTTACTAGAACCAAAAACAGCAGAAAACAGGCAGCTGGCACTATGGCATCTTGTTAATAGGTTATTCCAAGAAAGTGTATAAAAATATTCCAAGGTGTGGACAAAACATAATAAAGTAGATATAAAAAAGCATGGAACATCAAAATTATAGATACATTTGCAACGTATCAACATCCCCAAGCTTAACTCCTGCTCGTCCTTGAGTAGGTAAGTGATAAAAAGAAAGAATAATTTTTGAGGTGACATGCACCATCATAAACTATATCAAAGTATTTGTAAAACATTGATAGTTGGGATCATAGTACTTTAACATAGCATGAAAGATATAGTTCTAACAATGAGACATAGCAACTATGTTGTAACATGAAATGTCACAAACAAAAGATTCATGAATAACAATGCTTTGCAAGACGTTTGTTTGTTTGACATAAATAAAACATAGTGAGAATGGTATTTAGCTTGTCCCTCATAGAGTAGCAAAACATAAATGCATAGGACACCTTCAAAGTTCATAAGGGTGACTAGATACAAATAGTTTAAGAACAAGAAATATCAAAGTTATGCATCAATCAACAAGTCTTTGGACAATGCACATTAAACTAAGAATGGCCACTAAGCTCTCTCAATAGGTGCATAAAGATAGAAGATGGAGACTCAACATAAAAGTAAAAGAAAGGCCTTCATAGAAGGAAGCAGGGATTCAAGTCTCATAAAGAGCTTCCAAAAATTATGGTACTTATGAACTTTTAGCTCTCATTGCCCCTATCATAAGCATCTTTTAGGTGATTAAGGTTAAAGTGACACAACTAAGAGTATATGCTTGAAAAGTTATAAGTTGAAATCTCATGCCCCTTACTTATGAGTACCGAACCTCATGCTACTCAACTTCAGTCACAAGTAAGCTCTTGTCATTGTAAGTACATATGTATCATAGAGAACTGCCAACGGGGTACCCCTTGCCCCATGACATAGGAGATATCCCATTTCAAAATGACAAGGCAACAGACAATGAGCATCTCAGCGATCTTTTTATTTGCTATTTGCATAGGTTTTTATTGAGGATGCTTCATAGAATGCTCATTATGGTTATGCTGCAAGTTTCCACCATGATTAGGCATGGCTTAGGCTGACGGCCCAGGTGTTTCTCTAACACACATACAAACTCCATGATCTTACAAGTTCCCCTTTTATTTCACACCACCGGGATCCATAAGCAAAAGAATCATGTATCAATGGAATAATAAGTGCAATGTTGAAAGCGTTCCCCATGATACATGGTTCTGCTAACTTCAACTTATAAACCGCAAGCATATAGGCAACAAAGATGGACACAATGGTTCAAGATTATTAAGTGCAAGAAAGTAAAGTGTGCCATCAAGTTCGTGAGAGCTTTAATCACTAGTTTTCTCATAACAAGTTTAATTCAGAAGGTAGATAATAACATGAATATACTTGGAATAGCAAATGCTAATAGGTAGGTATGGTGGACTCTTTGGAATAACTTGATTTTATTTGGAGTTGGATGGAACGCATACTTGGTTATGGAGGGTAGCAAAAGACTAGGAGTGACCAACTAAGAGAGCAATAATGGCCATAATCATGCAAATCGACAAAACATCATTAATTAAAGCATAAAGTGATATTACAAGTCGAAAACTAAAGGATCATAAAGGCTATGGTGACTTGGGATAGTCATAACATGGTGTGAGCATGCGTCAAGTCAACCCAAATAAAGCATCAAAGGAGAATACCACAATACTATGCTTTAATATGCTAAAACAACGCATGATTATTTCAAGGCACATTAAGCAATCTCAATTATTTATAACATGTCATGCTACAGCAAAAATCACTAAGCATAAAGCCAAAACAATATCAAGCATGACATGACAAAGCATAGGCCACAGTCAAAAACAAGCTCTTTTTACCACTTAAGCATGAACGTTCCTACTCTTTTCCAATCCAAACCAATCTTATTCGAAAACTAATGTAAGAATGAGGGGGTCCAACCAGTTTGTTCAAGCAAACTAAGAAAACGAAAACCAAAAACAAAAACAAAGACGCTCCAAGAACAACACAGTTGTGCTTGAAACAATAAAAATAATGTGTTTGGAAGAAACCTGAGATTTTTATTGATGAAGAAGGGGATGCCTTGGGCATCCCCAAGCTTTGACGCTTGTACTTCTTGGATATTTCTTGGGGTGACACGGGGTGGCATCTCCAAGCTTAAGCTTTAGTCCATTCTTCATCTCATTACATCATTCTTTCCCTACACCTCGAATTTTTCCTTCATACAAAACTTCACACAATCTTCATTAGCAACATTAGTGTACTCAAGATAATAAGTCTTTTGGTTCAGTTCCAACACAAGTAAAACTTCCATTAAAACACAAGATATTGTAGCACTTCCCTCAAAAAGCTCAACTCCCCAAAAGGAACCCAAAAAGAAATCAACAAGAAGCAAATGCAAAAAAAAATAATGGCAGAAATCTGTGAAAACAGATCAGCAGGTAAAAACATATTTTTTCGAAGACCTTCTGTTGATCAAATCGAAAAGTGTTGAGCTAGCGAAAGTTGCATAACAACCTGGGGCAGAAGCACAACAAATTACAGCTCAAACCGACGTACAAAGATTTTACACGAATTTTTACAGTGAAGCACAAAAATCTGTTCCAGGACAGCAACTTTCTCAAGCATTACTTCTCTCTCATTAGAGGTTACTCTTGGCACAAAAAGCAAATAAAAAGGATAAGGAGAGGTTATTACTGAAGCAATAACTTCTAGGACTCAACTAAAACTTTAGGGTTATCTCCCAATAAGTACTTTTCTTTAACGCCTTTAAGTTAGGCATAAGAAGCAAGAAAAGAATCAAGTATTCTCAAATGAAGAAGCATTAAGATTGATACCAGAAATATCTTCAACAAAGCAAGGTATCTTATCCAAATAAGTTCTACAGTATCCTCTGTCAATGCTCTTGGGTTCACTATTTTCATCAAATGGGTTTTCAGGAACAATCCAATCAAAATTCTTTTCTAAGGCTTCATGCATTCTTACAAGTTTAAAAGGTATTGGTATCTTAATTTCCTCCCCATTAGGTTCGGTTTTGTTCATCTTTCTCGTGTACCAATAACATCTACACATGAGCATAGCATATTAAAACGATCAAAGACTTTTCTAGCTTCCTTTGGAACATCATAGAATTCTTTCAGCAAGGTTTCTAGAATAAAATCTCTCTTTTCAGGGTCCTCAATTTCCTTAAGTTTAAGAAACATTACTTGCATTATGGGGTTAAGATTAATAAACATAGTTTCCAACATGTGAACTAAAGAAGCTGCAGCAATTTCATAATTTGGAGCAAGTTCTACAAGGGATCTATCCTCAATATCCTCATGCTTACTAACATGATTAAAGAATTCTTCAATATTATCTTTCCCAATTATAGATCCACTAACTATTGAAAGGTATTTCAGGGTGAACTTAGGGATCAACATGGTGAGCAAAGAACAAAGTGACAACTACAGAAAAGGAATAAAAAATTTGTGTTTTTGATATAAAGATGCAAACTAGTACAACTAATTTTTCTCTGTTTTTGATAAAGAAACAAGCAAACAAAGAAGAGATAAACTAAGCAAGATAAATAAAACAAAGTAAAGAGATTGGTTATGAGGGACTCCCCTTGTGAAGATGTCCTTGACTCCCCGGCAACGGCGCCAGAAAAATAGCTTGATGGCCCAAAATATATCGAGCTCGTTGGGGAACCCCAAGAGGAAGGTATGATGAGCACAACAACAAGTTTTCCCTCAGTTATGAAACCAAGGTTATCGAACCAGTAGGAGCAAGGAAACACCTCCAAGGTGTTGTTTCCAACTTGGAATCCTACACAACACAACCATAGAACTTTGCCCCCAACTTACAGTGAGGTTGTCAATCTCACCGGTTTTGCTGAAAACAAAGGATTAAACGTATTGTGTGGAAGATAGTAATAGCTTGAAGAAAGTAAATAGAAAACAATAAATAGATTGTAGATTGATGCTAAAAGAAAGGACCGGGGTCCATAGTTCACTAGTAGTGATTCTCCTTAAGATAGATGACATGTTGGGTGAACAAATTACAGCGGGGCAATAGACAAACATCGAGAAAGCAAACATGCATATACTAATCATCTTGAATCCTATGAGATTTGATTGGGCATTACAACATTATACATAGACCATAATCCAACTGCATCTATGACTAATAATCCACCTTCAGGTTATCATCCGAACCCCTCCAGTATTAAGTTGCAAGCAACAGATAATTGCATTAAGCATTGCGTGTAAAGTATACAATACGATTGTTCTATGAACAAAGGATTGCTGTTTTCTCCCTAGTAGCAACAGCACATCTAGTACCTTATAGATTTCTGTCACTTCCCTAGATTACTAGAGGCATGAACCCACCATGGAGCATAAATACTCCCTCTTGGAGTTGCTAGCATCTACTCGGCCAAGATAGCTACTAACAACGGAGAGCATGCAAGATCACAAATAGCAAAGACATGATAGAATCAATAATCAATCTGAAATAGCATCTCGATATCCATCGGATCCCCGCAAACACAACATGTATGATTGCAAATAGATGATCTTGATCATGAACGGAGCTCACAAGATCTAAACATGGTAGCACAAAGGAGAAGAACCAACCATCTAGCTACTAAATGGACCCGTAGTCCAGAGATGAACTACTCACGCATCACACCAGAGGCAGTCATGGTGATGAAGAAGGCCTCCAGGGTGATCTCTCCCCTCCGGCAGGGTGACGGGAAGAGATTCAGATCCCTCCCGATCTAGGGATGGAGATGACGGCGGCTACAGACTCTTTCATGGAATTTTGATCGGGTACTTAGGGTTTCTGTATCGGAGGCGATACATAGGCGAAAGGGGAGGCCGAGGGGGTGCCCTAGGCGGCCACACCACCTCTAGCACGGGCCAGGCCTGGTCGTGTGGCCAGGTGGTGTGGGCGGCCACTGGCCCCTCTCCGTCTCGTCTTCTGGCTGCGTGTCCCCTCGGTGAAATATTGACTTTGGCTTTTGTCCCGTCCAATTCCGAGAATATTCATTTTCTGACTTTCCTGGAACCAAAAACAGCAGAAAACAGGCAGCTAGCACTGTGGCATCTTGTTAATAGATTAGTCCAAGAAAGTGTATAAAAATACTCCAAAGTGTGGACAAAACATAAGAAAGTAGATATAAAACAAGCATGGAACATCAAAAATTATAGATACGTTTGCAACGTATCACCCTCCTTGTTGGACCCTCCTAGCCTTTATATATGAGGACGCTAGGTCTCAGGTACCAATATTAGTTGGTTACAAGTTAGATTCAAACCCTAGTATTGAGACTTCCTTGTCTTCTGCGTTTGGGAGTCCGTATCCATATGGGCTTCATACCACCCGAACTGTCTTGGGCATCATGGACCTTGATATATATTCGAGTGAGCCTTCCATCGGGCTGGACCAAGTAGGTTGTAGTCGGATGCCTCTTGGGCATACCTATGTCATCACTTCTCTCCCATCCTGCCATAGCCTCAAGACGACGACGCCTCCAACCATCTCTCCTGCAGCCACCCCAGTCCCCCACACCCCTCTCGTCATGGGTTCAAGGGGAGACCATGAGGAAACGCGTCGTGACGACATGGATGGTGATTTCGATGTGAGTCATCTCATCTCTATCATTTGTGGCCAATTATCTATTTTGACCTAGATCTACTATGTTTACTCATGCACATATGATGTGTTAGTCCAACCAGATGTTGTACGACTCCGACTATCATGGTTTAGCGGAGGAAGACAGTCCTCCACTATGTAAACATGGATATGTGCCTGCTAAATTTGTAGCGTTCCAAGAACGAAACGCAGGCAGGAGGTTTTTACGGTGTCAAGGACATCGTGTAATGATGTAAGGCGGAAGTTGCGGTGTTGTCAAATGGGTAGATCTAGAGTGGCCCAAATCGATGCATAAAATGCTAGACAAACTATGGATATGAATGTTGAGTTGAAAGAATCGATAGTCAGCTCACTTCTTGATAGTGCTGAGATGAAGCTATTTGACCAAGTTAACAAAACCAAGCTTAACCGAGATCTCAGGAGGGTGCAAGACAAGGTTAGCGAAGTACAAAAGCAGAGGGACGTGGTGTTGGCCCTAAAGGCTAAAGAAGAGCAAGAACTGACTAAAGCAAGGAATGAACTTCACCAGGCCAAAGTCCCACAGTTCACAACTATGAATACTGACAAGTGCATGAGGATAAATGCAAAGAAACAATTGAATCTGTACAAGGAAGATGCTAAAAGGACGGAGCAAACGATTCGATCCTTGCTCTCATAGGAAGATGCACATCAGGATAAGATTAGGAAGATCAAGGAGATGTATGATAACTAGTTCAATTTAGCTTGAGCTTCGTACTTTTTTAAGTTGTAATAGTAGTACTTGTTTACCTAGCGGTCTGAACTAGCGGTCTTAGAGTCCCGGGAGAAAAAAAATTGGTCGTCTGTTAATATGTCTTAACCCTGGATTACTTCCTTTTGTCTGATGATGGTGGTATTCTGACATTGGTGGTTTGTTTAAACGTAATCTACGTGGATTATACCGCATGCAAACGCACAACCACAATTTATAAAGTGGAAGCACGTACACCTGTTATTGGAGATCTGGGAGCTTCAACAGATGTAGGGGATGCAGGAGCAGGGAGGCGGTAAGATAGATGGGCTCAAGATTAGGCCAGAAAGTGGTACTGATTTCCTCATCATCTGGGCATTATCGGTTGCCATTGCTGTTTATGTTGCCATGTCGTTGTGCAGCAGCTTAAATAATTTATTTCTGTGCCATTTACATTCCATCGAATTTGGAGACCTCCTGCCCCTCGGCAATCGTGGAACCGGTGCTGCGTGTTTTCAGATAGTAGTGGCACAATCACAATTTCGGATTCAACTACTGACTCGGGCGTTTCCAAACCCTAAGTCGCGGTACATTTTACTCCTAGAATGTGGGTAGATTGTTTCACCCGACAAGTTCCACTCACATAGCTCCAGAATTTAACTGAATTACATATATAGGTTGAAGTTTAACACATTATTATGCATCTTCAAAGACCGGCAACCTTCTTCTCCCACCTGGGTGCCAAGCCTTCACGTCCACTGGCTTCTTCATTTCCTGCCTTCTTTCTCTTCATCGGTGCCAATTTTCTTAGCTTCACGTACTCTGCATCGCCGGGATAATCAACACCAGAATTGTATCCAGCATCATCTTTCCACTCGTTTTTATTTTCTTTCGGCAGCAAAATGACTGACCCGGCAGTCATGTTTCTAACCTTGCGGCGCTTCCTATAAAAAAAATAGGACTGTTGCATAACTGCCTAATATCTACAGAGTAAATAAAACAAATATTACAATTCAACACAAACATGCGAACCCAAGAGACTTTTGCTTACTAGGAGCTAATTGTGTTCGAGCGACCACCCTGTCCAAGAATAGAAGGGTGAGTCCCAGTTGTAGCAGCTTCCACATCCAGTACATCACAATTCAGCTCAAACATGAAAGCCGAAGCATACCTTTTCATCAACCAAATTAGTTAACTATCACATGTTAGAGGAACCATGATGCCTCGTTCATCCATGAAGCTGAACTTTGTAGTCTTGTTCGGCTATATTTCAGCATGATTACATAGAGCAGCAACCATACCAGGGATAGTGCAGATCTGCGCATGCGCTTCTTCCATTGCGATACAATGGTGTCCATACCACTTGCCCTTCACCCTTGCTGATTTAGAGTCATACCTGAAGAAGGCTACCGTAACCAGGTAAGGGTGGTCCGCGGAGATCCCACTTGACAGAAAACTATGGACAAAATATGCTTGTCAGCGTTGGGCTAACAAAAAAATTTAGGTTCAATAGCCAGCTAGCAGTTATAGTTAGTGTGAATAGCAAAGAGAATGGTAGCTCACCTGCATGTAGCCAGAACTTTTTCTTCCTTGGTAGGATCTGCCATCCTCTGAGTTGCTCAGCTCATCAGCGGCGAAGGCGAGCAAGAGCCTCACAACGGCGGCTACTGCATGCGCCATTGGAGCTCGGGATCGGCGAATGGGCACAGTAACTTGGCGCCAGAAGTCAAATGTCCGAAGGGATTATCCTGCTTGGAAGGTGGATTTCAACGCTGCTGGTGCTAGGGAGAGGAGGGAATGGATTTGTGAAATTGGTCAACGCATCCAAGCCACTTAGTTCCTTGATTTGCCTAAGAGGTTGCCGCATTGACGCTCGTGTCACGGACAGATGACCGACATGTGGGTCACGACCGTCTACTTCACGGGGTAGTTTAACGGAATGTTTGAATTTGGTAGGGGTGAGATGAGTTTGTCTCAAAATGGCCCCTCTCGGTAGTTGGCAGCCCAACTTTGTGAAACGCGGCAATTACACGAAACTTGGGTACCGCGATGCACTCGCCCACGAACTTTTGGGTCACAAACCAACAAGCCCCATTTTTGGCCCCTAACTTCGCCAGTTTGTGAAAATCGACCTCCAAATGCCTAAAGAGGGGAAAACCCTAGAAGAGGGGGAGCGTACACACACACCATAGGGGTAGAGCCCTGTCGCTCCGCCACCTCCATAGCTGCCACCCACAAGATCTACACCACCATACCACTCAAGGAAGAGAGGATACTTGCATCTTGAAGGGCTACGCATGGATCTTAATCACCATCTTCATCAACAACGTCTCCAACTTTGATCCACCTTTGTTTATTTGGTTGTGATTCAATCTTTATTATGGATTTGCATTTGTATTCAATTGTACCTTCATATTTCATCCATACTATT